>OX451737.1:230713466-231193772 GCA_948472305.1 Vicia faba
ACCTTTTTGTTAAAAGCTTTGATCATGCGTTTTTGGTACATTTGGCCATGACAGAAAGTCGTAAGCCTCTTCTCATCAATTAGGTTTGTTGTACCCCAAAATTTGCCTTCTATTTTTTCATGCAAGATGTTTACCCTAGGGTTCTTGTACACTCAATTAGTTCAATGGTCAACCAGACAGGTTCTCTTCCTAGGCAGCAAATTAATAATTAAGGGCTTAGGATTTTCTCAGAGGTAATTGAGTCTTAAAAATCTCCAATATTTTAAAGATAATTTGTTGAAGTTTGTTAGTTTTACAAGGCTGGCTAATGTTCTTGAAACATATTTGATAGACAATGAAGTCCTGTTGGAACCAAGAGTAACATGCGATTTCATTATGCTTACCAATTAGCTTTTGAACAAGAATTGAAGATTAAGACTTTTTGATCATAAGCCTTTGAGGTTAAGTTAATCAAATGGATTTGAAATTCTCGAACTTTCATTTTTGTTTTAAAGGTTTGATTGGAGTGCAAATTGTTTTGTTTTGTTTGAACATCTTCGGTGGTTGCTTAAAATACAAGTTACCTAAAATGAGGTTTCCTACTCAAAACATACAAATAGTAATTACAAGATTTAAAGTTGAAATTGGTGAAATATTTTCACAAGTTTATTTAGAAGTATTGTATTCATTACATTACAAGTTTGAATTTTTTACAGAAGAAATGACTACCAATGCAATAGATTACAAGATTTGTTTATGAAAAAAAGGGGGAAGAGAGAAATCCTAAGTCTTCATCCTCAAGCAATCTCTCCAACCTTTGCTTGCCATCCATGCTTCATGTTCATGAAAAGAGAAAAGGAAAAGTTTTTTAGTAGTTCAAATATTCAGAAATGAACAAAACATACAAGGTAATCCTAAATTCATCATTAGGGTGGTTTATGCTGAATCAGAAAAGAAGGGTTTGTATTCTAAGGCCTCATGCAATCCTTGCTTAATCATTGGCCTTAGAATTTCTAGTTTGCAATTCACAAAGTACAGATTTGGCTCACAAACAAGCAGCAAAACAAGGCAAACTGTCAAAACAGAACCAGCAAACAAGGCAAACTGTCAAAACAGAACCAACAAACAAGGAAAACTGCTGAAACAGAACAAGCAAACAAGGAAAACTGTCAAAATGGAACCAACTGCAGGGCAGGCAAGCAAGGCCAGCAGCTTTAAACTGTTGAAAAACAAAACTTGTGCAACAATCTATAAAGTATCAAAGAAGGTCAGAAAAGAGGGTTTTTGATTCTAAGGGCCCCAAACCATGTCAAATTCTATCCTAGGCCCATTATCATTGTAAAACAAAGCTTGGCCCACAATAAATAATTCCAACCATATTCCAAGCCTATTAGCAAAATCCAAATGAAGAAATTCAAGCCCAATAAAGGCCTTAAAGTAATGTCCTATCACTGGCCTAAAAGTGTGTTTGCAAATCACAAAAACTTGGTTCACAAGCAAAGGAAACAGAAAATAAAGCCTCATACATATTTCATAAAGGAATGACTACATTATTGGCTAAGAGGTAACCTGTTGCAAATCTCAAGCATTTGGTTCACAAAATGTAAAGAGAAAATCAGAAAGCAAAAGCTTCATGTTATTTCAAATCAGAAAAATATCAGACCAACAATAGCCTCAAATTTGCAAAGTCCTGTCATAGGCCTAGAGGATTTCACTACAAATCTCAAGAACATTTTTTCTGATTCATAGCAAATACAAAATACAACAAAAGCAGCCTGATAAGTCAGAAAAGTATAAACAAGTACAGAAAACTGTAAAAGCAAAAGCAGCAGTCAGCCAACCAAAGGACAACCACTTGAGTTGTTAAAACATAGCAAGTACAAAGCCAGCAAAAGTCAGCATCCACCGTAAATGAATAACACAACCAACAAGCAAAATCAACTGGCAATTTAATTTATCAGAAAAAAAGGTACAAGCAACAAAAGCCAGTATTTTTTATCCATCACTAAATCAATATAAAATAGGGCAACAATACTAAGCAGAAAGGAGGAGTTTTTGGCCAACAAGGAGAAAACACAGAAGAAAAAGTCTAGCCATCTTTCAAAGCATACTGTCAACAATTCACAGCATACCAAAACACAACAAAGAAAGGTAATTTCCTAAAACTGTTTCAATATGCAAATATTCTGAAATTTTTTCTTGCACCAAATATACAACTTAGGGCCAATCAGAAACCAAAGTAAGAAAAGGTAAACAAAGCCAAAAACCCTAAGTCAGATCATCATCACCAAAATAGAAACAAAGCTAAAAACCCTAAGTAAGATCATCATCACCAAAACAGAAACAAAGCCAAAAACCCTAAGTAAGATCATCATCACCAAAACAGAAGTAAAGTCAAAACCCTAAGTGAACCATTATCAAGTTTCGCCAAACCCTTTATCAAAGAGAAGAGAAAACATTCAAATGGAAACATTCAAATAGAAACACATAAACAGAAGCATGCAAACAGAAGCATGCAAACAGAAGCACAAACCCTAAACCCTTTTTATCATCATCCTCAAGGTAAACCTAACCCCTCAGAACTAGCGAAGAGATAAGAAAGGAAAGATCTCACCAAATCATGTAGAAGAAGCAAATCGGAACCCCTAGGGTTCCGGTCGTTCCCTTTTAGATCTAGGCCGAATCTTACGTTTTCTGCAAAATCAAACGCTAAATTAGTAATCAGGAGGAAGAGAGGAAGATATTGATGTAAAAAAATTGAGGTTTTGAACCCAGCCGCCGCCGTCACCGTCGCGAGACGATTTCCGGCGCGGCCTCTATTTCTTCTCCGGTGGAGGAACCTCAGAGAATGAGCGAGAGAATCATAGAAGTGAGAGAGAGAAACAAATCAACCAAATGAACCATGTCCCTTGAACCTGGTTGTTTTGTTTAAAACAACCAGGCCCTCTCATATCAGGCCCAAAACAATGACACTGAGCCCAACCCCCCTTTAGTTTCACTACACCCCCATCCCCTTCATAAAAATATGATTTTTTTGGCCATGAGTTTTGTGGGCTGAAAGCGCAACAATTTTTTTAATTATTTCTTTCTCCAAACACCCTTTTTAATTGTTAACCCCCTGACTTATTTTATATATTTTATTTTTCTTTACTTTCTCTTAATTACTATTATTAATATTATAACAATATTTATTTTTATAAATAAAAATATTAAAAATATTATTTATGCATACATATTAAATATATTCATATTTGTTTAATAGACTAAAATATTTCCTTGTTAAAATTCATTTTTTTTCAAAATTAATTAAATAATTAGATTAGGTTTATGATTATTATTTATTTAGAAATTTGTTTCTTTAAGCTAGTTTTTTTTGCTAACTTAATTCTAACATTCTTTTTTTTAGTTAATTATTTTTTCTTCTAAGTTAATTAAAGTCAAAACAAAATCCATGGCCTTATTCATTCATACTTGTACATTATATTCATTTCACTTCTTATACATTATATTTACATTTGTTTCTTTATACATTTGATAAATTTGATATGGTTGTAATAGATAATTAGGGTTTTTACTTTCTTGCAAATCCCCATTCATAAATTGTATACCCCTCCCACAAAATGTTGTAATAGCGTAGTAATCTTTAAATTACGCAATTTATCGCTTTTACGTAACATGTTAGTAATTAGGGTTTGTATGGAAAGATAAAACCAATCAAATAGAAAACCCTAATCCAAGACAAAATCAAGCATGAAAATAACACACTTGCACACAAGAACCTCCTAGGGTTACTCCACTCGGTTGCCTTATATAAAAAATGGCCATATTACGCTTGTAAGGTATGTTAGCAAAAAAACAAGCAAAAACAAGATCATAGTCCCTCGATGACGCTATTCAAGTTGCCTTACAAAATGATCTTAGTCCCTCAAAAATGCTAAGATACTTTGAGACATTGCTAATCATGGTTATACGATGACCCAGGCCTATCCCGTTTACGTCCAAAGATAGGGTTGCTTAACAAATCAATGGTAAGACAACAATGTCAAAGGAAAAGAAAATGAACAAGAAAGACATTTGAGTAGGTAGTTCTCTTTTAGTTACTTGATCCACTTCAAACAAATATCTTTGCTATTTTCAAAACAAACACAGACATTTCAAAACATCTCACAAACTTGAAAACATTTTCAAAAAGACAAACATCTTTGTATACATTCTTACGAACGAGAATCATTACAAAGATTGCCTAAACAATGGCCTCTTTTACAAAATACTTTCAAAAACTGCACAAAGCACAATTTCAAACAAAAGCAAGTGATCTAGCAAGTAACTAAGAGCCCATGGAAAACCATGGATGAAAAGGGTGCTAATACCTTCCCTTTTCATAACCTACCCCCCGAACTCAAGAAACAATCTCAAAGGTCTTTCCTGTGATTTTTAACCTTTCTTTTTGGATAAAATAAAAGTCGGTGGCGACTCTTGCTAACCGCAACATTTGCAATCAAACGCAAAACAATCAAGTCAGTTCTCCCACCGTATCACAGAAATGGCGACTCTGCTGGGGAAAATTCTTAGAAGTGGGGTTACCTTAGGGCTAGATCACCTTTACTTGCTTTCATTGTTTGAATTGCTTACTTTACATTTTGGTTCCTTGTTTGGGCTTGTTTTGATCCTCTACCCGTATTTGGGATACATTATAGGTAAATAGCAATATGTTATGGAAACTGTGCGGGGTATACTGACATGGTCTAAGCAATAGCTATGTTAGTGTGACATATTTGTAGGTACCGGTAGCCTTTGAGTTAATCAAAGAGAATATGGGGCCGCTGAGTGATGTCATGAAGCACTAATGAACTTCTAGAACCTTTACTTGACCAACTTGTCCTTTAGGATGTAGTGAGATGACCGACTTTGGTGCAGTCCGAAGTTGGTAGATACTCGATACTACACTCATTGAGGTTTGGTTTCTTGGGATATTTCGGTCGCCATTAAAGAGGCTTGAGCTGAAACAATGACCAAGGAAACAATCCAGTGATATTGAGCTCCTTAGAACCCGGTTACTATTACTAGGACAAATTTAAGCCAACTAAACTTCAAGAGGGTACTTACCTATAAAACTCCATGCAAGCCGGAATTAAGAACTTGTTTGCTTTATTACTATATGCATACTTGTACATAACATCATGAACATCATGACCATCATATACATCCACTAACCATTTCAAGGATTTTTGGGATTCAGATATGGATTCACATCGCATGAAAACTATTCAAGTCAACCTTGTGAGAATCCCTCCAGAACTTAAGGAGCTAGCTTCAAGGATCCCTGAGAACTCTCCATTCACCGAGAGACATGATCGTCTACTCAACTTGGTCACCTCCAACACATATGAGGATATGATGAAGGTGCTCTTTCAGTTCTTTGATCCTTTGCACCATTGTTTCACATTCCACTACTATCAACTTGTGCCTACTTTGGAAGAATTCTCCCAACTCTTGAGGATTCCCATTCTCAATCAACTACCTTTCAACGGTACGGAAAGAGACCCAAAGCCAGTAGAGATTGATCAAGCTCTACACTTGCGCTCATTTGATGTCACAACTTATTGGGAAACTAGGAGTGGTGTCAAAGGCTTCTTAACAAAGTTCCTGTTTGAGAAAGCCCAAAGCTGTTGGAATTCCTTAGACTTGCAAGCCTTTGAGGAAATTGTGGCTCTTCTCATCTATGGGATGGTTCTCTTTCCAAATCCTGACCAACTCATAGATGTGAACGCCGTCAAAATCTTCATGTCACGCAACCCGGTGCCTACATTACTAGGAGATATCCTACACTCATTTCACACTCGCACAATGAGGAAAAGAGGTGTCCTTATGTGTTGCACTTCACTCTTGGCAAGATGGTTTATTTCTCATCT
Source organism: Vicia faba (assembly GCA_948472305.1). NCBI lineage: Eukaryota > Viridiplantae > Streptophyta > Magnoliopsida > Fabales > Fabaceae > Vicia > Vicia faba. The sequence continues at coordinate 230,719,358 of OX451737.1, forward strand.
TCCCCAATCAGTCATAAAGAATGAGCAAGGTTCAAGGTGGTCACAAAGGTTAATGACGCTCAAACATTCAGACATTCATTGGTGCTCCCGATCCAAAGAGAATGCTATCATTGTTGACCGTTGTGGAGAATTCCATAATGTCCCTCTACTTGGAATTAGGGGAGGCATCACCTACAACCCATGTTTAGCCTTAAGACAGTTTGGTTACGCCCGAAGGGATGGCCCGCATGAGATGCTGATTCAAGGTTTGGTATTCGACTACGACAACGACGATCAAGGTCTTCGCCAGAGATTTATCCGAGCTTGGAGGATGTTAAACAAGGTGGATAGCAAGACTATGGGGCAAAAGAATTCCATCCCTCTTGAGCCTTACCTCAAATGGGTACGAACTCACGCTCAAAGTCTTATGATGCCTTACCCCTCCATTCTCCCGATAATCATTGAGCCTGTCAAGGAAGGAGATGTTCCATACACTATCCTACATCCTGACCTGGCCACATCTCTTGAAGACCTACAAAGGGATTGGATACAGCTCAAAGGAGAACGAGATAATTTCGAAGCCCAATTCTACGAAAGCGAGAAGAAGGTTTTGGAACTCACTAGGCTACTTCATGAGGAGCGGACCCTGAATGCCTACATTGCATCAAAGAGGATGCGCACTACTTTTTTTATCTTAGAGTTTTGTATTATTTTGTCCAAGGGGCATTGATGTACTCAAACTTTATCTTATTAATATAACGTGTGTTTATTTTTGTCTAAAACAAACTTGAATTTTTGAAATCCTTGAAAACATCGCATAAACACATATCATTCATCATAACATAAACAGGTCTTTTGCAACAAGTCTCCTAATCTCTCTACTGTTTATTTCAGTAAGATGGATCTCGAACAAACAGTGAAAGATCTCCAAGCTCAGAACACGTAGTTTCAACAAATGCTCATGACCCTAGCCAAAGGGCAAGAAGAATTGAAGATTCTGCTAGCTGAAGAGAGGAAAAAGAAAACAAAGAAGGTAACTGGAGTCTTAAACATGGGGAGAAGATTTCAGGGATAGACAAGAAGGACTTTGAACTTTGCAACAACATCCGGTGAAGGAGAAAGGAAAGGCAAGGAAACAGCTGTCCCTTCAGAATCAGAAGAAGAGGAGGAAGAAGAGGAAGACTACTATGAGGAACAGTATCCTCCAGCTGATGACAAGTACAGACATCTCGAAGAGCGTTTGAGCGCGATTGAAATACAAAAGGTGTTGGGCTTAGACTTTGAAGAATTGGGACTAGTGTCGGGGATTGTGATTCCTCCGAAATTTAAAGTGCCTATATTTGCCAAATATGATGGAGTGTCATGCCCTAAAATGCATCTCCAATCATATGTGATAAAAATCCAACCCCACACCGCTGATAAAGACTTATGGGTGCATTTTTTCCAAGACAGTCTGTCTGGAACACAACTCGACTGGTTTTACCAACTAGAAAGAGCCAACGTCCATAATTGGGAAGATCTTGCCACAGCTTTCTACAAGCAATATCAATACAATGCTGATTTAGCGCCTACCCGTACTCAACTCCAGAGTATGGCCATGGTTTCCAATGAAGGTTTCAAGGATTACGCACAAAAATGGAGAGATTTGGCTGGAAGAGTTCAACCCCCTCTGTCTGAAAGGGAATTGGTAGACATGTTCTTAGGCACCTTATCTGGTCCCCTTTTCAACCATCTAATCAGAAGTTCATATGCAATCTTTACTGAACTAATACTGGCCGGAGAAAGGGTGGAAGCTGGTATAAAAATTGAAAAGATTCAGAAGGATTCATCTTCTTCTACAGCTGTAAGAAAGCCTTTCATCGGGAAGAAAGAAGTAGCTGTTGTATATCCATAAGAAACTAAGAGAGGGCCGAACGTTGACCAATGGTGGGGGCTGTTATGATTCCAAAGCCTACATCTGAGCAACAAAGAAGTAATCAACCAAGGGTGGAAATTCCAGTTAGGCAATTCACTAGAATTAACATGACTATGTCCCAAGTATTACCGCATCTTCTGAGATCCAACTTGGCAACCTTGAAAGAAGCTTCGAAAAACCCCAATACAACATCCCCTCATTATGACCCCAATGCCCGTTGCGCATATCACTCTGAAAGTCCTGGTCACGATACTAATAACTGTTGGGCCTTGAAAAACAAAATACAAGACCCCATTGAAGCAAAAGAGATTGAGTTTGATGCGCCCGAAAAGCCAAATGTCATTTCTGCTCCTATGCCCATACATGGTCACAATACCAATGACATTGAAGAAGATTTGTTTGTTACCTCAGTTGACGAACTCATGACCCCACTTCCAACCATTAAGATAAACTCGTTGAAAGTCGGTGTCTTCCCGGGCTGTAATGAAGTTTTCCATCTCTGCTTGTCCTCAACAACTGATTGCCCTTTGTTGAAAACATGCATTCAACGCTTGATAGATAACAAAGATGTTTTGTTTGAAAGTACTCCTATTTCACCTATTCCTGTTGAAGATGTTTCAATCATTACCATTTCCGCAAATTCTTCCAGGGTCTCCACCAAAAGACCCGTTAGAATTACATCGGTTCCAAAAACAACTCCTCTAATAATCACAATGCTTGGGCCAGTCCCATATGAATCAGACAAAACTGTGTCGTGGAATTACGGAGGGGATATTTACTACCATGGCATCAAACAAGACTGGCCGTCCGTCGAAGAGATAAACTCTGAAGAAGAAGATTCCGACATCAGCAATATTGCCGGAACTAGTAAATTTACCCGAAGCGGTAGGATCTTTTCTCCATAAATTGCTCCCCCAAAGGCAGTTTCTGGACCTGTGGCTGTTCCAAAGGTTACTTTCGTACCCATAATCATCTCTGCAAATGCTCTTATTGACGAAGCCGTTGCAACCCCTGTTGTCATTCCTACCAACACTCCTGCTGCTGAAACTCGAGGAAAAAGAATTCAAGTAGAGCCTGTCCAGACAAAGGCTCAGTCACTGACTATCCCTGAGACATCCAAGAAAGAAATGGAGGAGATCCTAAAAATTATAAAGAGGAGCGACCACGATGTAGTTGAACAGTTGGGGCAAACTCCCTCCAAGATCTCCATGTTGGCATTACTATTGTGTTCTGAGGCACATGCGAAAGCCTTGGTGAAGTTCCTAAAAACAGCCCATGTGCCTCAAGAGACGTCTGCTGATCAATTCCAAGACTGCGTGGCTAGCTTGACCGTGAATAACGGCCTAGGCTTCTCGGATGCTGATCTGACACCGAGGGGAAGAAAACACAATGAAGTATTACATGTCTCTGGAATGTAGGGGCACGACTCTGGCCCATGTTTTGGTAGACACTGGCTCATCTTTGAATGTTTTACCAAAAAAAGATCTTGACAGACTTGACTACGAAGGGCTAACGTTAAAGCCAAGCAACATAGTAGTAAGGGCATTTGATGGCTCGAAGAGGATGGTGCACGGGGAAGTGGATATCCCCATAAAGGTTGGAACACAAACTTTTAATTCAACCTTTTATGTAATGGACATCCGCCCTTCGTACTCTTGCTTGCTAGGCCGACCATGGATCCATAATGCTGGCGCTGTTACCTCTACATTGCACCATATGCTGAAGTATTCGGTTCAAGGAAAGATTATCATGGTCCATGGAGAGGAAGAATACATGACCATCCATCTCAATTCCTTCAGATATGTGGAATTGGACGGCGAATTCATTGAAACTCCATTTCAACACTTTGAAGAGGTCCCGCAAGAGGTGGCAGTGATCAAGACTGTGTCCCAGATTCCCAAGATTGCAAGACCTCCACTCCGGATTTCATCTCTGAAGGACGCCAAAGCAGTGGTAGAGGAAGGTGGATGCACCATCTGAGGGCAACTTCCAGATATCCCGTATAAGTCTGACAAGTTTGGCCTAGGTTTCACTTCAAGTGCTAAAAAGGTTGTACGCTGCGCCCGTGATGGAGGGCCACCCTTGAAGATTAGCAACCGTGAGTTCAACGCGGTAGAAGATGGTTAAGATGATTGCAACCTGGAGGATTCGATCTTTCCGACTGTCAATGGAGGACTCAGCAATTGGGAGGCTAGGGACTTTGTCCCAATAACTTTTATCCCACAATAATTTATCTTTACATTTTGTTAGACCTGTAATATTCAAAAACAATTCGCACTCTTAAAACCTTGTGTCTTTCCCGAGGCACAATGGTCCATTTGTAAGGGTTATTATTTCATCTTCATATGACATCAATGAATCATGGACGTTTTTCGCATACAAACTTTTGTGCTCATTGTTTTTCTTTTACATTTTATTTTCTTTTAAAGATAGCTATACCCTTACATACACCCATACTCACAATGCAGGTATTCACCCATTCTGGATCCCATGGGTAACGATACGGCTATCACCTTTCGTGAATCTGAGAATCTAATCTACCAAGCCGAAGACGAAGGTGAGGTAGATTGTGAGGTACCAGGGGAACTTTCCAGACTGCTACAACAAGAAGAAAGAACCATTCAGCCTCACTAGGAACCCGTGGATACAATCAACCGGGGTACCGAAGAAGATAAAAAGGAGGTCAAGGTGGGTGCCAATCTGGAACCCAATGTCAAGGAGCGTCTGATTCAGTTGCTACACAACTTTGTTGAAGTCTTCGCTTGGTCATATGAAGACATGCCAGGACTTGATACAGACATTGTGGTACATCGTCTTCCTACAAGAGAAGATTGTCCGCCACTAAAACAAAAGGTGCACCGCATGAGACTTGATATGTCAGAAAAGATTAAAGTAGAGGTCATGAAGCAATTCAACGCTGGATTCTTGGCTGTCACCTCTTACCCTCAATGGGTTGCCAACATTGTTCCCGTACCTAAAAAAGACGGCAAAGTACGAATGTGTGTGGACTATAGAGATTTGAATAGGTAAATCCCTAAGGATAATTTTCCACTCCATCACATTGATATCCTAGTTGACAATACGGCACAACACAAAGTGTTTTCCTTCATGGATGGATTCTCAGGTTATAACCAAATCAAAATGGCACCTGAGGACATGGAGAAAACAACATTTGTCACACAGTGGGGCATATTCTGCTACAAGGTAATGCCATTCGGATTTAAGAATGTTGGGGAAACCTATCAGCGCGCCATGGTAGCTTTATTTCATGACATGATACATCATGAAATAGAGGTCTACATAGACGATATGATAGCTAGATTGCAAACAGAAGAAGAGCATCTTGATCACTTACAAAAGCTGTTTGAGAGACTGAAGAAGTACAAGCTGAGGTTGAATCCAAACAAGTGCACATTTGGGGTACGGTCCAGTAAACTCCTAGGCTTTGTCGTCAGTAAAAAAGGTATTAAGGTCGATCCTGCCAAAGTTAAAGCAATACAAGAGATGCCTGCTGTTGTACCCCAAAATTTGCCCTCCCATATTCTTCAAGAATTGCAAAGAGCAAGCTTCAAAGTCCCCAAGGGTTGCACAGTTCAAGGGCCTCCTAACAGTCAAAATTAGGGTTTTGGTTCTGACAAAGTAAATGAGGTTTCCAAGGGTCCAATCAAGTCCCACATGCCTATAAATATGGTCAAGCATCCTCATACCAAGTTTCAAGACTTTCAGCACAAAATTGCACAGTCAAAAACCCTAATTGCACTACAGTCAACTGTAGGGGCAAAATGGTCATTTGACAGTCAAAAGTTCAAATTTTTGGTCAACATCTCATTTTGAAGCCACAAACATCATTTGATCAATGCTTGATCATGATTCTCAAAGCTTGGCTCAAAAATCATCAAGATGCAAAAGTTTCCATATTTGGATAGTTGAAAAAGTCAACTGTAAATTGACCAGGGCATAACTTTCACATGGATTATCAGAAAAATTCCATCCAAAGCTCATTTTGAAGAGAATGACATTTACTACAACTCCTCTTCATACTTCAAGTCCAAGAAATTCTCTCACAAAAAGTTATCAATTTCAACATTATAGGTTATTTTCAAAAGTCAACAAAAAGGGACTTTAAGTCAAAGGCCATAACTTGAGATTGGTAAATCAAAATGACATGGGACCAAAGACATTGGTTAGAGGACTCAAAGACCTTTCCAAAATGTCCAAGAACATGAGAAAATCTTAAAAATTGAGCAAGTTATGCCTTGTGGAAGTTGGGAAATTTTTGGATATTTTGAAAAGTCAACATTGCTTCAAATGACCTAAAATTGCTAATGGGCCTCTTTTTCTTCCACAATTCATTATCCAAGGCATGTGCACGACCATTTGGCCCAAAGGGAAGTTTTTTTTCATTTTTTATTTATTTCTTTGGATTTTTATTATTAATAATTCATTTAATTAATTAAAATACATGAAAAATACTAAACCTAGGTTTTTCAATCTTTTTATGCATATAATATCTCCAAGATTTCGTGCCTAACTAAATATAGAAAGAATCAATGGAATTAGACATGATTTGTATCAAAAACATGTGAAAAAGATTGCAAAATAATGGCTTGAAAATCAAATATATTTTTCATTAATTCATGGATTTTGGATCAATTTTCTTTGACCTAATCACTCATATACATATAAGGATGCAAACCCTCGTGCCTTTTACCTAAAAGCTGTGCCATAGACAAGAAACAACACTTGAGTTTTTGCTTAAAAATTCCAAAACTGAAAACCATATTCCAGTGCTTTTCAAGGTGAAACAACGATTCTATCACATTCCTGGGACATCAAAGAAACTTCCTGGATCAAAAGCACCAATTCTAACGCCTTGAATCAGTGTATAGAAATCAAATTTTTTCACATAATATGCATAATCGTATTTTGATTTTCAAGCACATTCATTGCATTTTTCTTATGGATTCTGACTAATTGATGGATTCTGATGCTAACTATGTAATTTAATTGTATTTTTAGCACCCATACACGAATCTACCATTGTTGTTTTTTAGGGTTCTTCAGCTTTCGAATTAGGGCTTTTTGGATATGGTAAAATTAACACACCATAATGCCATGAATGAAACCAGCAGGCTTGGACGATTTGGAAACTACTCTCGCACCTAATTTATATGGTCGGATGGCCTGTTCGCTATTTTCAGATAAGGCATACTTTGGGGGGGTTAAAAACCCCCGCTAACCTCTTTTCTATTTTCAGGGAAAAACAAAGCAATGAAGAAGATGATGAAGTGTAAGGCGCTGACTGGTTAATTCAAATTTTCGCGCGGAAAAGTTACTAACGCTTTGGTTTATTTTATATTCATTATTTGTTATTTAATATACAAAGCGCGCTGAGTGGAGCAGTGGCAAGCATGGGTAGTGGTGACCTTCAGGACCTGGGTTCGATCCCAGGTCCCCACCCCTTTCCAATAATATTTTTTCAATCGTTATCCTGCGCAGGTTCAGTCCAAAGGAATACCATATACTCCTCCATCCAACGCGCCACTTGGCCAATCTCATCCATCCAAGGGCCCAGATCTGAAAAGCATGGTGAACCCTAGTCAAAGATCCCACACGCGTCTTGAAAAGGTCAATGGGGCCAGGGATAATTGGGCCCAAATTGCTAAAGTCTCACCTCCAAATTAGGGGCAGAACCCCCTAGGTTTGCATTATTTCTTTTCATTATTTTGGTATTATTTTCAATCATTGTCTTTATTTTAATTAGTTCTTTAATTTAATTATTTTCACAATAATATAAAAAAACACAAAAAAAATCAGAAGAGACAAAAATTAATATTTTTATTTAATGTTATATTTTTTGTAAATAAAACCTTTATTAATTAATTAGTTTTAATTTAGGAGTAAATCTTAATATTTTCTTAATTAATTTAAAATTGGTAGAACTAGGGTTTGTAATAATTTTTTATCCTTTTTTCTTTTCTTTCATAATAATTAAATATTTCCTATTATTTTTATAAATTAAAATTGCATGTAAATAATTAGGTTAACTTAGGTTTAATTTTTAATACTTTTTTCTTAATAAATAAAAAATTAGAATTAGGATTAATTTCTCAATTTAATTTCATTAAAGTCATAAAATACAAAAATACCAAAAATAACTTCTTCTCTTTAATTCAATTAATTTAACAATTTAATTTAATTCCATTAAAAAGGGTCCAACGCCCTCGTTTCAATTTAAAATTTCAATTCGCGTATTTATTTCTTTTTTTTCTTTTAATTATTTATGTACCTCTCCCAAAGCCGTGTAATTTCATACTTTCTCGCATTTTACTTTAATTCTTTATTTTTTCTGTCAAATCGGGTTCTGGAAATTTTGGCGATGTGGACCCGCGCCTTTTGTAATAGCTTTAGAATTTTTATTTCTCGCAATATTTTAATTGTAATTAAATGCATGCAAGAATGAATGGACAAAAAATAAAAACAAACGCGTAGCTCACCTATACCATGACAAGACAAAATAAACGAATCTGACACACAAATCACACACCACCCCTAGGGTACGCCTCACTGTTGCCTTGCCCTTCGAAAGGTGATCGTCGAGTAGAGGATGTCTTAGTAAGTCCTCATGATCCGGGAACCTGGCATGAGGGTAGCTTCTAAGGTGTCTTCCCATTGCTCCGGTGATCACCATGTCCCGAACCTCGAATTGACCCGAACACCTCCAACGGTGGTGCTACCTACCTCTCAATGGTGGGATGGCACTACTTTAAAGGACATTTACACAGACGAATTCCTTAGGGTAGGTAGGTTCTCGTAGATACTTGCTCTAATTTCAAAACAAATCAAAATTACTGTTCACACCAACACATTTTCAAAAAGCTTTCGAAAGCAATTTTTCAAACACTCTTGAGGACCGATACAAGAGTCGAACTGGAATTTTCAAAGAAACTTTTTAAAACCCACAGTCGAAAAGCAAACAAACCATTTTTGAAAACACAAGTGAGCAAGTATTTAAGAGCCCATGGATAACCATGGATAGAAAGGGTGCTAACACCTTCCCTTTCTATAACCTACCTCCCGAACCGAGAGCAATCTCTTTAAGGAATTTTTCTGTGCTTTTGTCCTTTCCATTTGGAGAAAATAAAAGACGGTGGCGACTCTTGCTTCTGCGACATTTCGCGAACCAGCGTTAAACAGTCAGTTCCAGATCCACCGATCACAGAACTGGCGACTCTGCTGGGGATCTTATAAAGTGAGGTGTACCTTAGGACTAAGATCACTTGTGTTTTCAATTGTCTGAATTGTTTGCTTTAAATTATGGGAATGTCTCGGGAGTTCTATAGATCCTAACCCGGATCTGGGGGATACCTTCTTAGAAAGTAGCAACAAGACTGTGAGGGAACTGTGCGGGGTATACCGACATGGTTGAAACAGTCTGCTACGTTGATGTGGCACTTTGGTGTGTACCGGTAACCCTTGAGTTCAGTCAAGGAGAGTACGGGGCCTCCGCGTGGTGTCGTGAAGCATCAACAGACCTTAGGAACCTTAATTGAACTATCTTGGCCTCTTTAGGGTAGTGAGATAACTGACTTTGGTGCAGTCCGAGGTTGGTTGATACTCGATACTACACTCAATTGAGGATTGCTTTCCTGGAATATTTCGGTCGCCAGTTCAGTGGCTAAATCGAAACGATGAACAATGAAAGCAATCCCGTGATATTGGGACCCTTAGAACCCGGTTACTGCTAATAGGACAGGTTGAGCCCACCAACTTCAAGAGGGTACTACCCAGACCCCATGCTGGCCTAAACTCTAAGGGCTCTCTGTGTGACTTGTGTGCCTTCGTACTTGACTACTCGCATGCCTGTTGTCTGACCTTTGAAGTTCTTGCAGGTCTTGTTTATAGTCCTTAATTAGGACTCATAACAGGGTATACTAAGTTTCTTGCAGGTTTTTTTTATAGTCCTTAATTAGGACTCATAACAGGGTATACTAAGTTTCTTGCAGGTTTTGTTCATAGTCCTTAACTGGGACTTATAACAGGGTATACTAAGTTTCTTGCAGGTTTTGTTCATAGTCCTTAACTGGGACTTATAACAGGGTATACTAAGTTTCTTGCAGGTTTTGTTCATAGTCCTTAATTGGGACTCACAACAGGGTATACTAAGTTTCTTGCAGGTTTTGGTTTGCAGCCCTTAATTAGGGACTCATAACAGGGTTTACTCACATTACCCCATGCATCATACCATTGCATACATCCTAACCCATTTCAAGGATCTCAAGGGCTTGTGATGCAGGTCATGGTGAATCAACTATCCCAGCAAGGGGCAAGGAGGATTTATTTTCCTCTAGCCAAGGTTGTCAGGGGCTATGACCCACTGGATATGGTGAGCCTTTGACCCTTGATGAAGGACTCTCAACAAATATGAAGTTCTTTCAATCAAGCTACCGGATCCAAATTCTAACAAATTTTCTTGTTTATCCCGCGAGATCCTTGAAAACATTGCATATATATCATACATATCATTGCATTGCAGGTATCCTTGTTGTAGGTCACTTACCTTTCTCGCTGTTTATTTCAGCAATGGCTTTCCAACCAGACAACCAGAACCTTCTTGCTCAAGAGACTCGGTTTGGGGAAATCCTCCTGAATCTATCCAAGGGGCAGGAGGAGTTAAGGACACTTCTCATGGAGACTTTGGTCAGGAACAGTGCTGAGGATGAACGGTTGAAACACTTGCAAGCTGATATGGATGCAATGAAAGCCCAAATGTTGGGGCAGGGGACTTCCATTCAAGGTTTAGCTCAAAGACAAGATGAGCTCGGGGTTCTCGTCAACCAATTGCTTCGGAGTAACCAACTGGGGCAAACATCTAAGGGTAAAGAGCCAGTCATTGTTCAACCACCTTTGAGACAAGGAGATAAGGGGAGAGCTCCTCAAATTGCTCCAGTGTCACAAATTCAACATCAACCTCACGAGCTTCAGGCAGACAGGCCCAAAAGGCAATTCACCAAGCTCAACGTGTCGCCGCCTCAAGCTTTACAACAACTGTTGAGGTTGAATTTGGTAACTCTAAGGGACCCTCCTAAGAATCCCAACAGGACACCGGCAAGGTATAACCCCAACGCCCGCTGCGCTTATCATTCTAACAGCCCGGGACATGCTACAGATGATTGTTGGACCTTGAAGAATAAGATCCAGGACCTGATCGATGAAGGAGCTGTGGAATTTACACAAGATGGCCAGGCTGAGTGCTTCCACCATCCCTACAGGCTCACCATTTGAAGTAACAAGCCCTGAGTTGAAAAGACTTTTGTTCATTAGGATTTTTCAAGTTGTAATTTTCTTTTGTTCAAACATTTACTCATGTTAAACGTTGTTATTTCATCAATGCATCGCATATGTCTGTTCTGAAACAATATATTCGTATTCACTATACGCAAATTATTTTCATATTTTTTCTGATGATCAACTCTCGATTAATAATTCTAAGCCTCTTGAGGGAGGATGACGAAAACGATACCGCTATCTTTACAGTATGCTTTTGAACGGATCCCGCTGATGAGGTACAGGCATTGTTTCAATCCCTAAACACTGGAGTTATAAGGATGATAATCCCTCGTCAACCCATCTGAGCCAAAGAAGTAGGAGTTTTTCTTTTCGAAATTTAAAACCCTTAATCATAACCTGGGGCAGGGTAGTCTCTCAGTTGATCCAAGTGCATAACGAATGGCACCAAATAGATCCTTACAAAAAAATAGTGATGGTCCCGAATATTCAATAAAGAAAGGCAGTCATTACTTTTCAAAATAAAAGCCCATTAAGTCAAAACCCATGAAGGAGACTTACAAAACTGGGGCATCCCGCTGACTGCAATTCCAAAAAAGGAAACAGTTCAGGCAAAAAGAAAGGGATAACAAAAAATCAGACAAGAAAGAGGTCTTACAAACCCTCAACAAAAACAAAAATGACTGCCTATTCAAATAAACGTTCAACATCCGAATCATCACCAGAAAATCAGAGCAAAGACTCAAACAAGGTCTAACGTATGATCAACTGAGTTTAGGTTTGGAGAACATCATGAAGAGCGGGTGGGTACAAATAATTTGAGCCTTTATCCTTTGTTTCTTAAACCGTGAACCAGGCCACGTTATAACCCTTAAAAGTCCTAGCTGAAGCATGGGTTAGTTCGAAAACATACTGTTACGAAAGGTAACCTGACTCCTTAAGGCTTACGGTAAATACGGAGTTGACATCACGTTTTACAAACATTCACTTGTTTTATGAAAAAGAATGCATTTTCAAAATCTTCAAGACAGACATAAGCTTTGCATTTTTAACATAACTTTGTTGGCATATGACTTTTTTGTTTGAACAGCATAGAAGTCCGCGCGAAGAATATCTAACGAACAAAAGTACTTCCCATCAAGGGGCATGGTCCGATCCTTGTCCATCATCTGGGGAAGTTAAGTCAAGATTCGGAGAATCTCTCAAAAGGCCAAACAGCCTGGGGCAAATCTCCGCCGGAATCACTTGGGGCACTCCAACAACGAATCTTGCCTGATCAAACACCTTCTGGTGGCGTGGCAAAATACTTCCAACAGGGGCAACTCCCTACAACATGGACATAGTCAAAAAAATACTACGCATAATCAAAGACCCGCTAGGTTGACATACCTAGGCAAAAATTAGGGCTTCCCGGCGAACCAAAAGGGTTCGGGCAAAATGAAGGGATGAAATGAAAAAAAATCTGTACACCCGGCAAGTCAAAAACCTGAAAAGGCGGCTTGGGCAAAAATGGGTATCCCGGTGGACTGAAAACCCGAAAGGGCGGTCCAGGCAAAAGTTAGGGATCAAAGCGTACGACTATGTCCTGTCATCTTGTCACCTGCCTACTAGAAGAAGGTTTGTCCATCAACAACTACCAAGCACCTCCACAGGTATCTTCCTCTCCCACATCAGAAACAGGGGCAATAAAGAGTTGTCTAAGCAATCTGATTATTCTGTCCTCCAAGGTACCAAGGTAGGTTCAGCTAAAGAACATAACCGGCATATCCTAATTCCCCAGAGAGTACGTCAGCAAGTCAATACACTCTCCTCAAGCGAAGTTACAATCAACCTCAAGGAAGTTGGGTATCCTCCGGTAGTTCTCAACATTCCCCAACAAGATGCACATCCGTAACAAGCGTCCCCGGCAGTCTTGGTCTAAAGATTGTTCCCCGGCGGTATATCAAATATTCAGTGGAGTCCCTTCCAATACATCTCAAAACTTCCCCCCAGAGAGTCCAATCCAGTTCCCCAGGAAATTTGGAATTCATCTCCCCAAGCAGTAAGCTTATCCCCAGTAGATTCTGGAAGCTTATCCTCACAGAGCACGAATGCGTCGTCTGGCTTTATTCAAAGAGTTATTTCCTTACCAGGATATAACTGGGTTATCCTCAGCCAAAAGCCACGGGAAGATCGTTCTCGGCGAAGTCTTCTTATCCCCAGCGAAGTCTATTAATACTTCCGACACAACAAAGGTATCCCCAGCAAGTTATTAGCAACAATTTAACAAAGTACCTCGCTCCCCACAGAGTATTGCTTCCCAGCAAGATCGTTAGAGTACTTTCCTCCCCGCAGAGTTATCCATTCGCCAAGTTTACTCCCCAACGGAGTTATCTTCTCCTACCGGTATTCTTGCAACTATCATCCCCAGCGGAGGCAAAATCTATTCTTCAACATCAGCCCAGGAGTGACTTCCCGGCACCCGTCAAGGATTTACTTTCCTAGACGAAAACATATAAACATCACATACATCATTATAGCATGCATATACGCATCATATTTTACAAATCTCATTTATGTTGAGAACATCACTGCTTGACCCATATCATGCATTGCATATGACTGACCTTTACCTTTCAGGAAAAGATTCAGTTAAGTTATCAGCTATCTCAGGACCTAGACCGGATCAGTTAAATCGACTCCAAAGATTTCTCTGTTTCTTATCCAGTCAAAGGCCTTCTCTGGTCCAGCTAAATCGACCCCAAACAGATTTTTCTGATAAAGACCCAGTTGAAGACATTCCAAGACCTAGATCGGTTCAGTTAATCGACCCTAAGATTCTCTGTTTCTTATCCAGTCCAAGGCCTTCTCTAGTCCAGCTAAATCGACCCCAAACAGATTTTCCTGATAAAGACTTAGTAGAAGTTATCTATGGTTCTCTCCCCGATCCTGCGGAGGTGGTAATCCCAGGCTTCTCTCAACGATTGCTGTTGAAGTTGAAGTTATCCAAGGTTCTCTCAATGTTTGCTGTTGAGGTGGTAATCGCCTATGGTTCTCTCCCCGATACTGCGGAGATGATAATTCCATCCAAGGTTCTCTCAATGTTTGCTGTTGAGGTGGTAATCGCCTATGGTTCTCTCCCCGATCCTGCGGAGGTGGTAATCCTAGGCGTCTCTCAACGATTGCTGTTGAAGTTGAAGTTATCCAAGGTTCTCTCAATGTTTGCTGTTGAGGTGGTAATCGCCTATGGTTCTCTCCCCGATACTGCGGAGATGGTAATTCCCACCAAGGTTCTCTCAATGTTTGCTGTTGAGGTGGTAATCGCCTATGGTTCTCTCCCCGATACTGCGGAGATGGTAATTCCCACCAAGGTTCTCTCAATGTTTGCTGTTGAGGTGGTAATCGCCTATGGTTCTCTCCCCGATCCTGCGGAGTTGGTAATCCCAGGCTTCTCTCAACGATTGTTGTTGAAGTTGAAGTTATCCAAGGTTCTCTCAATGTTTGCTGTTGAGGTGGTAATCGCCTATGGTTCTCCCCCCGATACTGCGGAGATGATAATTCCATCCAAGGTTTTCCCAATGTTTGCTGTTGAGGTTGTAATCGCCCATGGTTCTCTCCCCGATACTGCGGAGATGATAATTCCATCCAAGGTTTCCTCAATGATTGCTATTGAGGTTGTAATCACCTATGGTTCTCTCCCCGATACTGCGGAGATGATAATTCCATCCAAGGTTTTCCCAATGATTGCTATTGAGGTTGTAATCGCCTATGGTTCTCTCCCCGATACTACGGAGATGATAATTCCATCCAAGGTTTTCTCAATGATTGCTATTGAGGTTGTAATCGCCTATGGTTCTCTCCCCGATACTGCGGAGATGATAATTCCATCCGAGGTTTTCTCAATGATTGCTATTGAGATTGTAATCGCCTATGGTTCTCTCCCCGATACTGCGGAGATGATAATTCCCACCAAGATTCTCTCAATGTTTGCTGTTGAGGTTGTAGTCGCCTATGGTTCTCTCCCCGATCCTGCGGAGGTAGTAATCATCCCAAGATTTTCTCAACGATTGCTGTTGAAGTTAAAGTCACCCAAGGTTCTCTCACCATTCCTGTTGAGGTAGTAACCATCCCTGGTTCATTCATCACCGTTTGAAGCTCCAGACCCAGCTCCTGTAACCAGTCAGGACACATCCTACAATGAATCTGAAGACCAGTTCCTGCAACAGGCCAGGTACTCATTTTTCTTTTGCAGGTACGCAGGTTCTCGCTAAGGAATCTCTTACGCGATCAACATCCAGATGGCATCTATAATCCCATCCACCTTCCATCATCTGTTAGCATGGCATCTATAAGCCCATCATCCTATTCATCAATCTCCAAATGGCATCTATAAGCCCATTCCCCGCCATCACACTGCTACTATGTGAGCGCAAATTTCTGGGCACTCTAGTGTTCAATCATCTTCCACCTTCGGATTATGAAAGACACGTCAGCCAATCTGCATCCTCAGGTTTAAGAAGATTGAACAGGGGCAACTGTTGTACCCTAAAATTTGCCCTCCCATATTCTTCAAGAATTGCAAAGAGCAAGCTTCAAAGTCCACAAGGGTTGCACAGTTCAAGGGCCTCCTAACAGTCAAAATTAGGGTTTTGGTTATGACAAAGTAAATGAGGTTTCCAAGGGTCCAATCAAGTCCCACATGCCTATAAATATGGTCAAGCATCCTCATACCAAGTTTCAAGACTTTCAGCACAAAATTGCACAGTCAAAAACCCTAATTGCACTACAGTCAACTGTAGGGGCAAAATGGTCATTTGACAGTCAAAAGTTCAAATTTTTGGTCAACATCTCATTTTGAAGCCACAAACATCATTTGATCAATGCTTGATCATGATTCTCAAAGCTTGGCTCAAAAATCATCAAGATGCAAAAGTTTCCATATTTGGATAGTTGAAAAAGTCAAATGTAAATTGACCAGGGCATAACTTTCACATGGATTATCAGAAAAATTCCATCCAAAGCTCATTTTGAAGAGAATGACATTTACTACAACTCCTCTTCATACTTCAAGTCCAAGAAATTCTCTCACAAAAAGTTATCAATTTCAACATTATAGGTTATTTTCAAAAGTCAACAAAAAGGGACTTTAAGTCAACGGCCATAACTTGAGATTGGTAAATCAAAATGACATGGGACCAAAGACATTGGTTAGAGGACTCAAAGACCTTTCCAAAATGTCCAAGAACATGAGAACATCTTAAAAATTGAGCAAGTTATGCCTTGTGGAAGTTGGGAAATGTTTGGATATTTTGAAAAGTCAACATTGCTTCAAATGACCTAAAATTGCTAATGGGCCTCTTTTTCTTCCACAATTCATTATCCAAGGCATGTGCACGACCATTTGGCCCAAAGGGAAGTTTTTTTTCATTTTTTATTTATTTATTTGGATTTTTATTATTAATAATTCATTTAATTAATTAAAATACATGAAAAATACTAAACCTAGGTTTTTCAATCTTTTTATGCATATAATATCTCCAAGATTTCGTGTCTAACTAAATATAGAAAGAATCAATGGAATTATACATGATTTGTATCAAAAACATGTGAAAAAGATTGCAAAATAATGGCTTGAAAATCAAATATATTTTTCATTAATTCATGGATTTTGGATCAATTTTCTTTGACCTAATCACTCATATACATATAAGGATGCAAACCCTCGTGCCTTTTACCTAAAAGTTGTGCCATAGACAAGAAACAACACTTGAGTTTTTGCTTAAAAATTCCAAAACTGAAAACCATCTTCCAGTGCTTTTCAAGGTGAAACAACGATTCTATCACATTCCTGGGACATCAAAGAAACTTCCTGGATCAAAAGCACCAATTCTAACGCCTTGAATCAGTGTATAGAAATCAAATTTTTTCACATAATATGCATAATCGTATTTTGATTTTCAAGCACATTCATTGCATTTTTCTTATGGATTCTGACTAATTGATGGATTCTGATGCTAACTATGTAATTTAATTGTATTTTTAGCACCCATACACGAATCTACCATTGTTGTTTTTTAGGGTTCTTCAGCTTTCGAATTAGGGCTTTTTGGATATGGTAAAATTAACACACCATAATGCCATGAATGAAACCAGCAGGCTTGGACGATTTGGAAACTACTCTCGCACCTAATTTATATGGTCGGATGG
Source organism: Vicia faba (assembly GCA_948472305.1). Lineage (NCBI taxonomy): Eukaryota > Viridiplantae > Streptophyta > Magnoliopsida > Fabales > Fabaceae > Vicia > Vicia faba. Next base: position 230,736,726 of record OX451737.1, read on the forward strand.
CCTGTTCGCTATTTTCAGATAAGGCATACTTTGGGGGGGTTAAAAACCCCCGCTAACCTCTTTTCTATTTTCAGGGAAAAACAAAGCAATAAAGAAGATGATGAAGTGTAAGGCGCTGACTGGTTAATTCAAATTTTCGCGCGGAAAAGTTACTAACGCTTTGGTTTATTTTATATTCATTATTTGTTATTTAATATACAAAGCGCGCTGAGTGGAGCAGTGGCAAGCATGGGTAGTGGTGACCTTCAGGACCTGGGTTCGATCCCAGGTCCCCACCCCTTTCCAATAATATTTTTTCAATCGTTATCCTGCGCAGGTTCAGTCCAAAGGAATACCATATACTCCTCCATCCAACGCGCCACTTGGCCAATCTCATCCATCCAAGGGCCCAGATCTGAAAAGCATGGTGAACCCTAGTCAAAGATCCCACACGCGTCTTGAAAAGGTCAATGGGGCCAGGGATAATTGGGCCCAAATTGCTAAAGTCTCACCTCCAAATTAGGGGCAGAACCCCCTAAGTTTGCATTATTTCTTTTCATTATTTTGGTATTATTTTCAATCATTGTCTTTATTTTAATTAGTTCTTTAATTTAATTATTTTCACAATAATATAAAAAAACACAAAAAAAATCAGAAGAGACAAAAATTAATATTTTTATTTAATGTTATATTTTTTGTAAATAAAACCTTTATTAATTAATTAGTTTTAATTTAGGAGTAAATCTTAATATTTTCTTAATTAATTTAAAATTGGTAGAACTAGGGTTTGTAATAATTTTTTATCCTTTTTTCTTTTCTTTCATAATAATTAAATATTTCCTATTATTTTTATAAATTAAAATTGCATGTAAATAATTAGGTTAACTTAGGTTTAATTTTTAATACTTTTTTCTTAATAAATAAAAAATTAGAATTAGGATTAATTTCTCAATTTAATTTCATTAAAGTCATAAAATACAAAAATACCAAAAATAACTTCTTCTCTTTAATTCAATTAATTTAACAATTTAATTTAATTCCATTAAAAAGGGTCCAACGCCCTCGTTTCAATTTAAAATTTCAATTCGCGTATTTATTTCTTTTTTTTCTTTTAATTATTTATGTACCTCTCCCAAAGCCGTGTAATTTCATACTTTCTCGCATTTTACTTTAATTCTTTATTTTTTCTGTCAAATCGGGTTCTGGAAATTTTGGCGATGTGGACCCGCGCCTTTTGTAATAGCTTTAGAATTTTTATTTCTCGCAATATTTTAATTGTAATTAAATGCATGCAAGAATGAATGGACAAAAAATAAAAACAAACGCGTAGCTCACCTATACCATGACAAGACAAAATAAACGAATCTGACACACAAATCACACACCACCCCTAGGGTACGCCTCACTGTTGCCTTGCCCTTCGAAAGGTGATCGTCGAGTAGAGGATGTCTTAGTAAGTCCTCATGATCCGGGAACCTGGCATGAGGGTAGCTTCTAAGGTGTCTTCCCATTGCTCCGGTGATCACCATGTCCCGAACCTCGAATTGACCCGAACACCTCCAACGGTGGTGCTACCTACCTCTCAATGGTGGGATGGCACTACTTTAAAAGACATTTACACAGACGAATTCCTTAGGGTAGGTAGGTTCTCGTAGATACTTGCTCTAATTTCAAAACAAATCAAAATTACTGTTCACACCAACACATTTTCAAAAAGCTTTCGAAAGCAATTTTTCAAACACTCTTGAGGACCGATACAAGAGTCGAACTGGAATTTTCAAAGAAACTTTTTAAAACCCACAGTCGAAAAGCAAACAAACCATTTTTGAAAACACAAGTGAGCAAGTATTTAAGAGCCCATGGATAACCATGGATAGAAAGGGTGCTAACACCTTCCCTTTCTATAACCTACCTCCCGAACCGAGAGCAATCTCTTTAAGGAATTTTTCTGTGCTTTTGTCCTTTCCATTTGGAGAAAATAAAAGACGGTGGCGACTCTTGCTTCCGCGACATTTCGCGAACCAACGTTAAACAGTCAGTTCCAGATCCACCGATCACAGAACTGGCGACTCTGCTGGGGATCTTATAAAGTGAGGTGTACCTTAGGACTAAGATCACTTGTGTTTTCAATTGTTTGAATTGTTTGCTTTAAATTATGGGAATGTCTCGGGAGTTCTATAGATCCTAACCCGGATCTGGGGGATACCTTCTTAGAAAGTAGCAACAAGACTGTGAGGGAACTGTGCGGGGTATACCGACATGGTTGAAACAGTCTGCTACGTTGATGTGGCACTTTGGTGTGTACCGGTAACCCTTGAGTTCAGTCAAGGAGAGTACGGGGCCTCCGCGTGGTGTCGTGAAGCATCAACAGACCTTAGGAACCTTAATTGAACTATCTTGGCCTCTTTAGGGTAGTGAGATAACTGACTTTGGTGCAGTCCGAGGTTGGTTGATACTCGATACTACACTCAATTGAGGATTGCTTTCCTGGAATATTTCGGTCTCCAGTTCAGTGGCTAAATCGAAACGATGAACAATGAAAGCAATCCCGTGATATTGGGACCCTTAGAACCCGGTTACTACTAATAGGACAGGTTGAGCCCACCAACTTCAAGAGGGTACTACCCAGACCCCATGCTGGCCTAAACTCTAAGGGCTCTCTGTGTGACTTGTGTGCCTTCGTACTTGACTACTCGCATGCCTGTTGTCTGACCTTTGAAGTTCTTGCAGGTCTTGTTTATAGTCCTTAATTAGGACTCATAACAGGGTATACTAAGTTTCTTGCAGGTTTTGTTTATAGTCCTTAATTAGGACTCATAACAGGGTATACTAAGTTTCTTGCAGGTTTTGTTCATAGTCCTTAACTGGGACTTATAACAGGGTATACTAAGTTTCTTGCAGGTTTTGTTCATAGTCCTTAACTGGGACTTATAACAGGGTATACTAAGTTTCTTGCAGGTTTTGTTCATAGTCCTTAATTGGGACTCACAACAGGGTATACTAAGTTTCTTGCAGGTTTTGGTTTGCAGCCCTTAATTAGGGACTCATAACAGGGTTTACTCACATTACCCCATGCATCATACCATTGCATACATCCTAACCCATTTCAAGGATCTCAAGGGCTTGTGATGCAGGTCATGGTGAATCAACTATCCCAGCAAGGGGCAAGGAGGATTTATTTTCCTCTAGCCAAGGTTGTCAGGGGCTATGACCCACTGGATATGGTGAGCCTTTGACCCTTGATGAAGGACTCTCAACAAATATGAAGTTCTTTCAATCAAGCTACCGGATCCAAATTCTAACAAATTTTCTTGTTTATCCCGCGAGATCCTTGAAAACATTGCATATATATCATACATATCATTGCATTGCAGGTATCCTTGTTGTAGGTCACTTACCTTTCTCGCTGTTTATTTCAGCAATGGCTTTCCAACCAGACAACCAGAACCTTCTTGCTCAAGAGACTCGGTTTGGGGAAATCCTCCTGAATCTATCCAAGGGGCAGGAGGAGTTAAGGACACTTCTCATGGAGACTTTGGTCAGGAACAGTGCTGAGGATGAACGGTTGAAACACTTGCAAGCTGATATGGATGCAATGAAAGCCCAAATGTTGGGGCAGGGGACTGCCATTCAAGGTTTAGCTCAAAGACAAGATGAGCTCGGGGTTCTCGTCAACCAATTGCTTCGGAGTAACCAACTGGGGCAAACATCTAAGGGTAAAGAGCCAGTCATTGTTCAACCACCTTTGAGACAAGGAGATAAGGGGAGAGCTCCTCAAATGGCTCCAGTGTCACAAATTAAACATCAACCTCACGAGCTTCAGGCAGACAGGCCCAAAAGGCAATTCACCAAGCTCAACGTGTCGCCGCCTCAAGCTTTACAACAACTGTTGAGGTTGAATTTGGTAACTCTAAGGGACCCTCCTAAGAATCCCAACAGGACACCGGCAAGGTATAACCCCAACGCCCGCTGCGCTTATCATTCTAACAGCCCGGGACATGCTACAGATGATTGTTGGACCTTGAAGAATAAGATCCAGGACCTGATCGATGAAGGAGCTGTGGAATTTACCCAAGATGGCCAGGCTGAGTGCTTCCACCATCCCTACAGGCTCACCATTTGAAGTAACAAGCCCTGAGTTGAAAAGACTTTTGTTCATTAGGATTTTTCAAGTTGTAATTTTCTTTTGTTCAAACATTTACTCATGTTAAACGTTGTTATTTCATCAATGCATCGCATATGTCTGTTCTGAAACAATATATTCGTATTCACTATACGCAAATTATTTTCATATTTTTTCTGATGATCAACTCTCGATTAATAATTCTAAGCCTCTTGAGGGAGGATGACGAAAACGATACCGCTATCTTTACAGTATGCTTTTGAACGGATCCCGCTGATGAGGTACAAGCATTGTTTCAATCCCTAAACACTGGAGTTATAAGGATGATAATCCCTCGTCAACCCATCTGAGCCAAAGAAGTAGGAGTTTTTCTTTTCGAAATTTAAAACCCTTAATCATAACCTGGGGCAGGGTAGTCTCTCAGTTGATCCAAGTGCATAACGAATGGCACCAAATAGATCCTTACAAAAAAATAGTGATGGTCCCGAATATTCAATAAAGAAAGGCAGTCATTACTTTTCAAAATAAAAGCCCATTAAGTCAAAACCCATGAAGGAGACTTACAAAACTGGGGCATCCCGCTGACTGCAATTCCAAAAAAGGAAACAGTTCAAGCAAAAAGAAAGGGATAACAAAAAATCAGACAAGAAAGAGGTCTTACAAACCCTCAACAAAAACAAAAATGACTGCCTATTCAAATAAACGTTCAACATCCGAATCATCACCAGAAAATCAGAGCAAAGACTCAAACAAGGTCTAACGTATGATCAACTGAGTTTAGGTTTGGAGAACATCATGAAGAGCGGGTGGGTACAAATAATTTGAGCCTTTATCCTTTGTTTCTTAAACCGTGAACCAGGCCACGTTATAACCCTTAAAAGTCCTAGCTGAAGCATGGGTTAGTTCGAAAACATACTGTTACGAAAGGTAACCTGACTCCTTAAGGCTTACGGTAAATACGGAGTTGACATCACGTTTTACAAACATTCACTTGTTTTATGAAAAAGAATGCATTTTCAAAATCTTCAAGACAGACATAAGCTTTGCATTTTTAACATAACTTTGTTGGCATATGACTTTTTTGTTTGAACAGCATAGAAGTTCGCGCGAAGAATATCTAACGAACAAAAGTACTTCCCATCAAGGGGCATGGTCCGATCCTTGTCCATCATCTGGGGAAGTTAAGTCAAGATTCGGAGAATCTCTCAAAAGGCCAAACAGCCTGGGGCAAATCTCCGCCGGAATCACTTGGGGCACTCCAACAACGAATCTTGCCTGATCAAACACCTTCTGGTGGCGTGGCAAAATACTTCCAACAGGGGCAACTCCCTACAACATGGACATAGTCAAAAAAATACTACGCATAATCAAAGACCCGCTAGGTTGACATACCTAGGCAAAAATTAGGGCTTCCCGGCGAACCAAAAGGGTTCGGGCAAAATGAAGGGATGAAATGAAAAAAAATCTGTACACCCGGCAAGTCAAAAACCTGAAAAGGCGGCTTGGGCAAAAATGGGTATCCCGGTGGACTGAAAACCCGAAAGGGCGGTCCAGGCAAAAGTTAGGGATCAAAGCGTACGACTATGTCCTGTCATCTTGTCACCTGCCTACTAGAAGAAGGTTTGTCCATCAACAACTACCAAGCACCTCCACAGGTATCTTCCTCTCCCACATCAGAAACAGGGGCAATAAAGAGTTGTCTAAGCAATCTGATTATTCTGTCCTCCAAGGTACCAAGGTAGGTTCAGCTAAAGAACATAACCGGCATATCCTAATTCCCTAGAGAGTACGTCAGCAAGTCAATACACTCTCCTCAAGCGAAGTTACAATCAACCTCAAGGAAGTTGGGTATCCTCCGGTAGTTCTCAACATTCCCCAACAAGATGCACATCCGTAACAAGCGTCCCCGACAGTCTTGGTCTAAAGATTGTTCCCCGGCGGTATATCAAATATTCAGTGGAGTCCCTTCCAATACATCTCAAAACTTCCCCCCAGAGAGTCCAATCCAGTTCCCCAGGAAATTTGGAATTCATCTCCCCAAGCAGTAAGCTTATCCCAGTAGATTCTGGAAGCTTATCCTCACAGAGCACGAATGCGTCGCCTGGCTTTATTCAAAGAGTTATTTCCTTACCAGGATATAACTGGGTTATCCTCAGCCAAAAGCCACGGGAAGATCGTTCTCGGCGAAGTCTTCTTATCCCCAGCGAAGTCTATTAATACTTCCGACACAACAAAGGTATCCCCAGCAAGTTATTAGCAACAATTTAACAAAGTACCTCGCTCCCCACAGAGTATTGCTTCCCAGCAAGATCGTTAGAGTACTTTCCTCCCCGCAGAGTTATCCATTCGCCAAGTTTACTCCCCAACGGAGTTATCTTCTCCTACCGGTATTCTTGCAACTATCATCCCCAGCGGAGGCAAAATCTATTCTTCAACATCAGCCCAGGAGTGACTTCCCGGCACCCGTCAAGGATTTACTTTCCTAGACGAAAACATATAAACATCACATACATCATTATAGCATGCATATACGCATCATATTTTACAAATCTCATTTATGTTGAGAACATCACTGCTTGACCCATATCATGCATTGCATATGACTGACCTTTACCTTTCAGGAAAAGATTCAGTTAAGTTATCAGCTATCTCAGGACCTAGACCGGATCAGTTAAATCGACTCCAAAGATTTCTCTGTTTCTTATCCAGTCAAAGGCCTTCTCTGGTCCAGCTAAATCGACCCCAAACAGATTTTTCTGATAAAGACCCAGTTGAAGACATTCCAAGACCTAGATCGGTTCAGTTAATCGACCCTAAGATTCTCTGTTTCTTATCAAGCCCAAGGCCTTCTCTAGTCCAGCTAAATCGACCCCAAACAGATTTTCCTGATAAAGACTTAGTAGAAGTTATCTATGGTTCTCTCCCCGATCCTGCGGAGGTGGTAATCCCAGGCTTCTCTCAACGATTGCTGTTGAAGTTGAAGTTATCCAAGGTTCTCTCAATGTTTGTTGTTGAGGTGGTAATCGCCTATGGTTCTCTCCCCGATACTGCGGAGATGATAATTCCATCCAAGGTTCTCTCAATGTTTGCTGTTGAGGTGGTAATCGCCTATGGTTCTCTCCCCGATCCTGCGGAGGTGGTAATCCTAGGCGTCTCTCAACGATTGCTGTTGAAGTTGAAGTTATCCAAGGTTCTCTCAATGTTTGCTGTTGAGGTGGTAATCGCCTATGGTTCTCTCCCCGATACTGCGGAGATGGTAATTCCCACCAAGGTTCTCTCAATGTTTGCTGTTGAGGTGGTAATCGCCTATGGTTCTCTCCCCGATACTGCGGAGATGGTAATTCCCACCAAGGTTCTCTCAATGTTTGCTGTTGAGGTGGTAATCGCCTATGGTTCTCTCCCCGATCCTGCGGAGTTGGTAATCCCAGGCTTCTCTCAACGATTGCTGTTGAAGTTGAAGTTATCCAAGGTTCTCTCAATGTTTGCTGTTGAGGTGGTAATCGCCTATGGTTCTCCCCCCGATACTGCGGAGATGATAATTCCATCCAAGGTTTTCCCAATGTTTGCTGTTGAGGTTGTAATCGCCCATGGTTCTCTCCCCGATACTGCGGAGATGATAATTCCATCCAAGGTTTCCTCAATGATTGCTATTGAGGTTGTAATCACCTATGGTTCTCTCCCCGATACTGCGGAGATGATAATTCCATCCAAGGTTTTCCCAATGATTGCTATTGAGGTTGTAATCGCCTATGGTTCTCTCCCCGATACTACGGAGATGATAATTCCATCCAAGGTTTTCTCAATGATTGCTATTGAGGTTGTAATCGCCTATGGTTCTCTCCCCGATACTGCGGAGATGATAATTCCATCCGAGGTTTTCTCAATGATTGCTATTGAGATTGTAATCGCCTATGGTTCTCTCCCCGATACTGCGGAGATGATAATTCCCACCAAGATTCTCTCAATGTTTGCTGTTGAGGTTGTAGTCGCCTATGGTTCTCTCCCCGATCCTGCGGAGGTAGTAATCATCCCAAGATTTTCTCAACGATTGCTGTTGAAGTTAAAGTCACCCAAGGTTCTCTCACCATTCCTGTTGAGGTAGTAACCATCCCTGGTTCATTCATCACCGTTTGAAGCTCCAGACCCAGCTCCTGTAACCAGTCAGGACACATCCTACAATGAATCTGAAGACCAGTTCCTGCAACAGGCCAGGTACTCATTTTTCTTTTGCAGGTACGCAGGTTCTCGCTAAGGAATCTCTTACGCGATCAACATCCAGATGGCATCTATAATCCCATCCACCTTCCATCATCTGTTAGCATGGCATCTATAAGCCCATCATCCTATTCATCAATCTCCAAATGGCATCTATAAGCCCATTCCCCGCCATCACACTGCTACTATGTGAGCGCAAATTTCTGGGCACTCTAGTGTTCAATCATCTTCCACCTTCGGATTACGAAAGGCACGTCAGCCAATCTGCATCCTCAGGTTTAAGAAGATTGAACAGGGGCAACTGTTGTACCCTAAAATTTGCCCTCCCATATTCTTCAAGAATTGCAAAGAGCAAGCTTCAAAGTCCCCAAGGGTTGCACAGTTCAAGGGCCTCCTAACAGTCAAAATTAGGGTTTTGGTTATGACAAAGTAAATGAGGTTTCCAAGGGTCCAATCAAGTCCCACATGCCTATAAATATGGTCAAGCATCCTCATACCAAGTTTCAAGACTTTCAGCACAAAATTGCACAGTCAAAAACCCTAATTGCACTACAGTCAACTGTAGGGGCAAAATGGTCATTTGACAGTCAAAAGTTCAAATTTTTGGTCAACATCTCATTTTGAAGCCACAAACATCATTTGATCAATGCTTGATCATGATTCTCAAAGCTTGGCTCAAAAATCATCAAGATGCAAAAGTTTCCATATTTGGATAGTTGAAAAAGTCAACTGTAAATTGACCAGGGCATAACTTTCACATGGATTATCAGAAAAATTCCATCCAAAGCTCATTTTGAAGAGAATGACATTTCCTACAACTCCTCTTCATACTTAAAGTCCAATAAATGCTCTCACAAAAAGTTGTCAATTTCAACATTATAGGTCATTTTCAAAAGTCAACAAAAAGGGACTTTAAGTCAAAGGCCATAACTTGAGATTGGTAAATCAAAATGACATGGGACCAAAGACATTGGTTAGAGGACTCAAAGACCTTTCCAAAATGTCCAAGAACATGAGCAAAGCTTAAAAATTGAGCAAGTTATGCCTTGTGGAAGTTGGGAAATTTTTGGATATTTTGAAAAGTCAACATTGCTTCAAATGACCTAAAATTGCTAATGGGCCTCTTTTTCTTCCACAATTCATTATCCAAGGCATGTGCACGACCATTTGGCCCAAAGGGAAGTTTTTTTTCATTTTTTATTTATTTATTTGGATTTTTATTATTAATAATTCATTTAATTAATTAAAATACATGAAAAATACTAAACCTAGGTTTTTCAATCTTTTTATGCATATAATATCTCCAAGATTTCGTGCCTAACTAAATATAGAAAGAATGAATGGAATTAGACATGATTTGTATCAAAAACATGTGAAAAAGATTGCAAAATAATGGCTTGAAAATCAAATATATTTTTCATTAATTCATGGATTTTGGATCAATTTTCTTTGACCTAATCACTCATATACATATAAGGATGCAAACCCTCGTGCCTTTTACCTAAAAGCTGTGCCATAGACAAGAAACAACACTTGAGTTTTTGCTTAAAAATTCCAAAACTGAAAACCATATTCCAGTGCTTTTCAAGGTGAAACAACGATTCTATCACATTCCTGAGACATCAAAGAAACTTCCTGGATCAAAAGCACCAATTCTAACGCCTTGAATCAGTGTATAGAAATCAAATTTTTTCACATAATATGCATAATCGTATTTTGATTTTCAAGCACATTCATTGCATTTTTCTTATGGATTCTGACTAATTGATGGATTCTGATGCTAACTATGTAATTTAATTGTATTTTTAGCACCCATACACGAATCTACCATTGTTGTTTTTTAGGGTTCTTCAGCTTTCGAATTAGGGCTTTTTGGATATGGTAAAATTAACACACCATAATGCCATGAATGAAACCAGCAGGCTTGGACGATTTGGAAACTACTCTCGCGCCTAATTTATATGGTCGGATGGCTTGTTCGCTATTTTCAGATAAGGCATACTTTGGGGGGGTTAAAAACCCCCGCTAACCTCTTTTCTATTTTCAGGGAAAAACAAAGCAATGAAGAAGATGATGAAGTGTAAGGCGCTGACTGGTTGATTCAAATTTTCGCGCGGAAAAGTTACTAACGCTTTGGTTTATTTTATATTCATTATTTGTTATTTAATATACAAAGCGCGCTGAGTGGAGCAGTGGCAAGCATGGGTAGTGGTGACCTTCAGGACCTGGGTTCGATCCCAGGTCCCCACCCCTTTCCAATAATATTTTTTCAATCGTTATCCTGCGCAGGTTCAGTCCAAAGGAATACCATATACTCCTCCATCCAACGCGCCACTTGGCCAATCTCATCCATCCAAGGGCCCAGATCTGAAAAGCATGGTGAACCCTAGTCAAAGATCCCACACGCGTCTTGAAAAGGTCAATGGGGCCAGGGATAATTGGGCCCAAATTGCTAAAGTCTCACCTCCAAATTAGGGGCAGAATCCCCTAGGTTTGCATTATTTCTTTTCATTATTTTGGTATTATTTTCAATCATTGTCTTTATTTTAATTAGTTCTTTAATTTAATTATTTTCACAATAATATAAAAAAACACAAAAAAAATCAGAAGAGACAAAAATTAATATTTTTATTTAATGTTATATTTTTTGTAAATAAAACCTTTATTAATTAATTAGTTTTAATTTAGGAGTAAATCTTAATATTTTCTTAATTAATTTAAAATTGGTAGAACTAGGGTTTGTAATAATTTTTTATCCTTTTTTCTTTTCTTTCATAATAATTAAATATTTCCTATTATTTTTATAAATTAAAATTGCATGTAAATAATTAGGTTAACTTAGGTTTAATTTTTAATACTTTTTTCTTAATAAATAAAAAATTAGAATTAGGATTAATTTCTCAATTTAATTTCATTAAAGTCATAAAATACAAAAATACCAAAAATAACTTCTTCTCTTTAATTCAATTAATTTAACAATTTAATTTAATTCCATTAAAAAGGGTCCAACGCCCTCGTTTCAATTTAAAATTTCAATTCGCGTATTTATTTCTTTTTTTTCTTTTAATTATTTATGTACCTCTCCCAAAGCCGTGTAATTTCATACTTTCTCGCATTTTACTTTAATTCTTTATTTTTTCTGTCAAATCGGGTTCTGGAAATTTTGGCGATGTGGACCCGCGCCTTTTGTAATAGCTTTAGAATTTTTATTTCTCGCAATATTTTAATTGTAATTAAATGCATGCAAGAATGAATGGACAAAAAATAAAAACAAACGCGTAGCTCACCTATACCATGACAAGACAAAATAAACGAATCTGACACACAAATCACATACCATCCCTAGGGTACGCCTCACTGTTGCCTTGCCCTTCGAAAGGTGATCGTCGAGTAGAGGATGTCTTAGTAAGTCCTCATGATCCGGGAACCTGGCATGAGGGTAGCTTCTAAGGTGTCTTCCCATTGCTCCGGTGATCACCATGTCCCGAACCTCGAATTGACCCGAACACCTCCAACGGTGGTGCTACCTACCTCTCAATGGTGGGATGGCACTACTTTAAAGGACATTTACACAGACGAATTCCTTAGGGTAGGTAGGTTCTTGTAGATACTTGCTCTAATTTCAAAACAAATCAAAATTACTGTTCACACCAACACATTTTCAAAAAGCTTTCGAAAGCAATTTTTCAAACACTCTTGAGGACCGATACAAGAGTCGAACTGGAATTTTCAAAGAAACTTTTTAAAACCCACAGTCGAAAAGCAAACAAACCATTTTTGAAAACACAAGTGAGCAAGTATTTAAGAGCCCATGGATAACCATGGATAGAAAGGGTGCTAACACCTTCCCTTTCTATAACCTACCTCCCGAACCGAGAGCAATCTCTTTAAGGAATTTTTCTGTGCTTTTGTCCTTTCCATTTGGAGAAAATAAAAGACGGTGGCGACTCTTGCTTCCGCGACATTTCGCGAACCAGCGTTAAACAGTCAGTTCCAGATCCACCGATCACAGAACTGGCGACTCTGCTGGGGATCTTATAAAGTGAGGTGTACCTTAGGACTAAGATCACTTGTGTTTTCAATTGTCTGAATTGTTTGCTTTAAATTATGGGAATGTCTCGGGAGTTCTATAGATCCTAACCCGGATCTGGGGGATACCTTCTTAGAAAGTAGCAACAAGACTGTGAGGGAACTGTGCGGGGTATACCGACATGGTTGAAACAGTCTGCTACGTGGATGTGGCACTTTGGTGTGTACCGGTAACCCTTGAGTTCAGTCAAGGAGAGTACGGGGCCTCCGCGTGGTGTCGTGAAGCATCAACAGACCTTAGGAACCTTAATTGAACTATCTTGGCCTCTTTAGGGTAGTGAGATAACTGACTTTGGTGCAGTCCGAGGTTGGTTGATACTCGATACTACACTCAATTGAGGATTGCTTTCCTGGAATATTTCGGTCGCCAGTTCAGTGGCTAAATCGAAACGATGAACAATGAAAGCAATCCCGTGATATTGGGACCCTTAGAACCCGGTTACTGCTAATAGGACAGGTTGAGCCCACCAACTTCAAGAGGGTACTATCCAGACCCCATGCTGACCTAAACTCTAAGGGCTCTCTGTGTGACTTGTGTGCCTTCGTACTTGACTACTCGCATGCCTGTTGTCTGACCTTTGAAGTTCTTGCAGGTCTTGTTTATAGTCCTTAATTATGACTCATAACAGGGTATACTAAGTTTCTTGCAGGTTTTGTTTATAGTCCTTAATTAGGACTCATAACAGGGTATACTAAGTTTCTTGCAGGTTTTGTTCATAGTCCTTAACTGGGACTTATAACAGGGTATACTAAGTTTCTTGCAGGTTTTGTTCATAGTCCTTAACTGGGACTTATAACAGGGTATACTAAGTTTCTTGCAGGTTTTGTTCATAGTCCTTAATTGGGACTCACAACAGGGTATACTAAGTTTCTTGCAGGTTTTGGTTTGCAGCCCTTAATTAGGGACTCATAACAGGGTTTACTCACATTACCCCATGCATCATACCATTGCATACATCCTAACCCATTTCAAGGATCTCAAGGGCTTGTGATGCAGGTCATGGTGAATCAACTATCCCAGCAAGGGGCAAGGAGGATTTATTTTCCTCTAGCCAAGGTTGTCAGGGGTTATGACCCACTGGATATGGTGAGCCTTTGACCCTTGATGAAGGACTCTCAACAAATATGAAGTTCTTTCAATCAAGCTACCGGATCCAAATTCTAACAAATTTTCTTGTTTATCCCGCGAGATCCTTGAAAACATTGCATATATATCATACATATCATTGCATTGCAGGTATCCTTGTTGTAGGTCACTTACCTTTCTCGCTGTTTATTTCAGCAATGGCTTTCCAACCAGACAACCAGAACCTTCTTGCTCAAGAGACTCGGTTTGGGGAAATCCTCCTGAATCTATCCAAGGGGCAGGAGGAGTTAAGGACACTTCTCATGGAGACTTTGGTCAGGAACAGTGCTGAGGATGAACGGTTGAAACACTTGCAAGCTGATATGGATGCAATGAAAGCCCAAATGCTGGGGCAGGGGACTGCCATTCAAGGTTTAGCTCAAAGACAAGATGAGCTCGGGGTTCTCGTCAACCAATTGCTTCGGAGTAACCAACTGGGGCAAACATCTAAGGGTAAAGAGCCAGTCATTGTTCAACCACCTTTGAGACAAGGAGATAAGGGGAGAGCTCCTCAAATGGCTCCAGTGTCACAAATTCAACATCAACCTCACGAGCTTCAGGCAGACAGGCCCAAAAGGCAATTCACCAAGCTCAACGTGTCGCCGCCTCAAGCTTTACAACAACTGTTGAGGTTGAATTTGGTAACTCTAAGGGACCCTCCTAAGAATCCCAACAGGACACCGGCAAGGTATAACCCCAACGCCCGCTGCGCTTATCATTCTAACAGCCCGGGACATGCTACAGATGATTGTTGGACCTTGAAGAATAAGATCCAGGACCTGATCGATGAAGGAGCTGTGGAATTTACACAAGATGGCCAGGCTGAGTGCTTCCACCATCCCTACAGGCTCACCATTTGAAGTAACAAGCCCTGAGTTGAAAAGACTTTTGTTCATTAGGATTTTTCAAGTTGTAATTTTCTTTTGTTCAAACATTTACTCATGTTAAACGTTGTTATTTCATCAATGCATCGCATATGTCTGTTCTGAAACAATATATTCGTATTCACTATACGCAAATTATTTTCATATTTTTTCTGATGATCAACTCTCGATTAATAATTCTAAGCCTCTTGAGGGAGGATGACGAAAACGATACCGCTATCTTTACAGTATGCTTTTGAACGGATCCCGCTGATGAGGTACAGGCATTGTTTCAATCCCTAAACACTGGAGTTATAAGGATGTTAATCCCTCGTCAACCCATCTGAGCCAAAGAAGTAGGAGTTTTTATTTTCGAAATTTAAAACCCTTAATCATAACCTGGGGCAGGGTAGTCTCTCAGTTGATCCAAGTGCATAACGAATGGCACCAAAGAGATCCTTACAAAAAAATAGTGATGGTCCCGAATATTCAATAAAGAAAGGCAGTCATTACTTTTCAAAATAAAAGCCCATTAAGTCAAAACCCATGAAGGAGACTTACAAAACTGGGGCATCCCGCTGACTGCAATTCCAAAAAAGGAAACAGTTCAGGCAAAAAGAAAGGGATAACAAAAAATCAGACAAGAAAGAGGTCTTACAAACCCTCAACAAAAACAAAAATGACTGCCTATTCAAATAAACGTTCAACATCCGAATCATCACCAGAAAATCAGAGCAAAGACTCAAACAAGGTCTAACGTATGATCAACTGAGTTTAGGTTTGGAGAACATCATGAAGAGCGGGTGGGTACAAATAATTTGAGCCTTTATCCTTTGTTTCTTAAACCGTGAACCAGGCCACGTTATAACCCTTAAAAGTCCTAGCTGAAGCATGGGTTAGTTCGAAAACATACTGTTACGAAAGGTAACCTGACTCCTTAAGGCTTACGGTAAATACGGAGTTGACATCACGTTTTACAAACATTCACTTGTTTTATGAAAAAGAATGCATTTTCAAAATCTTCAAGACAGACATAAGCTTTGCATTTTTAACATAACTTTGTTGGCATATGACTTTTTTGTTTGAACAGCATAGAAGTTCGCGCGAAGAATATCTAACGAACAAAAGTACTTCCCATCAAGGGGCATGGTCCGATCCTTGTCCATCATCTGGGGCAGTTAAGTCAAGATTCAGAGAATCTCTCAAAAGGCCAAACAGCCTGGGGCAAATCTCCGCCGGAATCACTTGGGGCACTCCAACAACGAATCTTGCCTGATCAAACACCTTCTGGTGGCGTGGCAAAATACTTCCAACAGGGGCAACTCCCTACAACGTGGACATAGTCAAAAAAATACTACGCATAATCAAAGACCCGCTAGGTTGACATACCTAGGCAAAAATTAGGGCTTCCCGGCGAACCAAAAGGGTTCGGGCAAAATGAAGGGATGAAATGAAAAAAAATTTGTACACCCGGCAAGTCAAAAACCTGAAAAGGCGGCTTGGGCAAAAATGGGTATCCCGGTGGACTGAAAACCCGAAAGGGCGGGCCAGGCAAAAGTTAGGGATCAAAGCGTACGACTATGTCCTGTCATCTTGTCACCTGCCTACCAGAAGAAGGTTTGTCCATCAACAACTACCAAGCACCTCCACAGGTATCTTCCTCTCCCACATCAGAAACAGGGGCAATAAAGAGTTGTCTAAGCAATCTGATTATTCTGTCCTCCAAGGTACCAAGGTAGGTTCAGCTAAAGAACATAACCGGCATATCCTAATTCCCCAGAGAGTACGTCAGCAAGTCAATACACTCTCCTCAAGCGAAGTTACAATCAACCTCAAGGAAGTTGGGTATCCTCCGGCAGTTCTCAACATTCCCCAACAAGATGCACATCCGTAACAAGCGTCCCCGGCAGTCTTGGTCTAAAGATTGTTCCCCGGCGGTATATCAAATATTCAGTGGAGTCCCTTCCAATACATCTCAAAACTTCCCCCCAGAGAGTCCAATCCAGTTCCCCAGGAAATTTGGAATTCATCTCCCCAAGCAGTAAGCTTATCCCCAGTAGATTCTGGAAGCTTATCCTCGCAGAGCACGAATGCGTCGCCTGGATTTATTCAAAGAGTTATTTCCTTACCAGGATATAACTGGGTTATCCTCAGCCAAAAGCCACGGGAAGATCGTTCTCGGCGAAGTCTTCTTATCCCCAGCGAAGTCTATTAATACTTCCGACACAACAAAGGTATCCCCAGCAAGTTATTAGCAACAATTTAACAAAGTACCTCGCTCCCCACAGAGTATTGCTTCCCAGCAAGATCGTTAGAGTACTTTCCTCCCCGCAGAGTTATCCATTCGCCAAGTTTACTCCCCAACGGAGTTATCTTCTCCTACCGGTATTCTTGCAACTATCATCCCCAGCGGAGGCAAAATCTATTCTTCAACATCAGCCCAGGAGTGACTTCCCGGCACCCGTCAAGGATTTACATCATCCCAGGAGTGTCTTCTTATGGCCATTTTTCACATAGTTCCACTTGGAATCTCAAGTTACATTTCAAATATGGACTATAGAGCATGTTGCAAGCTTTCCAAAATTTCCAAGAACTCTCCAAACTCATTTGTGGTTAGGGAGAATCGAAGGCTTGAAGTTGGCAAAAACTCACTTTTCATCCATGGCATGTTCATGTTCATACAAGTTGCAATTTCAAGTCAGCATGCTTTGCACTAGATTAAAGGCCTCTAAAACACTTCACACTCAATAATTTAATGCAAATCCTTTGGTCTAAGACATTGTTTTGGTCCTTAGGGCATTGTACACAAAATTAATCCCTAAGTAGAAAAAGGTACATTACAATTTTTGCCATAACCTTGCTTTATGTCAAACCACAATCTTTGAGCATTGGTCCAGATCTTTTGCAGCTAATCAAATCCAAAAATTAGAGGGGCCAAGAGCAGAGGTTACAAGGTGTTGGATAGCCTGTACAGGCCTGTTACATATCACTTCCCACTTTTGCTTCATATACAAGAAATATGCAAAATACATGAGAACTGGAACATCAGCCAAAACAAGTTTGTGCAAACATTTGGAACATCTTTCTCACACCCCTTTGAGCCAGAAACACGACCTCTGAATCCCTCAAACATCCCATAGCCAAAAATCACCTTCCATTGGCAAAACAGGGCAGAACCTGCAACTTGACTTCCATAGCTCAATTGGCTCGTGCATTTTGGCCCAAACCTATTCAAACACCTTCCATTCCATCTATCCAAGCTATCCCAAACCTCAAACACCAACTGTAACTCCATTTACAGGGTTTGCCATTTTCATTTTGAGCTTGTGCAGGTTGAGTTATATAGGTTGATTCAAGTACATTCAAGGAAACCTAGGTATTGGAGAAGGTCAAGTGAAGTCCAAGCAAGCTCCCAGACATCTCAAGCCTTGTTGAAAAGCTCCACATTGCCATACACGAAGTCAGCTGAAACAGGTTTTTGTCAACTTCCTATCTCTCTATTTAGGAACATTTAGCCTTAGGTTTGTGAATAAGAGATGTAGTATTCATTGCCATGAAGTTATACATATGCTTAGTTTTCATTTATATTAAGCATGCTAAGAGAATTTCATCCATGAACATACTGAAAAAATTAGGTTAGATTTTAGGGCCAGAGAAATTCTCTCTGGTCTTTGAGAGTTAATACAAGTTGTTTATATGGTTGGATTCGTCTTGAAATGCTCTACAACTTTGATGTTATGTGTTTTTGCAATAGAGCTCGTATGCAGTATGCCCATGTTGGATAACAGGCGCACGTGTTTGTTTGAAATTCAGAGGTTGAAGATGAAGTGGTGGGTTGGGCTTGGCCTGGACTTGTTTTTGACACCCCCCATTTTCTGAATACACCCCTTGGCCCAATTTCTTCATATTTTGATATTTTTGTATTTTATTTTCATTTTGATTTTATTTTATTATTCCCAAATATAAAAAATACTCAAAAATATTTTTATAATTTTTTCACATTTATTTTGCATTTTATTTTTATTTTTCTAACATAAAAAGCAATTTATTTACTTTTATCTTATTTATTAAAGAACTTAAAAAAATAATAAATAAGTTATACTTTTATTTTATTATTTTATCCACACTGAAAAAATATTGTCCTAATTATATTTTTATTTTTTGTATAAATTTTATTTTTTATACATATTTAATATAATTAATACATATATAAATATATACTCTTATCTTATTAAGATACTTTAGAATAAAAAATATAAGAATATTACACTTTTATTTTTATTATTATTTATACTAAAAAATACTTTTTTTTCTAAATATATTTTATTTTGTATATATTATTATATTTTATTGTATATAAATAATATAATGTATTTATTTTCTTAAAGAAAATTAGGGTTTTACCCTTAACTAAATAAAATTAATCTTTTTATTTATTTCTTTATTTTCACATTAAATATTTTTACATACATAAATAAACAAAAACCTTTTTTTGCATAATTCATATTATTTGATTTATTTATTTTGTTTATTTAAATATTGTCCATTTAATATTTGTGCCATTATTCAATTTGGATGTAATAGTAAACTAGGGTTTTTATTTCTTGTCAAATACACCCCCATTCAAAGATTGTACCCCCATCCCTATAATCATGTTGTAATAGCTTAGACTTTTAATTCTCGCACTTTATGCTTTCAATTATGCCATGATTAGAGATTAGGGTTTGTATGCAAAAATCCAAATCAACAAGTAGTTTGACTAATACAAAGACAAAAATGCATGAAAATCAAACACCAATGCACACTTGCACCCCTAGGGTTATGTTGCACCCCAAAATTTGCCCTCTCATGTTTTCCAAAGTCTTCCCCCTGCCTGGTTGATCACAAACTCTTGCCTAAGAAAAAAGAAGATTTTTGAGTGGTACTTCAAATACCTTTCGATTGGCATTCTGAAGGAGTATTTCGATTGGCATTATGGACAAGCATTTCGATTGGAATCCTTCAATTGATATTTGGGCCAGGCCCATTCGAAGGGTACGCAGGGAGTCCATTCGAAAGAGGCAAATCAGGACTAATCGAAGAGCATGGCCTGAAAGCACTCGAAATCCAAGCGTCCAGGTTCATTCAAGGGACACGAATGTTTCAAAAAAGGAAATGATTTAATGTGTTTGATTTTTGTCCAGAGCGTTAAATGCCTATTTTAATGGTTGTCCCTTGCCATTTTCGTGCACTCCCACACTCCTATAAATAGGAGGCCAGTGACACATTACAGAAACACAAAAAGAAAAATTACACGAACAATCACACGAAAATCATAGAACAAAAATTATACACACTTCTTCAAAAAAATCTGCAGGAGAACAAAACATTGGAGAGACGCTGCCCAGAATTTTACAAGCCAAAGCAGTCCCTCAGATCGAAGGTGCCCACGCCCAGAAGCCCTCAAATCATAAGTTCCTACATCCAGGAAGTGCCCATATCGAAGGTTCCTACATCCAGGAAGAGCCCAAATTAAAAGTCCAATCTGTTTGTAAGAAAGGGTAAACTATCCAACCTCATATTTGCATAATACATTCATACTTGTTGTTACTTTCGATTTGCAATCCTAGACAGGATTAAAGGGCCTGGGTTTGGCACCCAGGTCATGTTTTTTCATTTGCTAACACTTGCTGCAGATTTAGCCTGAAGAGACCCCAACAAGTGCAGGATCGAAGGGCCTGGGATTCAATACCCAGGCCCTGCATTTTATTTCGCTAACATACTCTTGCAGGTATAACATCCCAGATCGAAGGAGACACCTTCTCTGGATCGAACCCACAAGGTTCAACAAATCAACTATTACAATTCCAGATTCGACTCCTGTATCCAACCAGGGCATATCAATCAACTATTACATTTCCAGACTCGATTCCTGTATCTAGCCAGGGCACGTCTGAAGAGTTTGAAGATTCGATTCCTGTATCCAGCCAGGGCATATCTATCAACTATCACATTTCCAGACTCGATTCCTGTATCTAGCCAGGGCACGTCTGAAGAGTTTGAAGATTCGATTCCTGTATCCAGCCAGGGCATATCTGTTGACGACTATTTCCAGACTCGATTTTTGATTGCTTAAAAATGGTGTGTGTGTGTGTGTTTTTTGAAAATGTTTTGGAAGAAGATGCCTTGTCTTAGGCTAACCTTGTAACAATTCTTTACTCGAATATTTTACAAAGGCGTGTATCTTTTCGAAAAGAAGTTTCAAAATGTTTTGAGAGCTTGTTTTGAAAGTGTTGTGGATTGTGGTTTTTGAAAAGAAGGCAAGCGTTTTTGCAAGTTGATCTCAAGTAACTAAGAGTTTTATCTACCCTATTGTACTCAAAGGTCTTCTCTATGTTTTCAACCCTTTTTAACAATTTTGTTCTACCATTGAATTTGGTGGACAATCTTGCGTTTAGGAAGTTTATTCGGGACGGGCGCGGGTCATCGTATGGACCATGAATGCAATGGTGCCAAGTGTCTTTGGCAATTTGCTTTGAAGGGACTATGATCATTCCGTTTAGGCAACATTCGAAAGCGTCATCGAGGGACTTATGATCATTTTGAATTGGTTTTGCCAAAGATACTCGACGTGCAAGCATGGCCCATTTTGGAAGGCAACATGTGGGATTACCCTAGAGGGTGCAAGTGTGATTGTGTATTGATTTCATGTATTTGTCTTGTATTAGGTTATCTAGCGTTTGATTTTATATACATGCAAACCCTAGGTCTAACCATGGTATAATTGAAAGCGGTAAATTGCGAAAATGTAAAGTCTACGCTATTACAAAATAAGTATCCGGGAGTGGGGGTACAAATTTATGAATGGGGATGAGACTTAGGAATATAATGTCCAATAAGTTACAACCAAATCGAATCGATCAAATGTAAATGTAATGAATATTCAAATGTAAGCAAATGTGTATAGGGGCAATGTATTGTGTAAGTGTATCATGTATACGCGTATGTGATTATTTACAGGTGTGACAATGTGAAATTAATGTGTATTGAGTATTGTTAAGTATTTGTTTTGACCTAAAGAAAAATTAAACGTCTATTTAATTTAATTAATAATCTTGTATTTTCTTAATATGTACAAAAAGAAATGTTTTAATTGAATGTTTTAAGTTCTAATCAAAAAAAGGGTATCTTTATTTATTAGTAAGAATATTTGAATTAAAAGAAAAAGTGTTTTCCATTATATGATGTAAAAAAAATGTATTTTTGTTATTTATGTACAAAAATATTTAAATGTTAAGAAATTAAATTATACCAAAATGTATGTTTACTTATTATGTACAAAGATATTTTAATTAAAAGAAAAAACAAGGTTTTACATTTTAATTGTATTGTATAATAAAAATGTATTTTAATTATAAAAATAATTTGAGGTCAATAAATAACAAGAAAAGGTTTTGTTGATTTAATTTCATAAGAAAAGAAAATGTTGGTTTTAAAAAATAGTGTGAAATAAAATCAAAAATGGGCTCAAGGGTAAGGTTATGGCCCAAATGTAAAAGAAGTGGGGAGGTGTATGAAGGGAAAAAAAGCTTGGGCGTTGGAAAAAAAATAGGTTAGGCCCACTGTTCTGAAACAAATTTAGGGTTGATTGCTTTGTGGTTCAGTTGGACGATACGCTTTAGGGTTTTGAGACAGCGGCGGCGTTCGCTTACTTTGTCTTCTCCGTTCGTTCTTCTGAATACGACTCCTCCGTCTAGCCACCAGCACTACCCCCAAATCTCTCTTCCCTCCATGGCTCGAGCCCAGCGGTCTTATGAAAACGAGGTTTGATTTTGATGTTTACATTCTTTTTACAAACTGCATGCTTTATTTCAATTTGGATTTTGACCTTAAACTTGTGTTATTATGGAGGTGGCGGAGAAAAAAGAGGGAGAAAAGTGTACTACCTTTGGTCTTGGAGAAGGAGGAGAGGTAGGGTAGGTGGCGCTTAGGATGGCCGGAGCAAGGAAGTTGAGGCGGAGACACGTGATGCTTGCTTGGATGACACTTGGTATTTCTGTATCTGTATCTTTCTTCTTCTTGCTTCGAATTTGCCTTTGAAAACTTTTCCTATCTCAGTTGCCTTGAACTTGCCCTTTGAAAACTGTTGAGCTTGATAGTTGTCTTCTTTGCTCGTATGCTTATGTTGCTTTGAGTGTTGGTCTTTAAGCGTTTTGCCTGTGATGAGGAGTTTCTGAGGCTTAGGGTTTATTTGATTCTTTTCCTCTTCTCTTCCAGTTGCCTTGGGTTGCCTTACGAATATGCTTCTTCCTTGACTGTCTCTTCGTTGCCTGTGTTCTTCTGCTTGCTCCATGAAGAGCCTAGGGTTCTGAGGGCCTGTGATTCTTTAAGCTCCCTTCCATTGCCTTGAATATGCTTCTTTTATTGCCCAATGATGAGTGTTCTGAGGGCTTGATGCTGGTTGTTGGCTTGATTATTCAGGTTAGGCCTTGACAGGTTTTAGGTTTATTGCAAGCTTAAGGCAGGTTTGACTGGTTTTATGGCCTTAACAGGTTTTTTGCTTGTGGTTCTGGACAGCAGGTTGGATGCTCAGGCAGGTTACTTTTGCTTAAGGTTTTAGGCCATGTGTTGCTGGTTTATGCTTGTGACTTGTTCATGCTTTGGTTGTTTAGGCCGGTATTGGCATATGCAGGTTTATGCAGTAGGCTACAAGGTTTTATGTTGGGCTTGTTCCAAGGCTTCTGGCAGGCATGATGCTGAGGCTTGACAGGTTTTATGTTAGGCTTGTTTCAAGGCTTCAGGCAGGATGAGGCTTTGAGGCTTCAACTGGTTATTTTTTGTGTTTTAGTTATTGACAGGTTGTGTTGGTTTTGTTCTTTTTTTCCCTATACTGTGTTTAGCTCTTTTGTATATGTTTCTATCTTCCTGCCTAAAACCTAAAAACCTGCATTCTTTCCTCTCCTTTTTCTCTCTCTGTACAGCTAAATATGTTAAACTATGTTTTCTGCTGTACTTTTTCTGAAAGGGCCATTGGGAAATGATGAAAAGTGAATATGCTTGCTTTTGCAATAGTTTTCCTCTGCATATCTTATCTCTTCTTGACAGCTTTTGTACTTTTTGAACTTTCCATATCTTTGCCAAATCTTCTTTTGACAGCTTGGGTACCTTTGGCATTTGACAACAAGTTTGACACTTTTGGATTTTGACAGAAAGTTGCAATTTGATTTTTAGTTGGGTTTGAACTTGGAGTTTGAGATTTTGAATTTATGCAGTTTGACACTTTGCATTTTTTCAACTTTGCATTCATGATTTAGCAAATAACATTCTTCCCTCTTTGTGAACCGGGAGAAATCCTGTGATTTGCAGAGAGGGTTAACTGATCCCAATCAGTGGCCCTTAATGATGAATTTCTTTTATCTGTCTTTTCAATTTAATTTAACTGTTATTTGACTTTTCTCTTTTCCTCTTGCAGATGAATAATTGAATGGAGAGGAGCATTACTAAATGAAGAATGAAGAATTGGGGACTTAGAAATATTTAGAAAAATAGGATAGTTTTATTTTCAATTTAATCATTGTAAACTATTATTATTATAAATACTTCGTAAATGAATACTTGTATCTAAATAATAATTGTAACAAATATTTAAATATGAAATAAAAATTCTATTGATCCATTTAATTCTTTTTTTATCCCTTTTCAATTATTTACTTATTATTCATAGTTCCTTAAATTAAAATAAATGAAAATTAAATTTCAGATATTTAATCCTTAGAATAATAAATAATCAACTAAACATTGATTCTACGTTGATCAAAATAAATGAACTTGGCGCCTCCATCATCCAAAGCAACGCACAGTCAAACACAATAACTGATCAGACGCATTCCTTTCTTACTGATTTCTTACCAAGCACTGTAAATCCAAACTGCATATATCTTTTGACTGGTGAATTCAAACCAACTGCCTTCTTTTACTGATTAAATCAAAACAATGCGAATTCAACCCGAACCTCAGACTAATTTGCAAAGTGCTGTGGAATTTAAATCCTTCTGAGAATATGCCCACAAAAACCTTAATTCCTGATTAAATGCCAAAGAACGTACGCCTGATCAAAATTGAGTCAAAGTCAAACAAAACCCTAAGCCAACTGTGACACAATCCAGAGTCCTGAAAATCAATAAAACCCTAATTTTTGTTTGACTGACGAGAAAAGTCTGTTTGTCCGATTCTTGAGCCAATCTGAAAAATCAGGAAACGCCTGAAGTCGTGATTTCTTGTGGAAAAATGCGAGGGCAAATTTTGGGGTACAACAGTTGCCCCTGTTCAATCTTCTTGAACCTGAAGAGTTAGATTGGCAAGTTTGCCTTTCGCGACTTGAAGGTAAAAGAAGATTGGACACTAAAGTGCCCAGAAAATTTGCATTCGTCGATGTGATGGTAGAGGTGAATGGGCTTACAGATGCCATTTGGTGATGGGCTTAAAGATGCCATCTGGCGACTGCTGGTAGGAGGATGGGCTTAGAGATGCCATCTGATAATGTTGAACTGTATGTCAATGGTGAGTGGACGAGTATCAGAAAGGCACTCATGTTTTGGAACATCTCTGAATTGGAGGTCCGAATAAGCAATAGATTGACATCCATGTCGGGAGAATCCGTAAACTATTTTCAGGAGTTGAGATTGAATAAGCAATAGAGCAGCATCCGTTGTTGGGAAGCGCCCGTAAACTGTTTCAAAAGTTGAGAAGAGTCTGAACAAGTTGGTAGATTAACATCCGTTGTTGGGAAGAATCTGTAAACTGTTTTCAGAAGTCTTGGGAAGAATCTGAACAAGTGATAGGTCAACATCCGTTACTTGGAGAAACCGTGAACTGTTTTCAGAAGTCTTGAAGTTGAAGAGGAACCGGTGTAGGGCTTCCTGATAATGATCTTGTGTAAAGCTGCATCTGGATGAATCTTGGAATAAGTATCAGAATGTCGCCGTGTCTGGGTCACATCTGAACTATTTCTAGATGAATCTCGGGAGAGGATCTTTGTCTGTCGACTGATTTTTCCTGAAAAGTAAAGGGTTAGTTGTATGCAATGTCATGATGCAATGCAATGTATGTGACATCAATGTTTATGACATGAATGTGATGAATGCGCATGTAAGCCGATGAGCTATCTTGCTGAGGATAAATGAATCTGAGATGGCTGAAGATAAAAGCATCTTGACTGCTGCCTGGGAGAATAATTCATGGGCTGTTGCTGTGGAAGAGAATTCCTGATGACCTCTACTGGGGAGTTCCAAACTAGTAGACTCATGCTGGGGAGGTAAGATTGAGAATCTTCAGTTCGGTGGGAAGTAACTCTGGCGACTTCGCTGGGGAACTCAAGATTTGCCATCCCAAAACCCTGTGGGGAGAAGGCTCACTAGTCTGGCTCCGCCAAGGATTGATAATTTGAAGTTTTAGCTTTGCTGGGGATAATGAAGCTTGACTCTGAGTGGAGTTAGCTTGAGAAGAATCTGAACAAGCGATAGGTTAACATCCGTTACTTGGAGAACCCGTGAACTGTTTTCAGAAATCTTGAAGTTGAATAAGCAATAGAGCAGCATCCGTTGTTGGGAAGCGTCCGTAAACTGTTTTCTATGGTTGCATCTGAACAAGCTGATAGATTAGCATCCGTTGTTGGGAAGAATCCATAGACTGTTTTCAGAAGTCTTGAGAAGAAACTGAACAAGCGATAGGTTAACATCCGTTACTTGGAGAACCCGTAAACTGTTTTCAGAAATCTTGAGATTGAATAAGCAATAGATCAGCATCCGTTGTTGGGAAGCGTCCGTAAACTGTTTTCAATGGTTGCATCTGAACAAGTTGGTAGATTAACATCCGTTGTTGGGAAGAATCCGTAAACTGTTTTCAATGGTTGCATCTGAACAAGCTGATAGATTAACATCCATTGTTGGGAAGAATCCATAAACTGTTTTCAGAAGTCTTGAGAAGAATCTGAACAAGCGATAGGTTAACATCCGATACTTGGAGAACCCGTGAACTATTTTCAGAAATCTTGAGATTGAATAAGCAATAGAGCAGCATCCGTTGTTGGGAAGCGTCCGTAAACTGTTTTCAATGGTTGCATCTGAACAAGCTGATAGATTAACATCCGTTGTTGGGAAGAATCCATAAACTGTTTTCAGAAGTCTTGAGAAGAATCTGAACAAGTGATAGGTTAACATCCGTTACTTGGAGAACCCGTGAACTATTTTCAGAAATCTTGAAGTTGAATCAGCAATAGAGCAGCATCCGTTGTTGGGAAGCGTCCGTAAACTGTTTTCAAAGGTTGCCTCTGAACAAGTTGGTAGATTAACATCCGTTGTTGGGAAGAATCCGTAAACTGTTTTCAGAAGTCTTGAGGAGGAACCGGTGTAGGGCTTCCTGAGGATGAGCTTGTGTAAAACTGCATTGGGTTTTTGAACACTTTTGACATTCGAATGCCCCAAGTGGTGATGTAGATAATTTCCTGGCTTGTTACAGGTGTTGATCTGGAATTCTTCAGACATGCCCTGGCTGGATACAGGAATCGAGTCTGG
This sequence comes from Vicia faba, assembly GCA_948472305.1. Classification (NCBI taxonomy): domain Eukaryota; kingdom Viridiplantae; phylum Streptophyta; class Magnoliopsida; order Fabales; family Fabaceae; genus Vicia; species Vicia faba. The sequence continues at coordinate 230,763,672 of OX451737.1, forward strand.
AAATAGTCGTCAACAGATATGCCCTGGCTGGATACAGGAATCGAATCTTCAAACTCTTCAGACGTGCCCTGGCTAGATACAGGAATCGAGTCTGGAAATGTGATAGTTGATAGATATGCCCTGGATGGATACAGGAATCGAATCTTCAAACTCTTCAGACGTGCCCTGGCTAGATACAGGAATCGAGTCTGGAAATGTAATAGTTGATTGATATGCCCTGGTTGGATACAGGAGTCGAATATGGAATTGTAATAGTTGATTTGTTGAACACTTTTGACATTCGAATGCCCTAAGTGGTGATGAAGGAATCTTGAATCAGATTACTCCGCACATTGAGAGATTTCTTGAAATCTTGACTGGACTGCCCCAGGTTAACTGAACTTTGAAAGATCTGTTGGACCTTGACTGGACTGCCCCAGGTTAATTGAATTTTGACATGTCACGCCCCTTGTTGATAGGAGATTTGCAAAGGAAGTGTTATCCTCTTGAAGTGATTTTTACTTACTGAGAGAGTTTTCGTTCCTCCGAACACTCGCTGTATGAATTTCTTCGCTGTCCAACAAAAAGCCAAATGCAGACAGTGATATTCAAATAATGCAAAGTTTATGTTTGTCTCGAAGTTTTGAAAAATGCGTTTTTTAGCAGAAAACTTTTCACAAGACAAGTCAACACAAGATTTAGAGTAAAGCCCTACAGGAGTCAGGATACCTTTTGTAACAGTATGCTTTCGAGCTAACCCATGCTTCAATTAGGACTTTTGAAGGGTTGTAACGTGGCTTGGTTCACGGTTTAAGAAACAAAAGGATAAAGGCTCAATGTATATTTGTACCCACCCGCTCTTCGTGATGTTCTTCAACCTAAGCTCAGTTAATTGTGCGTCACACTCTGTTTTGAGTTTGGAACGACTTTTGGGCGATGGTTCACCAATTGAATTTGGGGAGACAGTCATCATCTCCTTTTTCTTTTTCAACATTTTTCATGTTGTTGAGGATTTTGTAATGACCTCACTATTTTGATTTTGATTTGTTATCCCTAACTTTTGCCTGACTGTTACCGTTTTCCGGGATTACCGTCAGCGGGATGCCCCTGCTTTCTCAAGCCTCCTTTATAGGTTTTGGCTTGGTGGGCTTTTCTTTTTTTGAGAGATTGACTGTCTATGTGATAGGGAACCACCCTTGTCTTTTGATTCCAAAGGAATGCTTTCTTTTTCGACGTCGTTCGTTGTATTACGAACTGAGAGTTTGCGACTTCAATGCGCATTTTCTTTGACTTAACTGAGAGACTACCCTGCCCCAGGTTTATATCAAAGGTTTTGATCGTTTAGAACAGAAAACTCCTACTTCTTTGGCTCGAAGGGGTTGACTAGGGATTAACTTCCTTATAACTCCAGTGTTTGGGGATTGAAAGAAATGCCTGTACATCATCAGCAAGGTCTGTTCAAAAGCATACTATATAAGATCATGGTATTGTTTCGTCATCCTCCCTCTAAAGGCTTGCAGCTTTTTATCAAGAGTCAGATGTCATAAAGAAAAGCATAAGAGTAGTGGAACGAATGGATGAATTCAAGACAAACATATGCAATGCATTAATGAAAACAGAGTTTAACATCAACAGATAATTGTTTGACAGCAAAAGAAATTACAACTTTGAAAATTCAAAAAGAAGCAAAAGTCTTTCAGCTTGAGCTTTGTCACTTCAAGTGAAGAACCCTTCAACGGAAGATTTTCATCTCGCCGTCTGGCATGAACCTCAGCACTCCAATGTCAATTAGATCTTGAATTTTGTTCTTCAAGGCCCAACAGCTATCGGTGTCATGTCCTGGGCTATAGGAATGGTAAACACAAAATGCGTCAGGATGATAGCTAGGAGCGGAGGTATTTGGGTTCCGGATAGGATCCCTCAAAGCAGTTAGATTGACCTCCAACAAGCGCTCCAGAATTAGAGATGACGGTATGTCAGTCTCAGTGAACTGTCTTCCCGACGTTTCTTGCTTACGCCGATTACCCCGTTGACGCTGGCGAGGTTGTTGATGGGCTTGTGACCCTGACGCAAGCAAAGGAGCTTTCCCTTTGTCTTCTTGAGTGGATGGAGGCTGAGCGGTGACTTGCTCTTCAACCTCAGATGCTTGCCCCAGTTGGTTATTTGGAAGCAGTTGGCGGACAAGAACTCTGAGTTCCTCTTGTCTTTGAGATAGGTCTTGGATGAGAGCCATCTGGCCCACCAACTGTCCCATCATTTGGGTCCTTAATGTTGTCAGATCAAACTGCAGCTCCACAAGCTGATCACTCCTGGCATTGTTGGAATTCCCCAAGCTCTTGGTGAGGAGAGCTTTCATCTCTTCTTGCCCTAGAGACAAGTTCAAGAACATTTCCTGCAGCTGAGCAATCTGGTCTTGGATGTCTTTGACAGACCTTTCTAGAGCCATCTCTTACTGAAATAAACAGCAGGAGAGTAAGGAAACCTGAAAAAGGAAAAACTGTCAAAATGCAATGCATGATATGTGGATGCATGCTTTCAAAGATCTCTTGGGGTAAACACAAGAAAATGTTAGAGGTTGAACTTTGTTCTTTTGGATTGGAGAACTTCGCACCGGTGGATGTCCTTCCACTAGAATCAAGCTCACCATGTCGAGTGGGTCATAGCCACTGATTCAAGTTGTTGTACTTGATCTTTGACGACATTTGTTTAGAGGAGAAACCTCTTGCCCCTTGGTAGATGTCTGGTTCAACGTAACCCTGCATCAAAAGAACCTTCGAGATCCTTGAAGTGGTTATTGAAAATGCTATGGTATGATGTCATGATGTTATGTACATGTATGCACAAGCAAGTAAGTGTATATACAGGCAAACATATTCACACAAAGCAAACCAGTCCTTAGGTTTAGGCTTGCATGAGGTTCAGGTACTACCCTCTTGAAGTTAGTTGGCTCATCCTGTCCTAAAATAGAAACTGGGTTCTAAGGAGCTCAATATCATTGGATTGTTTTCTGTGTTCATTGTTTCGGTTTAGCCACTTAACTGGCGACCAAAATATTCCAAGAAAACAATCCTCAAAAGAGTGTAGTATCGAGGATCTACCAACTTCGGACTGCACCAATGTCGGTCATCTCATTACCCCTAAAAAGGCTAAGATGGTCAATTAAGGTTCTAAGAGTTCGTTAGTGCTTCATGACATCACACAGCGGCCTCGTACTCTCCTTGACTACTCAAGGGTTACCGGTACTCACAAATATGCCACACTAACATAGCTTACTGTTTCAACCATGTCGGTATACCCCGCACAGTTCCCTCACAGTTTTTTGCTATTTACCTAAGAAGGTGCCCCAAATCCGGGTGTAGGATTCATAACAAACCCAAACAAGAACCCAAAAGACAAAGCAATCAAGTCAATCAAAGCATGAAAGTAAAGGTGATCTAAACCCTAAGGTAACCCCACTTTTAAATATGTCCCCAGCAGAGTCGCCAGTTCTGTGATACGGTGGGAGAACTGACTGTGAGTTTTGTGTTTGTATTCGCACTTGTGCGGTTGAGCAAGAGTTGCCACCGACTTTTTGTTTTATCCTAAAGGAAAGGTTAAAAAGCAAAGCAAAAACCTTTTGAGATATTTCGTGGGTTCGGGGGGTAGATTATGAAAAGGGAAGGTATTAGCACCCTTTTCATCCATGGTTATCCATGGGCTCTTAGTTACTTGGTTTTTTAGATCACTTGCCTTGATTTTTGATTGCTTAAAAATGGTGTGTGTGTGTGTGTGTTTTTTTGAAAATGTTTTGGAAGAAGATGCCTTGTCTTAGGCTAACCTTGTAACAATTCTTTACTCGAATATTTTACAAAGGCGTGTATCTTTTCGAAAAGAAGTTTCAAAATGTTTTGAGAGTTTGTTTTGAAAGTGTTGTGGATTGTGGTTTTTGAAAAGAAGGCAAGCGGTTTTGCAAGTTGATCTCAAGTAACTAAGAGTTTTATCTACCCTATTGTACTCAAAGGTCTTCTCTATGTTTTCAACCCTTTTTAATAATTTTGTTCTACCATTGAATTTGGTGGACAATCTTGCGTTTAGGAAGTTTATTCGGGACGGGCGCGGGTCATCGTATGGACCATGAATGCAATGGTGCCAAGTGTCTTTGGCAATTTTCTTTGAAGGGACTATGATCATTCCGTTTAGGCAACATTCAAAAGCGTCATCGAGGGACTTATGATCATTTTGAATTGGTTTTGCCAAAGATACTCGACGTGCAAGCATGGCCCATTTTGGAAGGCAACATGTGGGATTACCCTAGAGGGTGCAAGTGTGATTGTGTATTGATTTCATGTATTTGTCTTGTATTAGGTTATCTAGCGTTTGATTTTATATACATGCAAACCCTAGGTCTAACCATGGTATAATTGAAAGCGGTAAATTGCGAAAATGTAAAGTCTACGCTATTACAAAATAAGTATCCGGGAGTGGGGGTACAAATTTATGAATGGGGATGAGACTTAGGAATATAATGTCCAATAAGTTACAACCAAATCGAATCGATCAAATGTAAATATAACGAATATTCAAATGTAAGCAAATGTGTATAGGGGGAATGTATTGTGTAAGTGTATCATGTATACGCGTATGTGATTATTTACAGGTGTGACAATGTGAAATTAATGTGTATTGAGTATTGTTAAGTATTTGTTTTGACCTAAAGAAAAATTAAACGTCTATTTAATTTAATTAATAATCTTGTATTTTCTTAATATGTACAAAAAGAAATGTTTTAATTGAATGTTTTAAGTTCTAATCAAAAAAAGGGTATCTTTATTTATTAGTAAGAATATTTGAATTAAAAGAAAAAGTGTTTTCCATTATATGATGTAAAAAAAATGTATTTTTGTTATTTATGTACAAAAATATTTAAATGTTAAGAAATTAAATTATACCAAAATGTATGTTTACTTATTATGTACAAAGATATTTTAATTAAAAGAAAAAACAAGGTTTTACATTTTAATTGTATTGTATAATAAAAATGTATTTTAATTATAAAAATAATTTGAGGTCAATAAATAACAAGAAAAGGTTTTGTTGATTTAATTTCATAAGAAAAGAAAATGTTGGTTTTAAAAAATAGTGTGAAATAAAATCAAAAATGGGCTCAAGGGTAAGGTTATGGCCCAAATGTAAAAGAAGTGGGGAGGTGTATGAAGGGAAAAAAAGCTTGGGCGTTGGAAAAAAAATAGGTTAGGCCCACTGTTCTGAAACAAATTTAGGGTTGATTGCTTTGTGGTTCAGTTGGACGATACGCTTTAGGGTTTTGAGACAGCGGCGGCGTTCGCTTACTTTGTCTTCTCCGTTCGTTCTTCTGAATACGACTCCTCCGTCTAGCCACCAGCACTACCCCCAAATCTCTCTTCCCTCCATGGCTCGAGCCCAGCGGTCTTATGAAAACGAGGTTTGATTTTGATGTTTACATTCTTTTTACAAACTGCATGCTTTATTTCAATTTGGATTTTGACCTTAAACTTGTGTTATTATGGAGGTGGCGGAGAAAAAAGAGGGAGAAAAGTGTACTACCTTTGGTCTTGGAGAAGGAGGAGAGGTAGGGTAGGTGGCGCTTAGGATGGCCGGAGCAAGGAAGTTGAGGCGGAGACACGTGATGCTTGCTTGGATGACACTTGGTATTTCTGTATCTGTATCTTTCTTCTTCTTGCTTCGAATTTGCCTTTGAAAACTTTTCCTATCTCAGTTGCCTTGAACTTGCCCTTTGAAAACTGTTGAGCTTGATAGTTGTCTTCTTTGCTCGTATGCTTATGTTGCTTTGAGTGTTGGTCTTTAAGCGTTTTGCCTGTGATGAGGAGTTTCTGAGGCTTAGGGTTTATTTGATTCTTTTCCTCTTCTCTTCCAGTTGCCTTGGGTTGCCTTACGAATATGCTTCTTCCTTGACTGTCTCTTCGTTGCCTGTGTTCTTCTGCTTGCTCCATGAAGAGCCTAGGGTTCTGAGGGCCTGTGATTCTTTAAGCTCCCTTCCATTGCCTTGAATATGCTTCTTTTATTGCCCAATGATGAGTGTTCTGAGGGCTTGATGCTGGTTGTTGGCTTGATTATTCAGGTTAGGCCTTGACAGGTTTTAGGTTTATTGCAAGCTTAAGGCAGGTTTGACTGGTTTTATGGCCTTAACAGGTTTTTTGCTCGTGGTTCTGGACAGCAGGTTGGATGCTCAGGCAGGTTACTTTTGCTTAAGGTTTTAGGCCATGTGTTGCTGGTTTATGCTTGTGACTTGTTCATGCTTTGGTTGTTTAGGCCGGTATTGGCATATGCAGGTTTATGCAGTAGGCTACAAGGTTTTATGTTGGGCTTGTTCCAAGGCTTCCGGCAGGCATGATGCTGAGGCTTGACAGGTTTTATGTTAGGCTTGTTTCAAGGCTTCAGGCAGGATGAGGCTTTGAGGCTTCAACTGGTTATTTTTTGTGTTTTAGTTATTGACAGGTTGTGTTGGTTTTGTTCTTTTTTTCCCTATACTGTGTTTAGCTCTTTTGTATATGTTTCTATCTTCCTGCCTAAAACCTAAAAACCTGCATTCTTTCCTCTCCTTTTTCTCTCTCTGTACAGCTAAATATGTTAAACTATGTTTTCTGCTGTACTTTTTCTGAAAGGGCCATTGGGAAATGATGAAAAGTGAATATGCTTGCTTTTGCAATAGTTTTCCTCTGCATATCTTATCTCTTCTTGACAACTTTTGTACTTTTTGAACTTTCCATATCTTTGCCAAATCTTCTTTTGACAGCTTGGGTACCTTTGGCATTTGACAGCAAGTTTGACACTTTTGGATTTTGACAGAAAGTTGCAATTTGATTTTTAGTTGGGTTTGAACTTGGAGTTTGAGATTTTGAATTTATGCAGTTTGACACTTTGCATTTTTTCAACTTTGCATTCATGATTTAGCAAATAACATTCTTCCCTCTTTGTGAACCGGGAGAAATCCCGTGATTTGCAGAGAGGGTTAACTGATCCCAATCAGTGGCCCTTAATGATGAATTTCTTTTATCTGTCTTTTCAATTTAATTTAACTGTTATTTGACTTTTCTCTTTTCCTCTTGCAGATGAATAATTGAATGGAGGGGAGCATTACTAAATGAAGAATGAAGAATTGGGGACTTAGAAATATTTAGAAAAATAGGATAGTTTTATTTTCAATTTAATCATTGTAAACTATTATTATTATAAATACTTCGTAAATGAATACTTGTATCTAAATAATAATTGTAACAAATATTTAAATATGAAATAAAAATTCTATTGATCCATTTAATTCTTTTTTTATCCCTTTTCAATTATTTACTTATTATTCATAGTTCCTTAAATTAAAATAAATGAAAATTAAATTTCAGATATTTAATCCTTAGAATAATAAATAATCAACTAAACATTGATTCTACGTTGATCAAAATAAATGAACTTGGCGCCTCCATCATCCAAAGCAATGCACAGTCAAACGCAATAACTGATCAGACGCATTCCTTTCTTACTGATTTCTTACCAAGCACTGTAAATCCAAACTGCATATATCTTTTGACTGGTGAATTCAAACCAACTGCCTTCTTTTACTGATTAAATCAAAACAATGCGAATTCAACCCGAACCTCGGACTAATTTGCAAAGTGCTGTGGAATTTAAATCCTTCTGAGAATATGCCCACAAAAACCTTAATTCCTAATTAAATGCCAAAGAACGTACGCCTGATCAAAATTGAGTCAAAGTCAAACAAAACCCTAAGCCAACTGTGACACAATCCAGAGTCCTGAAAATCAATAAAACCCTAATTTTTGTTTGACTGACGAGAAAAGTCTGTTTGTCCGATTCTTGAGCCAATCTGAAAAATCAGGAAACGCCTGAAGTTGTGATTTCTTGTGGAAAAATGCGAGGGCAAATTTTGGGGTACAACAGGTTGCCTCGGATAAAAGGATCTAGGACGTTAGGGTTACTTCTAAGTTGTCCTACCATTGCTTTGGTGACCACATATGTCCCTGATAATCGAATTGACCCGAACACCTCCAACGATGGTGCTACCTACCCCTCAATGGTGGGATATCACAATCTAAAGGACTCTTACACAGCCTAATTCCTTAGGGTAGGTAGACGACTCATGGGTACTTGCTCTCTCAAAAACAAACAAAATACTTTTCGCACCTACACTTTCAAAAGGTTTTCAAACAAATATTTCATACACTCTTGAGGACAGATACAAGAGTTACTTAGAAATTTTTCAAACAAAACTTTTTCAAAACCCACATACACTTGAAAAGCAAACAAATTTTTGAAAACATAGAGTGAGCAAGTACCTAAGAGCCCATGGATAACCATGGATAGAAAGGGCGCTAACACCTTCCCTTTCTATAAATCTACCTCCCGAACCGAGAAACATTCTCATAAGGAATTTTGCTGTGCTTTTGTCCTTTCCATGTTGGAGAACATAAAAGACGGTGGCGACTCTTGCTCCCGCGACATTTCGCGAAACCAGCTAAAAAACAGTCAGTTCTATTCCCACCGATCACAGAACTGGCGACTCTGCTGGGGACATAATTAAAAGTGAGGTGTACCTTAGGACTAAGATCACTTGTGTTTTCAATTGCTTGTTTTGTTTGCTTTAAAATTATGGGTTTGTCTTGGAGTTTCATAGATCCTAACCCGGATCTGGGGCACCCTTTTTTTAGGTAGCAACAAACTGTGAGGGAACCGTGCGGGGTATACCGACATGGTTGAAGCAGTTTGCTACGTTGATGTGGCACTTTGGTGAGTACCGGTAACCCTTAAGTCAAGTCAAGGAGAGTACGGGGCCATCGCGTGGTGTCGTGAAGCATCAACTGACCTTAGGAACCTTAATTGAACCATCCTGGCCTCTTTAGGGGTAGTGAGATGACCGACTTTGGTGCAGTCCGAAGTTAGTTGATACTCGATACTACACTCATTGAGGGTTATTTTCTTGGAATATTTTGATCGCCAGTTCAGTGGCTAAATCAAAACAATGAACATAGAAAACAATCCAATGATATTGAGCTCCTTAGAACCCGGTTACTTTTGATAGGACAGGTTTTGAGCCCACCAACTTCAAGAGGGTAGTACCTAAACTTCATGCTGGCCTAAACTCTAAAGGCTCTCTTGTGTGACTTGTGTGCCTTCATACTTGAACTACTTGCATACTTGTTATCTGACAACATGAGTTCTTGCAGGTTTTGTTTACAGTCCTTAATCTGGACTCATAACAGGGTTTACCTACATTACTCCATGCATAGCGTAACATCATACCATCATACCATTGCATACATCCTGCATAAGGACTAATCCATTTCAAGGATCTCAAGGGTCTGTGATGCAAGTCATGATAAACCAAAGAGTCTAGCAAGGGGCAAAGGGGATTTATTTTCCTCTAGCCAAGGTTAATGAATTGAGTCAGGGGCTATGACCCACTCGATATGGTGAGCCTTGACTCTTGAAGAAGGACTCTCAACATCATAAAGTGCCTTCAATCAAGCTACCAAGTTCTAACAATTTTCTTGTTTACCCCGCGAGATCTTTGAAAACATTGCATGCGTACATACATATCATTGCATTACAGGTACCCCTTTTACAGGTCACTTACCTTCTTCGCTGTTTATTTCAGCAATGGCTTCCCAACAAGGCAACCAGGATCTTCATGCTCAAGAGACTCGGTTCGGGGAGATCCTCCTAAATATATCCAAGGGGCAGGAAGAGCTGAGAACACTCCTCATGGGAACTTTGGTCAGGAACGATCGTGAAGACAATAAGGACGAACAGCTGAAACGTCTACAAGCTGAGGTGGATACAATGAGAACCCAGATGCTGGGGCAGATGGCTCTCATTTAAGACTTAACTCAAAGACAAGAAGAGCTCAGGGTTCTCGTCAACCAACTGCTTCGGGATAACAAACTGGGGCAAACATCTAAGGTTGAAGATCAAGTCATCATTCAACCACCTTTGGGGCAAGAAGACAAGGGAAAATCTCCTCAGCTTGCTTCAGGGTCACAAGCCCAGCATCAACCTCACCAAAAGCAACGGGTTGACCGAAGGAAATTTACCAAGCTCAACATGCCGCTGTCTCAAGCTTTACAACACCTGTTAAGATTGAATCTGGTGACATTAAGGGACCCTCCTAAGAATCCCAACACAGCCTCCCCAAGGTACAATCCTGATGCAAGGTGTGCATACCATTCTGACAGTCCTGGACATGACACCGACGACTGTCGGACTTTGAAGAACAAAATTCAAGACCTGATTGATGAGGGAGCAGTGTAATTCACCCCAGATGGTCAGGTCGAGTTCTTCTACTATCCCTGCGAGATTCACCATTTGAAGTGACAAGTCCTGAGACTAGAAGACTTTTTGTTCATTCGAATGTTCAAGTTGTATTTTCTTTGCTTATTCAAACAATTATCATGTCAAACTCTATTATTTCATTAATGCATTACACGTGTCTGTTTTGAAGTAATTGCATTCGCTATATTCAAAATTGCTTTTATTTTTTCTTGATGTTTAACTCTCGATTGAAAATTCTAAAGCCTCTTGAGGGAGGATGACGAAAACGATACCACAATATACAGTATGCTTTTGAACAGACCCCGCTGATGAGGTACAGGCATTGTTTCAATTCCTAAACACTGGAGTTATAAGGAAGATAATCCCTCGTCAACCCCCTATGAGCCAAAGAAGTAGGAGTTTTTTCTTTTCGAAAATTAAAACCCTTAATTATAACCGGGGGCAGGGTAGTTCTCTCAGTTGATCCAAGTGCACAGCGAATAGCACCAAAGAAGTCCTTACAAAGCAAAAGACAGTGATGGTTCCGAACAATCGTAAAGACAGGCAGTCATTACAAAAAATAAAAATAAAAGCCCATTAAGTCAAAACCTATGATGGAGACTTACAAAACTGGGGCATCCCGCTGACTGTAATCGCAAAAGAAACAGTTCAGGCAAAATTTAGGGATAACGAAATCAAAAAAGAAAGAGGTCCTACAAACCCTCAACACAAAAGGAAATGACTGCCTATTCAAAATAAACTGTCAGTATCCGAACCATCACTCGTATATCAAAGCAAAGACTCAAACAAGGTCTAACGCACGATCAACTGAGTTTAGGTTTGAAGAACATCACGAAGAACGGGTGGGTACAAAAAAAAATTTGAGCCTTTATCCTTTGTTTCTTAAACCATGAACCAGATCACGTTATAACCCTCAAAAAGTCCTAGCTGAAGCACGGGTTAGTTCGAAAGCATACTGTTACAAAGGTATCCTGACTCCTTAAGGCTTGCGGTAAAATAATGAGTTGACATTACATTTTACAAAAAAATCACTTGTTTTATTAAAAACTGTATTTTCAAAAGCTTCAAGACAGACATAAGCTTTGCATTTTTAATATAACTTTGTTTGCATATGACTTTTTGTTCGAACAGCAAAGAAATTCGCACGAAGAATATCTAGTGAACAAAAGCACTTCCAATCAAGGGGCATGGCATGATCATTGTCCATCATCTGGGGCAGTTAAGTCAAGATTCGGAGCATCTCTCAAAAGGCCAACCAGCTTGGGGCAAATCTCCATCTGGATCACTTGGGGCATTGGACGATCAAACGAAGATCTTCTGGTGGTATGACAACACAACACTATTGGTAGTGACAACTCCCTACATTCTGAGAACGGACATAGTCGAAAAAATACTACGCACAATCAAAGACCCGCTAGGTTGACACACCTAGGCAAAAATAAGGGCTTCCCGGCGAACCAAAAGGGTTCGGGCAAAAATAAGGGATGAAATAGAAAGATCTGTACACCCGGCAAGTCGAAAACCTGAAAAGGCGGCTTGGGCAAAAATGGGTATCCCGGTGGACTGAAAACCCGAAAGGGCGGTCCAGGCAAAATTTAGGGATCAAAGCATACAACTATGTCCCGTCATCTCGTCACTTGCCTACCAGAAGAAGATTTGTCAATCGGCAGTCACCAAGCACCTCCGCAGGTACCTTCTCCCGCAGAAACTGGGGCAATAAGAATTATCTAAACTGTACAAGTTGCTCTGTCCTCTAGGTACAAGGTAGATTCGGCTGAAGAATTTGACCAAGTTACCTCCACTCCCCCACAAAGTAAGACAGGTTTCAGCAATACTCTCCCCGAGCAGAGTTGGTCTCCCATCATCCCTAAAAAGGCACAGTATCCCTAGCAAATCAGCAATACTCTCCCCGAGCAGAGTTAGTTTACTGTCATCCTTAAGGAAGTGGGCATCCCCAGAAAATCTCAATATTCCCCAGCGGAGTACAGATGTTCCTCAGCATGCATCCCCGACAGTCTTAATATAAGATTGTTCCCCGGCGGGATCCAAACACCCCAGTGGAGCCACTTCCCTCAATGCAGTCCAAGAAAGTCTCCCCAGGAGAGTTGAATCAATCTCCCCAGTAGATTCTGGAAGCTCATCCCCAGTAGATTCTGGAAGCTTATCCCTGCAGAGTACGAACGCATCTCCCCGGCTTTATTCAAAGGTTATTCCCCACCAGAGCTTATAACTGGGTTATCCTCAGCAAATTACCACGGAAAGATCGTCCTCGGCGAAGTTTCTTCCTACCCCCAGCGGAGTTCATCAAATTCCCCAACATAACTTATCAATGGAATCCCCGGCGGAGTTCTCATCAAAATCTCAACGAAGTATCTCTTCCCACAGAGTAATTCCCCGCAGGGTAATCTCTCCAGCAAGTTTATTCCTCAACAGAGTCATCTTCTCTTACCGGTTTATTCTTGCAACCATCATCCCCAGCGGAAACGAAGAACTCTATTCTTCAAAACATCAGCCCAGGATTCAACTTCCCGGCATTCGTCAAGGATTTATTTTCCTAGACGAAAATACATTCATAAACATATCACATTTCATACATCCTGCTTGCATACATGACAAAATACATACAACACAATCTCATCTCTCCTTGAGAACATCATGACATCATGCTTTTCATACATCATGACATTGCATACAACTGATGTTTTGCCTTTTCAGGAAAAAGGTCAATCCAAAGACGATTACTATCAACTGTCGCAATTCCAGATTCGATACCTGTATCTAGCCAGGGCATATCTGTGAGCGATTGATTGTGGACTCGATACCTGTATCTAGCCAGGGCATATCTACATTAAAGAGATTGAAGAGATAGCCGAGAAATGCTCCTGATATGGATGCTGTTCTTTTGCTTATTCAGATTTTCTCTTCAGAGATAGCTTAGAAATGCTCCAGAGATGGATGTTATTCTTTTGCTTATTCAAGAGTTTCTTTTCAGATATAGCTGGGAAATGCTCCAGATATGGATGTTGTTCTTTTGCTTATTCAGATTTTCTCTTCAGAGATAGCTTAGAAATGCTCCAGAGATGGATGTTATTCTTTTTCTTATTCAAGAGTTTCTTTTCAGATATAGCTGGGAAATGCTCCAGATATGGATGCTGTTCTTTTGCTTATTCAGATTTTCTCTTCAGAGATAGCTTAGAAATGCTCCAGAGATGGATGTTATTATTTTGCTTATTCAAGAGTTTCTTTTCAGATATAGCTGGGAGATGCTCCAGATATGGATGATGTTCTTTTGCTTATTCAGATTTTCTCTTCAGAGATAGCTTAGAAATGCTCCAGAGATGGATGTTATTCTTTTGCTTATTCAAGAGTTTCTTTTCAGATATAGCTGGGAGATGCTCTAGATATGGATGCTGTTCTTTTGCTTATTCAGATTTTCTCTTCAGAGATAGCTTAGAAATGCTCCAGAGATGGATGTTATTCTTTTGCTTATTCAAGAGTTTCTTTTCAGATATAGCTGGGAAATGCTCCAGAGATGGACGCTATTCTGTTGCTTATTCAGAGTTGCTTGTTCAGAAATAGTTCAGATATGCTCCAGAACCGGACGCTATTCTGTTGCTTATTCAGGGCTTCTTTTCAGAGATAACTTAGAGATGCCCCAACCACGGATGCTATTCTATTGTTTATTCAGAGATTCTTTCTGGAGATGGTTCAGATGCGATCCAGACATGGCTACATGCTGATGCTTATCCCAGACTCCCTTCTAGAGATAGCTTAGAAATGCTCCGGACACGGATGCTATTCTATTGCTTATTCCAGATTCCCTTCTAGAGATGGTTCAGATGCGACCCAGACATGGCGACATTTTGATACTTATTCAGATTTCCTTTCAGATATAGCCCAGAGATGCTCCGGACCCGGCTGCTATTCTATTGCTTATTCCAGATTCCCTTCTAGAGATGGTTCAGATGCGACCCATACATGGCGACATTTTGATACTTATTCAGATTTCCTTTCAGATATAGCTTAGAGATGCTCCTGACCCGGATGCTATTCTACTGCTTATTCAGATTTCTCTCCGGAGATGGCCTAGAGATGCTCCAGATCCGGACGCTATTCTATTGCTCATTCAGATTCGAACTTCTAAAGACAACTTAGAGATGCTCCATCCCGGATGCTATTCTATTGTTCAGTCCAGATACGATCCAGATTCGGATGACATTCTGCCACTCATTCAGATGCAGTATGGATATACCCCAGACCCGACGGTCATTCTACTACTCATTCAGACGTCAGCAATTAGATATAGACTAGATATGCCCCAGACACGGAAGCTATTCTATTTCTTATTCAGATTCCACATACCAACAGTCTCCAAATGGCATCTATAAGCCCATTCCCGACAAGATTCTGTCACATCTCCAGATGGCATCTATAAGCCCATCCTCCTACCAACAATCTCCAGATGGCATCTATAAGCCCATCCTCACATCCACCATCTTTCCAAATGGCATCTATAAGCCCATTCCCGCCATCATACTGCTGATATCCTACTATGTGAGTGCAAATTTCTGGGCACTCTAGTGTTTTCCAAAGTCTAAGAAGATCACGAAAGGCGCGCAAGCCAATCTACATCCTCAGGTCTAAGAAGATTGAACAGGGGCAACTGTTGCACCCCAAAATTTGCCCTCTCATGTTTTCCAAAGTCTCCCCCCTGCCTGGTTGATCACAAACTCTTACCTAAGAAAAAAGAAGATTTTTGAGTGGTACTTCAAATACCTTTCGATTGGCATTCTGAAGGAGTATTTCGATTGGCATTCTGAAGGAGTATTTCGATTGGCATTATGGACAAGCATTTCGATTGGAATCCTTCGATTGATATTTGGGCCAGGCCCATTCGAAGGGTACGCAGGGAGTCCATTCGAAAGAGGCAAATCAGGACTAATCGAAGAGCATGGCCTGAAAGCACTCGAAATCCAAGCGTCCAGGTTCATTCAAGGGACACGAATGTTTCAAAAAAGGAAATGATTTAATGTGTTTGATTTTTGTCCAGAGCGTTAAATGCCTATTTTAATGGTTGTCCCTTGCCATTTTCGTGCACTCCCACACTCCTATAAATAGGAGGCCAGTGACACATTACAGAAACACAAAAAGAAAAATTACACGAACAATCACACGAAAATCATAGAACGAAAATTATACACACTTCTTCAAAAAAATCTGCAGGAGAACAAAACATTGGAGAGACGCTGCCCAGAATTTTCCAAGCCAAAGCAGTCCCTCAGATCGAAGGTGCCCACGCCCAGAAGCCCTCAAATCAAAAGTTCCTACATCCAGGAAGTGCCCAGATCGAAGGTTCCTACATCCAGGAAGAGCCCAAATTAAAAGTCCAATCTGTTGGTAAGAAAGGGTAAACTATCCAACCTCATATTTGCATAATACATTCATACTTGTTGTTACTTTCGATTTGCAATCCTAGACAGGATCAAAGGGCCTGGGTTTGGCACCCAGGTCATGTTTTTTCGTTTGCTAACACTTGCTGCAGATTTAGCCTGAAGAGACCCCAACAAGTGCAGGATCGAAGGGCCTGGGATTCAATACCCAGGCCCTGCATTTTATTTCGCTAACATACTCTTGAAGGTATAACATCCAAGATCGAAGGAGACACCTTCTCTAGATCGAACCCATTAGCATGCTGGATCGAAGGAGGCATCTCATTCCTGGATCGAAAGCCATGACCTCCATGATCAAAAGACAGTCCTCTTCCCTGGATCGAAGGCTACTCACGCCTTGCTGTTTGGCCCAATCGAAAGGACCCTGACCCCCTCTGGATCGAAGCTTCTATTTCTCTCCCTGGGTCGAAACTCCCGTTTTCTCCTTGGATCGAAGGGTTCCCCTTGTATTTTATTTTTGTTTTCATAGACTTCCTTTTAATTAACATTAAAATAAAAAAACCACAAAAAAACATTAGGCTAGTTCTTTTTCTATTAAATTAATTTTGTTAATTAACCTTTAAATTATCTTAACATTTTTTCCAAAACTAAAATTAAATAGATTTAGATTATTTTTTTCCCAAAATAAGATAAAACAACAAAAAGAGTTCTTATTATTAGGATTTTTTAGATTCGCGCGCGTTTATTTTATTGGTTTGTAATAGCTTAGCTGATACCTTTTTACGCTTTACTGCTTTATTCCCCCAATATTTTTGGACATGTAAATAATCCCCCTCCCCGAAAGCCTTGTAATAGCGTAGGACTTACAATTCTCGCACTTTAAATTCCTGTACATATATTAACTGCTTAGATGTATGCTAACTAGGATTGTATGACAAGATTAACTCTTAAACTTAAAAATAAATCCGTAGCTCACAAATAACATGTACAAGATAAACATTAACATGAAACAACGCACATGCATATGCCACTCTTAGGGTACGCCTCACTCGTTGCCTCGAAACGTGGTCATCAAGTATAGGACGTCTTAGAGGTCACCCTTTGTCTAAAGATCCAGTTGCCTCGAAACGGTTGCCTCGGATAAAAGGATCTAGGACGTTAGGGTTACTTCTAAGTTGTCCTACCATTGCTTTGGTGACCACATATGTCCCTGATAATCGAATTGACCCGAACACCTCCAACGATGGTGCTACCTACCCCTCAATGGTGGGATATCACAATCTAAAGGACTCTTACACAGCCTAATTCCTTAGGGTAGGTAGACGACTCATGGGTACTTGCTCTCTCAAAAACAAACAAAATACTTTTCGCACCTACACTTTCAAAAGGTTTTCAAACAAATATTTCATACACTCTTGAGGACAGATACAAGAGTTACTTAGAAATTTTTCAAACAAAACTTTTTCAAAACCCACATACACTTGAAAAGCAAACAAATTTTTGAAAACATAGAGTGAGCAAGTACCTAAGAGCCCATGGATAACCATGGATAGAAAGGGTGCTAACACCTTCCCTTTCTATAAATCTACCTCCCGAACCGAGAAACATTCTCATAAGGAATTTTGATGTGCTTTTGTCCTTTCCATGTTGGAGAACATAAAAGACGGTGGTGACTCTTGATTCCGCGACATTTCGCGAAACCAGCTAAAAAATAGTCAGTTCTATTCCCACCGATCACAGGTTACAATCCACTTGTTGCCTTGAAAATGGGCCATGTTATGCATGTTGGGTACTTTGGCAAAACAAAAACAAAACAAAAGATCATAGTCCCTCGATGACGCTATCTTGGTTGCCTAAACAAAATGATCAAGTCCCTCAAAAATTTGCCAAAGATACTTAACACAATTGCTATCATGGTCTATACGATGACCCGCGCCTGTCCCGTTTAACATCCTAACACAAGGTTATTCACCAAATGCAATGGTGAAATAACACTGTCAAAAGGGTTAAAAACACATAAGGAAAGATCTTTGAGTAGATAGGATATACAACTCTTAGTTACTTGATCAAAGTTTGCAAAAACATCTTTGTTATTTTCAAACACACATCACAACACAATTTCAAAACATTTCCCAAAACAAACTTTCAAAACTTTCAAAACATTGAAATATCTTTTCAAAAGACAAATAACCTTTGTATACATTCAAACAAGAATCATTACAAAGGTTGCAACAACGATGGCCTCTTTTCAAAACATCTTTTAAAACCACACACAAAGCACCATTTCAAACAATTGAAAAGCAAAGGCAAGTGATCTAAACAAGTAACTAAGAGCCCATGGATAACCATGGATGAAAAGGGTGCTTGCACCTTCCCTTTTCATAATCTACTCCCCGAACCCAAGAAAATATCTCAAAGGTCTTTCCTGTGCTTTTTGACCCTTCCTTAGGATAAAATAAAAAGTCGGTGGCGACTCTTGCTAAACCGAAACATTTGCGAACACAAAACGCAAAATCCCAAGTTAGTTCTCCCACCGTATCACAGAACTGGCGACTCTGCTGGGGACTAACTCTGAAAGTGGAGTAACCTTAGGGTTTAGATCACCTTTGCATGCTTATCTTGTTTGCTTTGATTGCTTTACATTTGGTTCTATTGTTTGGGCTTGAAATCCTCTACCTGGATTTAGGGAAACAATCATAGGTAAATAGCAATACGTTGTGGAAACTGTGCGAGGTATACCAACATGGTTGAAGCCATAGCTATATTAGTGAGACATATTTGTGGGTATCGGTAGCCATTGAGTTAATCAAAGAGAATACGGGGCCGCTGAGTGATGTCATGAAGCACTAATAAACTCTTAGAACCTTAGTTGACCATCTTGGCCTTTTTAGGGGTAGTGAGATGACCGGCTTTGGTGCAGTCTGAAGTTGGTAGATACTCGATACTACCCTCATTGAGGGTTATTTTCTTGGAATATTTCGGTCGCCAGTTAAGTGGATAAACTGAAACAATGAACACAAAAAATAATCCAGTGATATTGAGCTCCTTAGAACCCGATTACTATTTATAGGACAGGTTGAGCGAACTAACTTCAAGAGGGTACTTACCTATGAAACCCCATGCAAGCCTGAAACTAGGAACTTGTGTGACTTGCTTGCACATATACTTGTGCATACATCATGAACATCATAAAGCATCATGTGCATCCACTAACCATTTCAATAGTTTGGATCTTCATCTTTGTTCTTGTTTTGTAGGTCATGGAACCTCTTCGCAGGAAAACAATTCAAGTCAACCTTGTGAGAATCCCTCCTCAACTCAAGGAGCTTACTTCCAAGATTCCAGAGAATTCTCTCTTCGGTGAAAGACATGGTAGACTTCTCAACTTGGTCAACTCCAACATTGAAAAAGACACGGTGAAAGTTCTCTTCCAGTTCTTTGACCCCCTACACCACTGTTTCACATTCCCTGATTACCAACTAGTACCTACTTTGGAGGAATTTTCTCAACTTCTGAGGATTCCTATTCTCCATAAACTACCCTACAACGGTACGGAAAGAGAGCCAAAGCCTGAAGATGTTGCTCAAGCCTTACACTTGAAACCATCTGATATCAAAGGTCATTGGGAAACCAGAAGTGGTGTCAAGGGTTTCTTGGCAAAGTTTTTGTTTGAGAAGGCACAAGACTGCTGGAATTCTCTAGATCTACAAGCCTTTGAGGAGATTGTAGCACTTCTCATCTATGGGTTGGTCTTGTTCCCAAACCCTGATCAGCTTATAGATGTGAATGCTGTCAAGATTTTCATATCTCGGAATCTTGTGCCTACATTGCTTGGGGACATCCTACACTCATTTCACACACGAACAATGAGGAAAAGAGGTGTTCTCAGATACTGTACTCCTCTTCTAGAAATGTGGTTTACTTCTCACCTTCCCCAGTCAGTTTTGAAGAATGAGCAGGGTTTAAGGTGGTCGCAACGGTTGATGACCCTCACACATTCTGATGTTCATTGGTGTTCTCGGTCCAGAGAAAATGTCATCATCATTGATCGTTGTGGAGAATTCCCTAATGTCCCGTTACTTGGCATTAGGGGAGGCATCACCTACAACCCCTGTTTAGCTTTGAGGAAATTTGGATATGCTCGAAGGGATGGCCCTCATGATATGTTGATTCCTGACTTGGTTTTTGACTTCGACAACGACGCTCAAGGACTTCGACAAAGGTTTATCCGAGAATGAAGGATGCCCAACAAAGTGGATAGTAAGACACTGGGGCACAAGAATTCCATCCCCCTTGAGCCTTATCTCAAGTGGGTACGAACTCGCACCCAGAGTCTTATGATGCCTTACCCTCACATTCTCCCCGTGATCAAAGAGCCTGTTATGGAAGGAGAGGTTCCATACACCCTCCTACATCCTGACATGCCAACATCATTGGAAGAATATCAAAGGAGTTGGATACAGCTCAAGGAAGAACGAAATACATTTGAAGCCAGCTTTTATGCCAACGAGAAGAAGGTTTTGGAACTTACTCGCCGACTTCACAAAGAGGAGACTCTCAACACTTACATCGCACCAAAGAGGATGCACAATGTATTTTTACATTAAGAATTTTGTAATATTTTGCCCATGGGGCATTTATGTACTAACAAACTTCTTATTATTAATATGACGTGTGTTCGTTTTGTTTGCAACAAATTTGAATTTCTGAATCCTTGAATGCATTACATGAATAACATATCATTCATCATATGCATAAACAGGTCTTCACACCAGGTTTCCTTATCTTTCTGCTGTTCATTTCAGCAAGATGGATATAGAGCGGACAGTTAAAGATGTGCAAGCACAAAATTCGCAATTCCAACAACTCCTCATGACCTTAGCAAATGGTCAAGAGGACCTTAAAGCACTGTTAGAGAAAGAGAAGGAAAAAGACAAAGAGAAAAAGAAGAAAAGGGCTGGTGTGGCCACTATGGGAAGAAGATTTGAGCATCAGGCTAGGAGAGTTCTAGAATTCCCCTCGACGTCTGACGAAGGGGTTGGTAAAGGTAAAGGAGTTGCAATACCCTCCGAGTCTGAAGCTGAAGAGGAAGAAGAAGAGGAGGAGGAAGATTACTCTGAGCAGCAATATCCCCCTGCAGACGATAAGTATAAAAATCTGGAAGAGCAGTTGGCAGCCATGGAAGTACAAAGGGTTCCCGGGCTGGATTTCGAAGAACTAGGGTTGGTTGCTGGGATCGTTATTCCTCCCAAGTTCAAAGTGCCTACATTTGCCAAATACGACGGTTTGTCCTATCCGAAGATGCATCTGCGGTCCTACGTCAGAAAGATCCAACCTCACTCTTCTGATAAGGATCTGTGGGTCCACTTTTTTCAAGATAGTTTATCGGGTACGCAATTGGACTGGTTCTATCAACTTGAGAGATCTGATGTTCATAACTGGGAAGATTTGGCTGCTGCTTTTTACCGACAATACCAATACAACGCGGATTTAGCGCCTACTCGTACTCAACTACAGAGTATGGGTATGGCCTCTAATGAGGGATTTAAGGAGTATGTCCAGAAGTGGAAAGATTTGGCTGGAAGGGTGCAGCCACCATTGTCGGATAGAGAGCTGGTGGACATGTTTTTAGGGACCCTGTCAGGTCCATTCTTTAATCACTTAATCGGGAGCTCATATGCAGAGTTCACCGAATTAATACTGACAGGTGAAAGGGTCAAAGCTGGCATTAAGAGTGGTAAAATTCAGAAGGATGCAGTTGCTTCCACTGCTGTCCAGAAGACCTTTCCAGCCAAGAAAGAAGCTTCTGCTATTTATTCCCAGAGAAATCAGGGAAGAACGGAGCGACGAACAACAATGGGGGCTGTGATGATCCAGAACTCCTCAGCCGATCAACCTCGAAGCAGTCAACCAAGGGCTAACCAGTAAAGGGTAGAAAGGCCACAACGGCAGTTCACCCAGATTAATATGACATCGGCTCAGGTCCTTCCTCATCTGTTAAAGTTAAACCTTACCAACTTGAAAGAAGCGCCGAAAAACCCAAATACCTTTTCTCCCTATTATCATTCGAATGCAAAATATGCATACCACTCGGATAGTGTATGGCATGACACCAACAACTGTTGGGCTCTTAAAAACAAGATCCAAGATTTGATAGATGCCAAGGAGGTAGAGTTTGATGCTCCCGAAAAACCTAATGTGATATCCTCTCCTATGCCAAAACATGGTCATAATGTCCATGCAATTGTGGAATATCTTCATGTTACCGCTGTTGATGACCTAATGACTCCATTGTCAATGATTAAAATGAATCTGTTGAAAGTCGGGATATTCCCAGGCTGTGAAAAAGATTGTTACTTCTGTTCAACCCTTCAATATGAATGCCCACTGTTGAAATCAGGCATCCAACGCCTGATGGATACTCAAGAGATCCTCTTTTAGAAAACTCCTGTTGCTACTATCACTCATGTTACTCCTGTTACCTTTGTTACTCCAATCAATGACATTTCCATAATCACCATTTCCGAAAATCTTTCCAAGACCTGCAAAAGGCCTGTTAAGATTACGCCTGATCTTAAGTTTGTACCGCTGAAGATTACCATGCCGGGGCCTATCCCATATAAGTCCAACAAGACGATACCATGGAATTATGGAGGAGATATCTTCTACCACGGTGTTAAGCAAATCGAATCAGCCGAAGAGAATTTCGATGAAGAAACTCCTGATATAGGGAATATTGCGGGGACAAGTAAGATAACTCGTAGTGGAAGAATCTTCTCTCCGGAGATTGCTCCTCCGCGGGAAGTCTTCGGACCCTCAAGTGCTTCTGTGCCTGTCAAGATATTTGTGCGAAGTCCAGTAATTGAAGAAATTGTTACTCCCGAAGTTGAACCCTCTGCTGTTATTGCTGATAAAGGTAAGAGAATCAAAGAAGCGCCCGTCAGGACGAGGGCTCAGACTTTGGTTATCCCCGAGACCACCCAAAAGAAGATGGAGGAGATTTTAAAGATAATTAAGAAGAGCGACTATGATGTCGTAGAGAAGCTGGGGCAAACCCCTTCAAAAATCTCTATGCTGGCTCTATTACTTTGCTCCGAGGCTCATGCCAAAGCCTTGATCAAATTCCTGAAGACGGCGCACGTGCCTCAAGAAACTTATGCAGATCAGTTTCAAGAGTACATGGCTAGCCTTACAGCCGATAATGGTCTTGGCTTCTCTGACGCTGATCTGACCTCTAAGGGAAGAAAGCATAATGATGCGCTGCATGTCTCGGTAGAGTTCAGAGGGACCACACTTGCTCATGTTCTGGTTGATACCGGTTCATCTTTAAATGTTCTACCAAAGAAAGCATTGGACAGATTGGATTGTGAAGGTTTGACCCTAAAGCCCATTAATATCATTGTTAGAGCCTTCGACGGTTCTAAGTGGTTGGTTCACGGAGAAGTGGACATCCCAATCAAGGTGGGAACGGAAATTTTCAACTCTACATTTTATGTGATGGACATCTGTCCTTCGTATTCATGCTTGTTGGGAAGGCCATGGATCCACAACACTGGGGCAGTCACTTCCTCTCTACACCAAATTCTAAAATACCCAGTCCAGGGTAAGATTATAACAGTTCATGGTGAGGAGAAGTATATGATAAGTCACCTTAACTCTTTCCGCTATGTGGAGTTAGACGACGAATTCATAGAAACACCTTTCCAACACTTTGAAGAGGTTTTTCCTGAGGTCGCAGTAGCAAAGATAATGACTGATGTTCCTATCATTACCAAGTCTGTGTCCCGGATGTCATCCCTTAAAGATGCGGAGGCTGTAATCAAGGAGGGAGGAAGTACAATGTGGGGTCAACTGCCAGATTTTTCTCACAAGACAGACAAGTTCGGATTGGGTTTCACTGCTGCTAGCCAGAAAGTTGTGCGTCGCTCCAGGGCTGGAGGACCACCCTTAAAAATCACTCATCACGGGGTTCATGCTTTAGAAGATGATGATGAAGAAGGCGGTTTTGAAGATTGGATCTTTCCAACCATTGAAGGGGGACTGAACAATTGGGAGGCGAAAGACTCCGTCCCCATTACTTTCATCAATCAGTAATTTATCTTTTGAACATTTATGTTGGTCTGTAATAAATTTTAAACAATCCGTACACTCTTTTGCCTTGTGCCTTTCCCGGGGCACATAGGTTCATTTGTAAGGGTTTTGATTTTTCATTTTCATATGCCATTTTTAATGAATCATGGACGTTTTCATCTATAAACTTTTGTTTTCATTTTATTTCCTTTACATTTTATTTTGTTTAAGGATGGCTATCCCTTACACACACCCACACTCACAAAATGCAGGTACCCATCCACTCCAGATTCCATGGGTGACTATTCTGCTTTGGCCTTCAGTGACTCTGAAGATTTGGTCAATCACGCCGAGTACGAAGGTGATGAAGACTGTGAAGTGCTTGGAGAGTTAGCTAGACTTTTGCAACAAGAAGAAAGGGCTATTCTTCCCCATGAAGAGTTGTTAGAGACTATCAATTTGGGAACAGAGGAAGACAGAAAAGAGGTTAAAGTGGGTGCCAACCTGGAGCCAAGTGTCAAAGAACGCTTAGTTCAGCTGTTGAATGAATTTGTTGAGATCTTCGCCGTGTCCTATGAAGATATGTCGGGACTGGATACAGATATTGTGGTTCACCGTCTCCCTACAAGAGAAGACTGTCCACCAATCAAACAGAAAGTCTGCCGAATGAGGCCTAACATGTCCGAAAAGATCAAAGCTGAGGTGATGAAGTAGTTCAATGCTGGCTTTCTGGCTGTTACTTCCTATCCACAATGGGTTGCTAACATTGTGCCCGTACCTAAGAAGGACGGCAAAGTCAGAATGTGTATGGACTATAGAGACCTAAATAGGTCTAGCCCTAAAGATGATTTTCCACTACCACACATTGACATCTTGGTTGACAACACAGCTCAACACAAGGTATTTTCCTTCATGGATGGATTCTAGGGATACAACCAGATCAAAATGGCCCCCGAAGACATGGAGAAGACTACTTTTGTTACGCAGTGGGGTACCTTCTGCTATAAAGTGATGCCATTCGGACTGAAGAATGCAGGGGCAACCTATCAGCAAGCCATGGTAGCTTTGTTTCATGACATGATACATCATGAAATCGAAGTCTACGTAGACGACATGATAGCCCGTTCACAGACAAAAGAAGAACACCTTGACCATCTGCAAAAGTTGTTTGTCAGATTGAATGAGTATAAGCTCAGACTGAACCCTAGCAAGTGTACATTCGGAGTCCGGTCCGGTAAACTTTTGGGATTCATCGTCAGTAACAAAGGCATCGAGGTTGATCCTGCCAAAGTCAAAGCTATACAAGAAATTCCTGCCCCATGCACTGAGAAGGAGGTTAGAGGTTTCTTGGGACGCTTAAACTATATTGCAAGGTTCATCTCTCACCTAACATCTACCTGTGAGCCAATCTTCAAGCTGTTGAAGAAAGATCAGGTGGTTGAATGGAACAATGATTGTCAAGTTGCTTTTGATAAGATCAAGGAGTATTTGCTGGAGCCTCCTATCTTGATGCCACCCGTCGAAGGAAGACCTTTAATCATGTATCTGACTGTTTTGGATAACTCAATGGGGTGCGTACTGGGCCAACATGACGAGTCTGGCCGAAAAGAGCATGCCATTTATTACCTTAGCAAAAAGTTTACCGACTGGGAGACTCGCTACTCACTGCTCGAGAAAACTTGCTGCGCTTTGGTATGGGATGCTCGCTGGCTAAGGCAGTATATGTTGACACATACCACTTTGCTGATTTCCAAAATGGATCCGATCAAGTACATCTTCGAGAAGCCTGCTTTATCCGGAAGAATCGCTAGATGGCAGATGATCCTGACTGAGTATGATATCCAGTACACAACCCAAAAAGCTATAAAGGGGAGTGTACTAGCTAACCATCTTGCTCATCAAGCCGTCGAAGATTACCAATCTATGAGGTTCGACTTCCCTGGCGAGGATATTATGACATTAGACAACATTGAAGGTAACGGACCGTATGACAGACCTGAACAAGGATCCCGATGGACCCTGTACTTTGATGGTGCTTCAAATGCACTTGGCAACGGTATCGGTGCGGTACTTATCTCTCCAGAAGGTTGCCATACACCTTTCACTGCTAGACTCTGCTTCAGTTGCACCAACAACATAGCCGAGTATGAAGCTTGTATCGTTGGTCTCAAGGCTGCTATTGACTTGGGAATCAAATCTCTGATTGTATTTGGGGACTCAGCTTTGGTTATCAGTCAAATCAAAGGAGAGTGGGACACTAAACATCCTAATCTTATCCCATACAAAGAACATGTCTTGACATTGTTTCCTCATTTCGAGCAGATTACCTTCGAACACTTTCCGCGAGAAGAAAATCAGCTAGTTGATGCTCTAGCTACAATGTCTTCCATGTTTAAACTTAACTGGGATAATGAGGCTCCCCAAATCACCATCGAGCGAATGGACGAACCTGCGCATTGTCATGAGATTAATATCGAAGAAGTAGTGGAACAACCTTGGTTTCATGAAATCAAAAGGTATCTCAAGACTCGAGAATACCCTGAAGGAGCTTCAGTCAACGATAAAAAGTTCTTAAGGAGATTTGCTGCCAAGTTCTTCCTGAGCAATGGTATCCTATATAAGCGCAACCATGATTGTGTTCTACTTCGTTGTATGGTCAAAGTTGAAGCTGAATTGATCATGACTGAAATACATAGCGGCACATTTGGCACCCACTTGAGCGGACATACGATGGCTAAGAAGATTCTAAGGGCAGGCTACTA
Organism: Vicia faba; assembly: GCA_948472305.1. NCBI lineage: Eukaryota > Viridiplantae > Streptophyta > Magnoliopsida > Fabales > Fabaceae > Vicia > Vicia faba. The sequence continues at coordinate 230,790,193 of OX451737.1, forward strand.
CTGGTCTACCATGGAAGCTAACTGTTATCAATATTCCCGTACTTGTCACAAATGCCAAGTCTATGCTGACAAGGTACATATTCCTCCAGTTCCTCTCAATGTCTTAACAGCTCCTTGGCCATTCGCGATGTGGGGAATCGACATGATTGGAGATATCAAGCCTACAACATCCAATGGACATCGCTTCATCCTGGTGGCTATTCATTACTTTACCAAGTGGGTCGAAGCAGCTTCCTTCGCCTCCGTTACAAAGAATATGGTTGTCCGCTTCATCAAGCAGAACCTCATTTGTCGATACGGTATCCCCGAAAGGATCATCACGAACAACGGTACGAACCTGAATAACACTGTGATCACCGCTCTGTGCGAGCAGTTCAAAATTCAACATCACAATTCATCTCCCTATCGGCCAAAGATGAACGGTGTTGTTGAAGCTGCGAACAAAAATATCAAGAAGATCATTCAAAATATGACAGTCACATACAAGGACTGGCATGAGATGTTACTGTTTTCTCTACATGGATATCGTACCACGGCGCGTACTTCAACTGGGGAAACCCCCTTTTCTTTGGTATATGGCATGGAGACTGTTTTACCTATGGAAGTTCAGATTCCTTCCTTGAGGATTATGAAGGATGTTGGTTTAAGTGAAGACGACTGGATTCAGACCCGGCTTGGTCAACTTAATTTGATCGACGAGAAGCAACTTACTGCTGTATGTCATGGTCAGACGTATCAAAAACGGATGATCAAGGCTTTCAATAAGAAAGTCAGACGTCAGGTATATCAAGTCAGAGATCTTGTAATCAAGCGGATCATCTTGCCGCAAAGTGATCCCAGGGGAAAGTGGACTCCTACTTATGAAGGACCATTTGTGATCAAAAACATCTTTTCTGGTGGGGAAATGATTCTGACCACCATGGACGGCAACGACCTGCCGCACCCTGCGAACGCAGACATAGTCAAAAGATACTACGCATAAAATGACCCGACAAGTTGAAAACCCGAAAGGGCGACTTGGGCAAAAATGGGCATCCTGGTGAATCGAAAACCCGAAAGGGCGGTTCAGGCAAAAATTAGGGATAAATAAAAAAATTCGTACACCCGGCAAGTTGAAAACCCGAAAGGGCGACTTGGGTAAAAAAGGGTTTCCCGGTGGATCGAAAACCCGAAAGGACGGTCCGGGAAAAAGTTAGGGAATTAAAGCATATGGCTATGTCTCATCGGATCACTTTAAGGATAATCTCTTCACGGACAAGCTCCAAGTTTCTGATCAATCCAATCATCTGCGGATGAAGCAACGAATGGACAAGATACTCAGAGTTGTGAAGGCTATAGCAGAATGGAAACCCCATGGAATTGTTACACATAGCCACCTTTCTTTGTATAAATTTTTTCATTGTTTTATGACAACATTCTCTTACTAGGATGACTGTCTCCTTTGTAAAAAAATACTTACAAAGTTAATACAAAGATACTTCAAAGTGCAGAAATTGGCTTGCCTTTTCTTTCTTTTTACAATTATGTTTTATTTGAAAACGTCCAATGATTTGTTAAAAGAGCATATGCATTTGAATATAATCACTGCTTACAAATAAAACGAAATGAGAAAGGATAATTACTGATAGGTCGAAAGTATGGGAAAACGTCTTTAGGCTATTCCAGAAGAAATCCCCTACAGTACATCGTTCAGATCCTCAACAGAGCTAAAACCTTGGAGTATATATCCTCTACGGAGTTAAGTTTCAAAATTCCCATCGGAGTTAAGTTTCTAAACTACCAATCCCCAGCGGAGCCAGAATACTTTAAACTTTCTTCCCCAAAGGAATCCAAAACTTCAACCTTTAAACCCCAGTGGAATACTATCCAACTTCCTCCGATTCCCCAGTAGATTGGCATACAACCCAAGCTTTCGAAAAATTCTCCAACAGGGTAAGCATATTCTCCCCACAGAGTTACTCCCAGCAGAACGAAGATTCTTGTTCTCATTTTCTCCAGTTGAAACCTCCCGGGTTTAATTCCCCAGGAAAGTCATGAAGGATTCTCAAATCCCCACAAGTCACCAAGTATTTTCAATCTTCAGCAGTAGTCCGAAGGACATTCTCAGTTCTCAGCCAACGAAGGTTTTGAATCTCCAGCAGCAGTCAAGGGTTTACTTTCCCCGGAGGCAGTCAAAGAGTTCATTGTCTCCAGTTATCAAGGATTTATTTTCCTCAGCAAGACAGCTAATCAGCTACATGCGCATACATTACATTCATATATCATAAACATTGATAGAACACATTTTATTGCATCATACATGTCATGCAACATAACTTTATGTTTTAGCTAACATTTTACCCTTTTCAGGATAAGATTAAAAGCTATCTTTAACAGATATTCGAAGATCTCAGATATAGTATGGATACACCCCATACACGGTGGTCATTCTATTACTCATTCATACTTCAACAATCAGATATAGAATAGATACGCTCCAGACACGGAAGCCATTCTATCTCTCATTAAGATTCAACTATCAACTTCAAGTTCAGATACACTCCAGACATGGAAGTCATTATGTCACTTGTCCAGATCCCAGTTACAGTACGGATACCCTCTAGACATGGAAGTCATTCTGCTACTCATACAGATCTCAATTTCAGATACATTCTAGATACGCTCCAGACACGGTTGCCATTCTGTCACTCATTCAAATTTATTCCCCAGCCCAGAGATGACCCATACACAAATGTTTCTCTGTCACCCATTCAGATCTCAGATACAATACAGATACACTCCAGACATGACAGTCATTCTGATATTCATTCGAGAATCAAATACAGTTACAGCTTGGATACGCTCCAGAAACGGACGCCATTCCTTTGCTCATACAAATCCAATCTCCAGATACAACTCAGATACGTTCTAGAGACAGATACCATTCTGATAATCATTCTCCTGATTTTCAACAAACAAATCTTGGATGGCATCTTTTAAGCCCATCTCCAGCAATATTCTACCATCTCCAAATGGCATCTTTAAGCCCATTCCCTCAGTTATATTTTGACGAGTGCAAATTTACAGGCACACTAGTGTCCAATCCTCTTTTACCTTCGACTCACGAAAGGCCAAACTCGCCAATCTAACTCTTCAGGTTCAAGAAGATTGAACAGGGGAAACTGTTGTACCCCAAAATTTTCCCTCTCATTTTATCAACATTTCTCATCACAAGGCTCTTTGAACTCAAAACTAAGCTAGGGTTTGCTTTGCTCAAGACATCTCCTTGCACTGATGACCTAAATTAGGGTTTGAGTTTGCACAAGGATTTTTTGACCTACAATGCCCAAAGTGACTTTCATACTTCATGTTGGACTCATAAGTTTGTCCATACCAAGTTTCAAGCCTTGAATCAAATTTTTGCCCAGTCAATTGGACAGTTGACCTAGAAATCAGCTGTATTGGGGAAAAAGTCAATTGTGGCCAATTTACAGTCAAACCTCATGAATTTTGACCCACATCAACATTATGAATACATATGAACCACTTGATCAAGTTTGGACCACAACTCCACAAGAAATTTGATCAGATCACCAAAAGGGCAAAATGGTCATTTTTAGAATTTTGACTGCACAAAGGCAATTTCTGATTTTTGACCTAGCCAATGGCAAATTGAGTTCAAGCATGGACTCAAGGACTCAATGGCATCATCTTGACCTATTCAACAAGTTCAAAAGATCTCAATTGCATTGAATTGACAGATGAATTTTTCAGTCAACTGATCAAAATTTGACTGTACACTGAAAAGTCAAACTTTGACTTTTTGGTCAAAATCAAGTGCCAAGGGTCATTTTTCACCAAGATATGTCAAAACTTGAAACTTGTTCATCAAGAAACCCATTTTTGCAAATTAGGGTTTAAAGTTGAAAAATTTCCATAACTTAGAATTTTTCTAAGTTATGAAATTTTCTTAATTTTTCCTAACTTTGCCCAACATTTTCACCATGATACATTTGGATTCAAACAAAACTTCAAACATTAAAGTTGTATTCCTCCACAAAATCTACAACTTTGATTCACAAAGTTTTCCCAAAAGAAGCTTGGATCTCAAGTTATGATTTTTGTAACAAGGGTCCCTAAAACTTTTAACTTAGTGAAATTTTGCCCTAGTTTAGGCAGGATTTTGACCTATCTTCATGGCCATTTTTCACATAGTTCCACTTGGAATCTCAAGTTGAATTTCAAATATGGATTGTAGAGCATGTTTCAAGATTTCCAAAATGTCCAAGAACTCTCCAAACTCATTTGTGGTTAGGGAGAATCGAAGGCTTGAAGTTGGCAAAAACTCACTTTTCATCCATGGTATGTTCATGTTCATACAAGTTGCAATTTCAAGTCAGCATGCTTTGCACTAGATTACAGGACTCTAAACCACTTCACACTCAATAATTTAATGCAAATCCTTTGGTCTAAGACATTGTTTTGGTCATTAGGGCATTATACACAAAATTAATCCCTAAGTAGAAAAAGGTACATTACCATTTTTGCCATAATCTTGCTTTATGTCAAACCACAATCTTTGAGCATCGGTCCAGATCTTTTGAAGCTAATCAAACCCACAAATTAGAGGGGCCAAGAGCAGAGGTTACAAGGTGTTGGATAGCCTGTACAGGCCTGTTACATATCACTTCCCACTTTTGCTTCATATATAAGAAATATGCAAAATACATGAGAACTGGAACATCAGCCAAAACAAGCTTGTGAAAACATTTTGAACATCTTTCTCACACCCCTTTGAGCCAGAAACACAACCTATGAAGCCCTCAAACATCCCATATCCAGAAATCACCTTCCATTGGCAAAACAGGGCAGAACCTACAACTTGACTTCCATAGCTCAATTGGCTCGTGCGTTTTGGCCCAAACCTGTTCAAACACCTTCCATTCCATCCATCCAAGCTATCCCAAACCTCAAACACCAATTGTAACTCCATTTACAGGGTTTGCCATTTTCATTTTGAGCTTGTGCAGGTTGAGTTCTATAGGTTGATTCAAGTACATTCAAGGCAAGCTAGGTATTGGAGAAGGTCAAGTGAAGTCCAAACAAGCTCCCAGACATCTCAAGCCTTGTTAAAAAGCTCCACATTGCCATACACGAAGTCAGCTAAAACAGGTTTTTGTCAACTTCCTATCTCTCTATTTAGGAACATTTAGCCTTAGGTTTGTGAATAAGAGATGTAATATTCATTGCCATGAAGCTGCACATATGCTCAGTTTTCATTTATATTAAGCATGCTAAGAGAATTTCATCCATGAACATACTGAAAAAATTAGGTTAGATTTTAGGGCCAGAGAAATTCTCTCTGGTCTTTGAGAGTTAGGACAAGTTGTTTATATGGTTAGATTCGTCTTGAAATTCTCTACAACTTTGATGTTATGTGTTTTTGCAATAGAGCTCGTATGCAGGATGTCCATGTTAGATAACAGGCGCGCGTGTTTGTTTGAAATTCATAGGTTGAAGATGAAGTGGTGAGCTGGGCTTGGCATGGACATGTTTTTGACACCCCCCATTTGCTGAATGCACCCATTGGCCCAATTTCTTCATATTTTGATATTTTTGTATTTTATTTTCATTTTTGATTTTATTTTATTATTCCCAAATATAAAAAATACTCAAAAATATTTTTATAATTTTTTCACATTTATTTTGCATTTTATTTTTATTTTCCTAACATAAAAAGCAATTTATTTACTTTTATCTTATTTATTAAAGAACTTAAAAAATAATAAATAAGTTATACTTTTATTTTATATATATTTTATTTTTTATACATATTTAATATAATTAATACATATATAAATATATACTTTTATCTTATTAAGATACTTTAGAATAAAAAATATAAGAATATTACACTTTTATTTTTATTATTATTTGGACTAAAAAATACTTTTTTTTTCTAAATATATTTTATTTTGTATATATTATTATATTTTATTGTATATAAATAATATAATATATTTATTTTCTTAAAGAAAATTAGGGTTTTACCCTTAACTAAATAAAATTAATCTTTTTATTTATTTCTTTATTTTCACATTAAATATTTTTGCATACATAAATAAACAAAAACCTTTTTTGCATAATTCATATTATTTGATTTATTTATTTTGTTTATTTAAATATTGTCCATTTAATATTTGTGCCATTATTCAATTTGGATGTAATAGTAAACTAGGGTTTTTATTTCTTGTCAAATACACCTCCATTCAAAGACTGTACCCCCATCCCTATAATCATGATGTAATAGCTTAGACTTTTAATTCTCGCACTTTATGCTTTCAATTATGCCATGATTAGAGATTAGGGTTTGTATACAAAAATCCAAATCAACAAGTAGTTTGACTAATACAAAGACAAAAATGCATGAAAATCAAACACCAATGCACACTTGCACCCCTAGGGTTACAATCCACTTGTTGCCTTGAAAATGGGCCATGTTATGCATGTTGGGTACTTTGGCAAAACAAAAACAAAACAAAAGATCATAGTCCCTCGATGACGCTATCTTGGTTGCCTAAACAAAATGATCAAGTCCCTCAAAAATTTGCCAAAGATACTTAACACAATTGCTATCATGGTCTATACGATGACCCGCGCCTGTCCCGTTTAACATCCTAACACAAGGTTGTTCACCAAATGCAATGGTGAAATAACACTGTCAAAAGGGTTAAAAACACATAAGGAAAGATCTTTGAGTAGATAGGATAGAAAACTCTTAGTTACTTGATCAAAGCTTACAAAAACATCTTTGTTATTTTCAAACACACATCACAACACAATTTCAAAACATTTCCCAAAACAAACTTTCAAAACTTTCAAAACATTAAAATATATTTTCAAAATACAAATACACCTTTGTATACATTCAAACAAGAATCATTACAAAGGTTGCCACAATGATGGCCTCTTTTCAAAACATCTTTTAAAACCACACACAAAGCACCATTTCAAACAATTGAAAAGCAAAGGCAAGTGATCTAAACAAGTAACTAAGAGACCATGGATAACCATGGATGAAAAGGGTGCTTGCACCTTCCCTTTTCATAATCTACTCCCCGAACCCAAGAAAACATCTCAAAGGTCTTTCCTGTGCTTTTTGACCCTTCCTTAGGATAAAATAAAAAGTCGGTGGCGACTCTTGCTAAATCGAAACATTTGCGAACACAAAACACAAAATCACAAGTCAGTTCTCCCACCATATCACACCTGCTCTTTCTGGGAGAATAGATAGATGGTAGATGATCCTGACAGAGTACGACATACAGTATACTACCCAGAAAGCTATAAAGGGTAGTATGCTAGCTGATCACCTTGCTCACCAAGCTGTAGAAGACTATCAGTCCATGAAGTTTGAATTCTCGGATGAAGACATCATGACATTAGACACTGTGAAGAATTCAGACCATATGACGGACCTGAACAAGGATCCCGATGGACCCTGTTCTTTGATGGAGCATCTAACGCACTCGGCAATGGTATTGGTGCTATACTCATATCTTCCAAAGGGTGTCATACTCCCTTTATTTCCAGACTTTGCTTCAACTGTACAAACAACATGGCGGAAAATGAAGCGTGCATCTTCGGTCTCAGAGCTGCCATAGACTTGGGAATTAAATCCTTAGATGTGTTTGGAGATTCAACTTTGGTCATCAGTCAGATCAAAGGGGAATGGGACACCAAGCACCCAAACCTTATCCCTTACAAAGAACATGTTTTGACATTGCTACCACATTTTGAGAAGATTACCTTCGAGCATTTCCCGCGAGAAGAAAATCAGCTAGCAGACACTCTAGCCACAATGTCATCTATGTTTAAACTTAATTGGGATAACGAGGCTCCCCAGATCACCATCGAACGAATGGATGAACCAGCACACTGTCACGAGATTAATACTGAAGAAGTAGTGGACCAACCTTGGTTTCACGAAGTCAAGAGGTATCTCGAGGCTCAAGAATATCCAGAAGGAGCTTCAATCAACGATAAGAAGTTCTTAAGGAGATTCTCTGCTAAATTCTTCCTTAGTAATGGCATCCTGTACAAACGCAATCATGACTTCGTATTGCTTCGGTGCGTAGATAAGGTTGAAGCTAAAAGGATCATGGCTGAATTACATGAAAGTACTTTTGGCACCCATTCCAGTGGGCATACGATGGCGAAGAAAATCCTACGGGCAGGCTATTATTGGTCTACCATGGAAGCAGATTGCTATCAACACTCTCGAACATGCCATAAGTGTCAAATTTACACTGACAAGGTGCATGTACCTCTGGTTCCTCTTAATGTCTTAACGACTCCTTGGCCCTTTGTTATGTGGGGAATTGATATGATTGGGGAAATCAAACCGACAGCCTCCAATGGACATCTCTTCATCCTAGTGGCCATTGACTATTTTACAAAGTAGGTTGAAGCAGCCTCCTTCGCCTCCGTTACCAAGAATGTTGTGGCCCGCTTCATCAAGCAAAACCTTATTTGCCGGTACGACATCCCAGAAAGGGTCATCACTGACAATGGTAAAAATCTCAATAACACTATGATCACCGTATTATGCGAGCAATTCAAGATTCAGCATCACAATTCTTCTCCCTATCGGCCAAAGATGAATGGTGTTGTCGAAGCTGCAAATAAAAACATTAAAAAGATCATACAGAAAATGATAGTCACATACAAATACTGGCATGAGATGTTACCATTCGCTCTCCACGGTTATCGTACCACGGCTCGCACATCAACCGGGGCAACACCTTATTATTTGGTTTATGGCATGGAGGTTGTCGTACCTATTGAGGTTTTGATCCCCTCTCTGAGGATTATAAATGATTCAGGGTTGAACGAGATGATTGGATCCAAACTTGACTTAATCAACTGAATTTGATTGATGAAAAGAGACTTACTACTGTTTGCCATGGTCAAATGTATCAAAAACGGATGATCAAGGATTTCAACAAGAAAGTAAGACGCCAAGTATATCAAGTTAGGGATCTAGTGATCAAACGTATCATCTTGCCACAAAGTGATCCCAGGGGAAAATGGACTCCTACCTATAAAGGACCATTTGTAATCAAAAACATCTTCTCTGGTGGGGTAATGATCTTGACCACCGTGGATGGCAACGACCTGCCACACCCTGCAAACGCGGACATAGTCAAAAGATACTACGCATAAGAAACCCGCTAGGTTGACATACCTAGGCAAAACAAGGGCATCCCAGCGAACGAAAAAAAAGGGTTCGGGCAAAAGTTAGGGATAAAACAAAAAAATATGTATACCCGACAAGTTGAAAACCCAAAGGGCGACTTGGGCAAAAAAGGGTTTCCCGTTGGACCGAAAACTTGAAAGGGCGGTCCAGGCAAAAGTTAGGGAATTAAAGTGTATGACTATGTCCCATTGAATCACTTTACGGACAACCTATGGCTCCCACTGACAAACTCAGAGGTTCTGATCAATTCAATCATCTTCGGACGAGACAACAAATGGACAAGATGCTCGGAGATACGAGGGCTATAGCAGAATGGAAACCCCATGGGATTTTTATACACATAGCTATATTTTATTTGTATCAAAATTTTCTTGTTTTACGACAGCATTCTCTTACTAGAATGTTTGTTCCATTTGTACAAAAACACTCATTCAAAGTCAATACAAAGATATCCCTTTGAAAGTACAAAAACTATTTGTCTTTTTCTTTACGCTTGTGTTTTGTTTACGAGAACGTCCAATGATTCATTGTTGAGCATATGCATTTGAATATAATTACCGCTTACAAATAAATAAAATGAAAAGACAATTACTGATAGGTTGAAAGGATAGGAAAATGTCTCTAGGCTATTCCATAAGTAATCCCATGCAGTACGCCATTTAAATCCGCAACGGAACACAGTTTCAAATTATTGATCCCCGGTAGAAGTTGTCAAAATTTCTCGGGACTCCCCCAACAGGTTTTACAAGCAGTACATGGCATTACCCTCACAACAGAATTTATTTCTCTCGGCGGAAATTCATTAATACTTAGACTCCAAGACTTGAAGATTCACACATCCTCAGCAATATGCAGGGATTTATTTTCCTCAATCCAACAACAATACAACAAATTAGCTCACATACGCATACATTGCATCCATATATCATAAACATTGATAAAGCAAATACATTATATCATACATTTCATGCAACATAATTTTACATTTTAGCTAACATTTTACCCTTTTCAAGATAAGATTAACAGCTACCATTAACAATGTTCAAAGATTGAAGATACAGTACAGATACGCTCTAGACACAGACGCCATTCTGATACTCATTCAGATGCAACTTTCAGATACAGTACAGATACGCTTTAGACATGGACATCATTCTGATACTCATTTAGATACAACTTTCAGATACAATACAGATACGCTCCAGACACGGACGCCATTCTGATACTCGTTCAGATACAACTTTCAGATACAGTACATATACGCTCCAGACACGGACGCCATTCTGATACTCGTTCAGATACAACTTTCAGATACAGTTCAGATACGCTCCAGACACGGACGCCATTCCGATACTTATTCAGCTCCAAGATTTCATATACAGTTCAGATACGCTCCAGACACGGACGCCATTCTGATACTTATCTAGATTCAGACTACATATACAGTTTAGATATGCACCAGATACAGATGCCATTATGATACTTATTCAGATTTGACTTTCAGGAAAACCTCTCAATAATTATTCTGATTTATTCCCGATTGAAATCAAGGCTGGACTTGGTCCATTTTCTGTTAAGTAGGTCACCCTTGGATGGCATCAGTAAGCCCGTCTCCGACAGTTATCCCTCATCTCATCCAATGGCATCTTTAAGCCCATTCCTGATCCAATAGATTCAAGACATCACTTCGTACACCAGCAAGTGAAAATTTTTGGGCACTTTAGTGTTCAATCATCTTCCACTTTCAAGCTACGAACGGCGAGCATGCCAATCTCGCTTTTTTCCAAGATTAAGAAGATTGAACAGGGGCAGCTGTTGTACCCAAAAATTTTCCTTCTATTTTTTCATGCAAGATGTTTACCCTAGGGTTCCTGTACACTCAATTGGTTCAATGGTCAACCAGACAGGTTCTCTTCCTAGGCAGCAAATTCATAATTAAGGGTTTAGGATTTTCTCAGAGGTAATTGAGTCTTAAAAATCTCCAATATTTTAAAGATAATTTGCCGAAGTTTGTTAATTCTACAAGGCTGGCTAATGTTCTTGAAACATATTTGATAGACAATGAAGTCCTGTTGGAATCAAGAGTAACATGCGATTTCATTATGCTTACCAGTTAGCTTTTGAACAAGAATTGAAGATTAAGACTTTTTGATCATAAGCCTTTGAGGTTAAGTTAATCAAATGGATTTGAAATTCTCAAACTTTCATTTTTGTTTTAAAGGTTTGATTGGAGTGCAAATTGTTTTGTTTTGTTTGATCATCTTTGGTGGTTGCTTGAAATACAAGTTACCTAAAATAAGGTTTCTTACTCAAAACATACAAATAAGAATTACAAGATTTAAAGTTGAAATTGGTGCAATATTTTCACAAGTTTATTCAGAAGTACTGCATTCATTACATTACAAGTTTGAATTTTTTACAGAAGAAATGTCTACCAATGCAATAGATTACAAGATTTGTTTATGAAAAAAAGGGGGAAGAGAGAAATCCTAAGTCTTCATCCTCAAGCAATCTCTCCAACCTTTACTTGTCATCCATGCTTCATGTTCATGAAAATAGAAAAGGAAAAGTTTGTTAGTAGTTCAAATATTCATAAATGAACAAAACATACAAGGTAATCCTAAATTCATCATTAGGGTGGTTTCTGCTGAATCAGAAAAGAAGGGTTTGTATTCTAAGGCCTCATGCAATCCTTGCTTAATCATTGGCCTTAGAGTTTCTAGTTTGCAAATCACAAAGTACAGATTTGGTTCACAAACAAGCAGCAAAACAAGGCAAACTGTCAAAACAGAACCAGCAAACAAGGAAAACTGTCAAAACAGAACCAGCAAACAAGGCAAACTGCTGAAACAGAACCAACAAACAAGGAAAACTGTCAAAATGGAACCAACTACAGGGCAGGCAAGCAAGGCCAGCAGCTGCAAACTGCTGAAAAACAAAACTTGTGCAACAATCTACAAAGTATCAAAGAAGGTCAGAAAAGAGGGTTTTTGATTCTAAGGGCCTCAAACCATGTCAAATTCTATCCTAGGCCCATTATCATTGTAAAACAAAGCTTGGCCCACAATAAATAATTCCAACCATATTCCCGGCCTATTAGCCAAATCCAAATCAAGAAATTCAAGCCCAATAAAGGCCTCAAAGCAATGTCCTATCACTGGCGTAAAGGTGTGTTTGCAAATCAAAAAAACTTAGTTCACAAGCAAAGGAAAACAGAAAATCAAGCCTCATACATACTTCACAAAGGCATGACTACATCATTGGCTAAGAGGTAACCTGTTGCAAATCTCAAGCATTTGGTTCACAAAAAGTAAAGAGAAAATCAGAAAGCAAAAGCTTTACGTTGTTTCAAATCAGAAAAATATTAGACCAACAATAGCCTCAAATTTGCAAAGTCCTGTCATAGGCCTAGAGGATTTCACTACAAATCTCAAGAACATTTTGTTTGGTTCATAGCAAATACAAAATACAACAAAAGCAGTCTGATAAGTCAGAAAAGTATAAACAAGTACAGAAAATTGTAAAAGCAAAAGCAGCAGTCAGCCAACCAAAGGACAACCACTTGAGTTGTTAAAACATAGTAAGTACAAAGCCAGCAAAAGTCAGCATCCACCATAAATGAATAACATAGCCAACAAGCAAAGTCAACTAGCAATTTGATTTATCAGGAAAAAAAGGTACAAGCAACAAAAGCCAGTATTTTTTATCCATCACTAAATCAACATAAAACAGGGCAACAATACTAAGCAAAAAGGAGAACTTTTTGTCCAACAAGGAGAAAACACAGAAAGAAAAAAGTCTAGCCATCTTTCAAAGCATACTATCAACAATTCACAGCATACCAAAACACAGCAAAGAAAGGTAATTTCCTAAAATTGTTTCAATATGCAAATATTCTGAAATTTTTTCTTGCACCAAATATACAACTTAGGGTCAATCAGAAACCAAAGTAGGAGAAGGTAAACAAAGCCAAAAACCCTAAGTCTGATCATCATCACCAAAACAAAAACAAAGCCAAAAACCCTAAGTAAGATCATCATCACCAAAACATAAACAAAGCCAAAAACCCTAAGTAAGACCATCATCACCAAAACAGAAGCAAAGCCAAAACCCTAAGTGAACCATTATCAAGTTTCGCTAAACCCTTTATCAAAGAGAAGAGGAAACATTCAAATGGAAACATTCAAATAGAAACACGTAAACAGAAGCATGCAAACAGAAGCACAAACCCTAAACCCTTTTTATCATCATCTTCAAGGTAAACCTAATCCCTCAGAACTAGCGAAGAGATAAGAAAGGAAAGATCTCACCAAATCATGTAGAAGAAGCAAATTGGAACCCCTAGGGTTCCGGTCGTTCCCTTTTAGATCTAGGCCGAATCTTATGTTTTTTGCAAAATCAAACGCTAAATTAGTAATTAGGAGGAAGAAAGGAAGAGATTGATGTAAAAAAATTGAGGTTTTGAACCCATCCGCCGCCGTCACCTCCGCGAGGCAATTTCCGGCGCGACCTCTATTTCTTCTCCGATTGAGGAACCTTAGAGAATGAGCGAGAGAATCAGAGAAGTGAGAGAGAGAGAAACAAATCATCCAAATGAACCACGTCCCTTGAACCTAGTTGTTTTGTTTAAAACAACCAGACCCTCTCATATCAGGCCCAAAATAATGACACTGAGCCCAACCCCCCTTTAGATTCGCTACACCCCCCATCCCCTTTATAAAAATCTGATTTTTTTGGCCATGAGTTTTGTGGGCTGAAAGCCCAACAGTTTTTTTTTTATTTCTTTCTCCAAACACCCTTTTTAATTGTTAACCCCTCTGACTTATTTTATTTTTCTTTACTTTCTCTTAATTACTATTATTAATATTATAACAATATTTATTTTTATAAATAAAAATCTCAAAAATATTATTTATGTATACATATTAAATATATTCATATTTGTTTAATAGACTAAAACATTTTCTTGTTAAAATTCATTTTTTTCAAAATTAATTAAATAATTAGATTAGGTTTATGATTATTATTTATTTAGAAATTTGTTTCTTTAAGCTAGTTTCTTTTGCTAACTTAATTCTAATATTCTTTTTTTTAGTTAATTATTTTTTCTTCTAAGTTAATTAAATTCAAAACAAAATCCATGGCCTTATTCATTCATACTTGTACATTATATTCATTTCACTTCTTATACATTATATTTACATTTGTTTCTTTGTACATTTGATAAATTTGATATGGCTATAATAGATAATTAGGTTTTTTACTTTCTTGCAAATCCCCATTCATAAATTGTATACCCCCTCCCACAAAATATTGTAATAGCATAGTAATCTTTAAATTACGCAATTTATCGCTTTTACATAACATGTTAGTAATTAGAGTTTGTATGGCAAGATAAAACCAATCAAATAGAAAACCCTAATCTAAGACAAAATCAAGCATGAAAATAACACACTTACACACAAGCAACCCCTAGGGTTACTTCACTTGGTTGCCTTATATAAAAAAATGGCCATATTACGCTTGTAAGGTATCTTATAAAAAAAAACAAGCAAAAACAAGATCATAGTCCCTCGATGACGCTATTCAAGTTGCCTTACAAAATGATCTTAGTCCCTCAAAAATGCTAAGATACTTTGCGACATTGCTAATCATGGTTATACGATGACCCACGCCCGTCCCGTTTACATCCAAAGATAGGGTTGCTTACCAAATCAATGGTAAGATAACGATGTCAAAGGAAAAGAAAATGAACAAGAAAGACATTTGAGTAGGTAGTTCGCTTTTAGTTACTTGCTCCACTTCAAAGAAATATCCTTTCTATTTTCTAAACAAACACACACATTTCAAAACATCTCACAAACTTGAAAAAAATTTCAAAAAGACAAACATCTTTTTATACATTCTTACGAACGAGAATCATTACAAAGATTGCCTAAACAATGGCCTATTTTACAAAATACTTTCAAAAATTGTACAAAGCACAATTTCAAACAAAAGCAATTGATCTACGAAGTAACTAAGAGCCCATGGAAAACCATGGATGAAAAGGGTGCTAATACCTTCCCTTTTCATAACCCACCCCCCGAACTCAAGAAACAATCTCAAAGGTCTTTCCTGTGCTTTTTCACCTTTCCTTTTAGATAAAAGAAAAGTCGGTGGCGACTCTTGCTAACCGCAATATTTGCGATCAAACGCAAAACAATCAAGTCAGTTCTCCCACCGTATCACAAGGTTCAATTGGTCAAGCCGAGTTTGGATCCAATCATCTTCATTCAGCCATGCATCCTTTATGATTCTTAGAGAAGGTATTTAGGCTTCAATTGGTAGAACAGATTCCATGCCATATACCAAGGAGAAGGGATTTGCCCCTGTTGATGTGCGCGTCGTGGTACGGTAACCGTGGAGAGCGAATGGTAGCATCTCATGCCAGTCTTTGTAGGTTACTGTCATTTTTATATGATCTTCTTGATGTTCTTATTTGCGGCTTCGACAACACCATTCATCTTTGGCCGGTACGGAGAAGAATTATGGTGCTAGATCTTGAATTGCATGCACAGTGGGGTGATCATAGTATTGTTGAGATTCGTACCATTGTCTGTGATGATTCTCTCTGGGATACCGTACCGACAGACGGGATTCTGTTTGACGAATCAGGCCACAACATTCTTGGTAACGGAAGCGAAAGAAGCTGCCTCAACCCACTTCATGAAATAGTAAATGGCCACCAAGATGAAGCGGTGTCCATTAGAAGCTGTAGGTTTGATTTCTCCAATCATATCGATGCCCCACATCGCGAATGGCCAGGGCGCAGTCAGGACGTTTAGAGGCATTGGAGGTATATGCACTTTGTCAGCATAGATCTGACACTTGTGACAGGTTCGTGAATGCTGATAGCAATATGCTTCCATGGTAGACCAGTAGTACCCTGACCATAGGATCATTTTAGCCATCGTATTCCCACTAGAATAGGTGCCAAAAGTGCCTTCATGTAGATCATCCATGATCTTTTATGCCTCAACCTTGTCTACGTAACGAAGCAAAATAGAATCGTGGTTGCGCTCGTAGAGAATGCCATTACTAAGGAAGAACTTAGAAGAGAATCTTCTCAAGAACTTCTTATCATTGACTGAAGCTCCTTCCGGATACTCTTGAGCCTCGAGATACCTCTTAACTTCATGGAACCAAAGTCGGTCCACTACTTATTCAGTATCGATCTCGTGACAGTAGGCTGGTTCATCCATCCGTTCAATGGTGATCTGGGGAGCCTCGTTACCCCACTTGAGTTTAAACATGGATGACATAGTGGCTAGCGCATCTTCTAGTTGATTTTCCTCTCGTGGAAAATGCTCAAAGGTAATTTCCTCGAAATATGGGATTAATGTCAACACATGTTCTTTATAGGGGATAAGGTTAGGGTGCTTCGTGTCCCATTCTCCTTTGATCTGACTGATGACTAAGGATGAATATCCAAATACACTTAAGGACTTGATTCCCAAATCTATGGCAGCTTTGAGACCAAAAATACATGCTTCATACTCTGCCATGTTATTTGTACAGTTGAAGCAAAGTCTTGCAGTGAAGGGAGTATGACATCCTTCAGGAGATATAATTACAGCACCTATGTCGTTGCCGAGTGCATTAGAGGCTCCGTCAAAAACCAAGGTCCATCGGGATCCTTGTTCAGGTCTGTCATATGGTCTGAGTTCTTCACAATTGTTTACCATCATGATGTCTTCATCTGGGAATTCGAATCTCATGGACTGATAGTCATCCACAGCCTGATGAGCAAGGTGATCGGCTAGCACACTGCCCTTTATTTCTTTTTGGGTAGTGTACTGAATGTCGTATTCAGTCAGAATCATCTGCCATCTTGCTATTATCCCATAGAGGGCAGGCTTCTCGAATATGTATTTAATTGGATCTATCTTGGATATCAATAAGGTAGTATGGGTCAACATATGCTATCTTAACCGGCAAGCAGCCCATGCCAGAGCGCAACAAGTTTTCTCGAGCAGTGAATATCTTGTTTTAATAGTCGGTAAACTTTTTGCTCAGGTAATAAATAGCATGCTCTTTTCAGCCAGACTTGTCATGCTGCCCCAACACACACCCCATTGAATTTTCCAAGACAGTTAGATACATGATCAAAGGTCTTCCCTCGACTGGTGGCATCAAAACAGGAGGCTCTTGAAGGTACTCTTTGATCTTGTCGAAGGAAGCTTGGCATTCATCATTCCATTTGACTACTTGATCTTTCTTCAATAATTTGAAGATTCGTCCATAAGTAGCGGTTAAGTGAGAAATGAATTTGGCGATGTAGTTAAGTTGTCCTAAGAATCCTCTGACTTCCTTCTCGGTGCGAGGAGCAGGAATTTCTTGTATTGCTTTCACCTTGGCAGGGTCCACTTCGATACCTTTATCGCTGACGACGAAGCCTAGGAGTTTACCGGACCTCACCCCAAATGTGCATTTATTAGGGTTCAACCTTAGCTTGTATTTCTTTAGCCTTTCAAACAGTTTCTGCAAATGGTCAAGATGCTCCTCTTCAGTTTGAGATCTGGCTATCATGTCATCCACATAGACCTCTATTTCGTTATGGATCATGTCGTGAAATAGAGCTACCATGGTGCGCTGATAAGTTGCCCCAGCGTTCTTCAACCCGAATGGCATAACCTTGTAATAGAAAGTGCCCCATTGTGTGACGAAGGTTGTTTTCTCCATGTCCTCAGGTGCCATTCTGATTTGATTGTATCCCGAGAAACCATCCATAAATGAGAACACTTTATGTTGTGTGGTATTGTCAACCAGAATATCGATATAGGGAAGTGGGAAATCATCCTTAGGGCTTGCCCTATTCAAATATCTGTAGTCCACACACATGCATACTTTACCATCTTTTTTAGGCACTGGAAAAACATTGGCGACCCATTGTGGATAAGAGGTGACGGCTAAGAATCTGGCATTGAATTATTTCATGACTTCAGTCTTGATCTTCTCTGACATGTCTGGCCGCATGCGATAGACTTTCTATTTTACCGGAGGGCAGTCTTCTTTTATCAGTAAACGATGGACCACGATATCAGAATCAAGTCCTGGCATGTCATCATACGACTAGGCAAAGACCTAAACATAGTCATGTAGTAGCTGAGTTAAACGCTTCTTGACACTAGGTTCCAGATTGGCAACCACCTTGACTTCTTTCTTGTCCTCTTCGATACTTAAGTTGACTGTATCCACTGGTTATTTGTGGGGCTTTATGGTCCTTTCTTCCTGTGGTAGTAACCTGGCTAGTTCCCATGGCACTTAACAATCTTCCTCACCTTTGTCTTCGGCTTGGTAGATTAGATTTTCAAAGTCACAATAGGAAATAGAAGAATCGTTACCCATGGGATCCTGAGTGGATGTAGATCTGCATTTTGATATGTGAGTGTGTGTAAGAGCATATCTATCTTTAAACGAAATAAAAATGTAGAAAAAGAAATACAAAGAGCACAAAGTTTTCATACAAAAACGTCTATGATTCATTGATGACATATGAAAATGAAGTAACAACCCTTACAAATGGACCGTTGTGCCTCGGGTAAGACATAGGGTTTTAAAAGTCTGAATTGTTTAATTATTACAAGTCCGAAAAAAATTTAAAGACAATTACTGTTGGATGAATGTAATTGGGACAAAATATTTAGCTTCCCAGTTGGTGAGTCCTCCTTCGATAGTTGGGAAAATCCATTCCTCCATGTCGCAGCTATCATCATTATCCTCCACTGCGTTGACTCCATGGTTGCTGATCTTCAAAGGCGGCCCCCAGCACGAGCACGACGAACAGCTTCCTAGACTCCTGAAGTGAAACCCAAACCAAATTTGTCAGATTTGTAAGGGATATCTAGGAGCTGGCCCCAAATTGTACACCACCTTCTTCGACTACTGCCTTGGCATCTTTCAGTGAAGACATCTTTAGTGGAGGTCTTGTAATCTTTGGGACTTGGGAAACAGTCTTGGATGCCGCAAATGTTTGTGGGACTTCCTTGAAATTATGAAATGGGAGTTTCAACGAATTCACCATCCATTTCCACGTATCTGAAGGATTTCAGGTGACTGACCATATATTCCTCCTCTCCATGAACAGTGATGATTTTTCCCTTGGTTGGGTACTTCAGCATCTGATGTAATGTAGAGTTGATGGCACCAGCATTGTGAATCCAAGTTCGGCCTAATAAATAGGAATAGGAAGGGCGAATGTCCATTACATAGAAAGTTGAATCAAAGGTTTGAGTTCCGACTTTAATGGGGATGTCCACCTCCCCATGCACCATTCTCTTTGAACCGTCGAAGGCCCTTACCACTATGTTGATGGGTTTTAAGGTCAAACCTTCACAATCGAGTCTATCCAGAGCCTTCTTAGGAAGCACATTCAAAGACGAACCAGTATAAACCAGCACATGGGCCAAAGTTGTGCCCCTGTATTCGATAGAAACATGCATCGCCTTGTTGTGTTTCCTCCCTCTAGGTGTAAGATCAACGTCAGAAAAGCCTAAACCGTTGTCAGTTGTCAAACTGGCCACACAGTCTTTGAATTGGTCAGCAGAGGTTTCTTGTGGCACATGGGCAGTTTTAAGAAATTTCACCAAGGCCTTCACATGAGCCTCGGAGCACAACAGTAAAGCTAGCATATAGATCTTTGACGGAGTCTGCCTAGCTGTTCGACTACGTTGTAGTCACTTCTCTTTATAATTTTCAGAATTTCTTCCATCTCCTTTTTGGAGGCTTCTGGGATAGATACTGATTGCGCCTTCATCCGGACAGGCTCAACCAAAATGCCTTTTCCCGGAGTCTCGGTCGACTCGGTGGTAGGGGTGTCAGTAGGGGTAACCATAGGGATTGTAGTAGTAGTGTCAACAGGAACAAAAGCAAGGATGATCATAGGACCAGTAACAGTTTTCAGAGGAGCAATCTTTGGGGATAATATTCTTCCACTTCGGGTTATTTTGCTGGTTCCCGCAATGTTGCTGATGTCAGGGTCAGCCTTCTCAAAAATCGAGTCTTCATCAGCCAGCCAATCCTATTTGACACCGTGATAGTAGACGTCACTCCCATAGTTCCAGGGGACAGTTTTATATGAGGAGTACGGGATCGGACCTGGCATAGTAATTATTAGTGGAGTCACTTTAGGAACAGATGTAATCCTATCGGGTCTTTTGGTGGAGACCCTATAAGGATTGGCGGAAATGGTTACTATTGAAACATCTTTGTAAGAAATGGCAGGAATGGGAGTCTTCTCAAACAAAATCTCTTTGTCATCCATTAGGCGCTGGATACCTGCTTTCAATAAATGACAACCAGTTGGTAGGGATAAACAGAGGTGACAGCCTTCGCCACAACCCGGAAATAAACCGGCCTTCAACATGTTACTCTTGATAGTCAGGAGAGGAGTAACAAGTTCATCAACAACAGTAACAAACACATCATCTTCAACAACGTTAACATCGCGACCATGCTTGGGCATAGGAGCGGTGATAAAATTTGGGATATCAGGAGCATCAAATTCAATTTCTTTTGCCTCGAGAAGGTCTTGCATCTTGTTTTTCAAAACCCAGCAGTTGTTGGTATCATGGCCTGGACTTTCTGAATGGTAAGCACATCGAGCATTAGGGTTGTAATGAGGATAGGCGGTGTTGAGATTCTTCAGGGCTTCCTTCAAAGTTACCAAATTAGATCTCAATAAATGTGGCAAGACTTGAGACATCGTCATATTTATCTGGGTAAATTGTCTTACCGGTCTTTCTGTTCTAGGCTGGTTATTCCTTTGTTGAGTAGGTGCAGGCTTAGGGATCATGACGAGCCCTACCGTTGGACGACGTTCAGTTCTGTCCTGATTCCTTTGGGGTACACAAAACCAACTTCTTTCTTCCCAATAAATGGTTTTCTCACGGCACTGGAGGATACATCCTTTTGGATCTTCCCACTCTTAATCCCAGCTTCCACTCTTTCCCCAGTCAAGATTAATTCAGTGAAGCCGACTGAGGAACTTCCAATTAGATGATTAAAGAAAGGACCGGACAGGGTACCCAGAAACATGTCTACTAGCTCTCTGTCAGATAGGGGAGGTTGGACTCTTCCTGCTAAGCCTCTCCATTTCTAAGAGTAGTCTTTGAAACCTTCGCTTGAACCCATAGCCATACTCTTGAGTTGAGTACAGGTGGGAGCAAGGTTTGTGTTATACTAATACTGTTTATAAAAAGAAACGACAAGGACTTCCCAATTATGGACATCGGCCCTCTCTAGTTGATAGAACCAATCTAGTTGAGTCCCGGATAGACTATCCTGAAAGAAGTGGAACCACAAATCTCTGTCAGCAGTGTGAGGCTGTATCTTCCTCACATAAGATCGGAGGTGCATCTTGGGACACGAAACCTCATTGTACTTAGCAAACACTGTTGCCTTGAACTTTGGTGGAATAACAATCCCAGACACCAAACCCAACTCTTCAAAGTCCAGCCCGGGCACTTTCTGAATCTCCATTGCACTTAGACGTAATTCCAGATGTTTGTATTTGTCGTCAGCCAGAGGATACTGCTCTTCAGAGTAATCATTGTCTTCTTCCACTTCATATTCTGGATGGCTAGTCACTTCCTTGCCTTTCCCTTCTTGATTATCCTTTTCACCAGATGATGTTGTGAAGTCTAGGGTCCGTCTGGCTGGCCCTGGGAACCTTCTTACTAGAGTCAAAACACCGGTTGATATCTTTTCTTTCGTCTTCTTTTCTTCGATCAGCAAAGTTTTCAAATCCTTTTTCCCTTTCGCCAAAGTCAAGAACATTTGTTGAAACTGAGCATTCTGCGCCTGGAGATCTTTTATTGTCTGCTCAAGATCCATCTTACTGGAATAAACAGTAGAAAGATAAGGAGACCTGTGGTAAGAAACCTATTTATGTGATGATGAATGAAGATGCATATGCAATGATTTCAAGGAATTTAGAGATTTAAATTTGCTTTAGACCAAAAAGGAACACACGTTATATTAATAAATCAAAGTTTGAGTACATCATGCCTCTTTGGGCTTACAAAGAAATACAAAAAACTCTAAGATAAAAAAGTTGAATGCATCCTCTTTGGTGCGATGGAGGCGTTCATACTCCGCTCCTCATGAAGTTGCTTGATGAGTTCCAGAACTTTCTTCTCGCTGGTGTAAAATTGGGCCTCGAAAGTGTCTCGCTCCCCCCTTAAGCTGTATCCAATCCTTTTGCAACTCTTCGAGAGAGGTGGGCATGTCAGGATGAAGAATAGTGTATGGGACATCTCCTTCCACAACAGGCTCTATGATAACCGAGAGAATGGAGGGGTAAGGCATCATAAGACTTTGAGCACGGGCTCGTACCCATTTGAGATAAGGCTCAAGAGGGATGGAATTATTGTGCCCCAAAGTCTTGCTATCTACCTTGTTCAACATCCTCCAAGCTCGGATAAACCTCTGGCGGTGACCTTGATCGTCATTCTCGTAGTCAAATACCAACCCTTGAATAAGCATCTCATGTGGACCATCCCTTCGGGCGTAACCAAACTGTCTTAAGGCTAAGCAGGGGTTGTAGGTTATACCTCCTCTAATGCCAAGTAAGGGGACATTAGGTAATTCTCCATAACGTTCGACGATAATAACATTCTCCATAGATCGGGAACACCAATGAATGTCTGAATGTTTGAGCGTCATCAACCTATGTGACCACCTTGTACCTTGCTCGTTCTTCAATACAGATTAGGAAAGATGCGAAATAAACCATCTTGCCAAGAGAGGAGTACAACACATAAGAATACTGTTGTACCCCAAAATTTGTCCTCTCACTTATCAAATATTTTCTCATAAAGATCTCTCTTGGTTCAAGACTGCACTAGGGTTGATCAACTCAAGACACCTCCTTAAGCACTGATGACTAAAATTAGGGTTTGAGATTTCACAAGGATAATTTAACTTTCAATGCCTAATATGACTTTCATGGATCATTATGGACCCCCAAGATTACTCATGTCAAGTTTCAAGCCTTGGATCAC
Source organism: Vicia faba (assembly GCA_948472305.1). Lineage (NCBI taxonomy): Eukaryota > Viridiplantae > Streptophyta > Magnoliopsida > Fabales > Fabaceae > Vicia > Vicia faba. The sequence goes on from OX451737.1 coordinate 230,813,476, forward strand.
ATTTTTGCTCAGTCAATTGAGCAGTTGACCTAAAAATCAGCTGTATTGGGGAAAAAGTCAATTGTGGCCAATTTACAGTCAAACTTCATAATTTTTGACCCACTTCAATATTATAAACTCATATGTGTCATTTGATCGAGTTTGGACCACAATTCCTCAAGAAATTTGATCAAATCATCAAAAGGGCAAAATGGTCAAAATTAGGGTTTTGACTTAGGAAAGGCAATTTCTGATTTTTGACCTAGCAAATGGTTAAGGGGTTTGAGGAATGATCTCAAGAGTTAAATTGCAGCATTTTTACCTAATGGCATGACCCAAAACATTGCTCAAGATCAATTGGATTGATAGTGAATTTTCAGTCAACTGATCAAAAGTCAACTGTACACTGAAAAGTCAAACTTTGACTTTTTGGTCAAAATCAAATGTCAAAGATCACAATTCATCAAAACATGTAAAAATATGAAACTTATTCATCAAGAAAACAAAAAGTCAATATTTCATGTTGAAAAGTCAAAGTTTTCTAACTTAGAAATTTTTCTAAGTGTTTAAAACTTCATGTTTTTTCACAACTTTGAGCCAATTTTTCACCATGATACAAGATGATTCAGGAGAAACTTTCAACATGAAAGTTGTAGATCCCCATGATATATAATACATTGCTTTACACAACTTCTTCTAAAAGTTCTTAGATCTCAAGTTATTAATTCATAAAGTCATGGTCTTGAAATTGAACACTTAGTGAAAATTTTGCCCTAGTTTTGGTCAGGATTTTGACCTAACTTTTGACCCAAGTTTCACCTAGTTCCATGGGGAATTTTCAAAAGTGATTCAAAGAGGGGTTGTAGAGCACATTACAAGCTTTCCAAAATGTCCAAGAACTACTTGAGATCATATGTGAGCAAGGATAATCGAAGAGATGAAGTTAGGGTTTTCAAACTTGAATTACAAGCCATTTCATGATGAACAAGAATTCAAATCCAAGCCTAGGCTGCATAATATTTGCTTTGCAGGCCTAAAGCTTGTTTGTCACTCCATAATTAAATGTTTACACAGCTGTTAGAGATTTAATCCAAGAACTTGAGCCTTATCCAAGTTACATTTCCATTTATGGCACAAAGTAACCATTCCATTCTTGTAAATAAGCTTTAATCACAAAGTCAATGCATAAAGCTTTGCACTTGTTCCTTCTGATAACAAGCAATGTCAAAAGCAAAAGCAACATGTCTAGAGCCTCCCATAAACTCAGGCCATGCTTGTACTATACCTTGAAAACATGTTTTCACTTTTCTTCAAAATCAAGTAACATAGCCATAACTCTACATCTTGTGCTTCTGACCTCCTCAAGTACTCTAACCTTTTCCTTACTTATGCACAATTTATTTGCAAGCTAACACACGATTTTCAAGCCCCCAAGAACTCTCCCAAAGACCCTTGCTGCACAAAACTATCCCACTTAACAGTTTTGAGCCAAAACTCTCCATCTCCATTTCCACTCGTGCGTTTTGATTCTTAACCATCCAAACACCTTACTTACATCATATACAAGTGATCTAAGCCACGAAGCTGTACATATCCATAGTTTGCATTTATATGGCCTGAGCTTAGAGAATTTTAGAGTTAAAGTTTCTGAAATTTTTAGGTTTGAAATTAGGGCCAGAAAAATTCTCACTCATCTTGGATTTATAGTTTTAGTTATTTATATGGTTGGATTCGTGGGAAGAAATGCCACAACTTTCATGTTTGTACTTTCCATTTTTGTTGAGAGATGAAGAAGTTACAGGTAATCTGGCTGGCTGAAGGTTGAAGACGAAGTACAGGCCTTGGAAGCATGTTACGTTATGTATTTATCATTTAATTTTAATAAACGGGTGTATAGCCACCCCGGTGGTAAGGCAGCGCGCTGGTAACCAAGAGGGCGTGGGTTCAACAACCAGTGCGCTACCTTTTCTCATTTCGCACAGTTTTTCACCTTTTTTTTTGTTTCCAAACAGCACGCCCGGGCTTCCGTCTTGGGCCTGGTGATTTTTTTTCTTTTACTAACCCCTGACTTACTTCAGCACCCCTGGCCCAATTTCTTTTATTATTTTCTTTTTTTCTTATTTTTGTTTTATTTCTTTTCTCCATTAATATATTATTACCATTATTATTATTATTTTCATTAATCATGAAAAATCCAAAAATATTTTATTTATTATTTACACTTATTCATTTTTATTTTCGTATGAAACAAAAATATTAAAAACATTTTCTTTTAACAAATTAATTTCTCTTTTAAATAATCAAATATTTAGACTTAGTTTATTTTATTAATTAAAATTAATTTAGAATTTAGGTTTCTTTTAATTATTTAATTTTAATTTTCATTTTTATTTAACTTAGAACCCTTTTTCTTCATAAAAACCCTAAAAATCTATTTTAATTTAATTTCTTTTCTCAATTAGTTTAAGTTAATTTTATTTTAATTATAACTAATTATTTTTCTTAATTAGGTTTAGGTTAAACCCTTTTTATGAAAACCAAACAAAAATCATCCCTTTTTTATATTCTTGTATTTATATATTACCATTTATTCAATTATTCGTACATGTTCAATATGGTTGTAATAGATAATTAAGTTTAATTTTCTTGCAAAATCCTCATTTGTAATTTGTATACCCCCCTCCCCTAAGTATTGTAATAGCATAGTAATTTTAAATTCCACAATTTATCGCTTTATATACAAATGCTAGTAATTAGGGTTTTGTATGGAAAGACTAAAACCAATCAATTAGCAAACCCTAATCAAAGATTAATCAATCATGAAAATCAATCCACTTGTACACAAGCACCCCTAGGGTAAATCCACTTGGTTGCCTTACAAAAATAGCCATATTACGCATGTGCGATATCTTAGCAAAGACAAGCAAAGTATAAGATCATAGTCCCTCGATGACGCTATCAAAAGTTTCCTTTCAAAATGATCTTAGTCCCTAAAGAAAAATGCTAAGATATCTTGCAACATTGCTGTGATCGGTGAGAATAGAACTGACTGTTTTAAAGCTGGTTCGCGAAATGTCGCGGTAAGCAAGAGTCGCCACCGTCTTTTATTTTCTCCAACAAGGAAAGGACAAAAGCACAGCAAAATTCCTTTTCGAGATGTTTCTCGGTTCGGGAGGTAGATTATAGAAAGGGAAGGTGTTAGCACCCTTTCTATCCGTGGTTATCCACGGGCTCTTAGGTACTTGCTCACTATGTTCTCAAAAAATGTTTGCTTTTCTTGTGTTTGTGGGTCTTTGAAAAGAGTTTCGTTTGAAAACTTCATTTTAACTCTTGTATGAGTCCTTAAGAGTGTATGAAGTGTTTTTGAAAACTTTTTGTCAGAAAAGTGTAAGTGCGAAAAGTTGTTTTTATTTTGAAAAGAGCAAGTACCTACTAGCATCTACCTACTCAAAAGAAATTAGGCTGTGTAAATGTCCTTTAGATAGTACTATCCCACTATTGAGAAGTAGGGAGCACCGTCGTTGGAGTTTTTCGGGTCAATTCGATTATAGAGACATGTGGTCACCAAAGCAATAGTAGGACGCTTTAGCGGTAACCCTAATGTCCTAGATCCTTTTTATCCGAGGCAACCGTTTCGAGGCAACTGGATCTTTAGACAGGAGGGCGACCTCTAAAACACCCTATACTCAATGACCACCTCGAGGCAACCAAGTGAGGCGTACCCTAGGAGTGGCATGTGCGAGTGTGTCAGGATTCACGTTAAATTATCTTGTACATGTTATTGGTGAGCTACGAGTTGATTTTATTTTTTCAGGCAAGTCTTGTCATGCATAGTTAACAGTTAATAATTTGCGGAAAGTAAATTGCGGAAAGTAAATCTACGCTATTACAAGGCGTCGGGTATTTACATCGCCAAAAACATAACCCTTGAAAAATAAATGCGAGAAATAAAAGAAAGCGATAAAAGGTCCTAATTAAAGCTATTACATCCTCGGAGCAATTACAATTATATGATAAAAATAATATGCGCAAGAAATTGAATCGGATGGGAGTTTTTTGGGTTTTGACCCTTTTTTGAAAGAAAGTGATTTTTTGGTTATTTTTGGATTAAATGGAATTAAATTAAATGAACAATTAAATCAAATTAAATAATGAAAATATTTTTGGATTTTTGAGTTTTTTTTAAAGAAATAAATTAAATTGAATTAATGCTAAAAAAACCTAATATTCTAAATTGATTTTAAATATTGCAAAAAAAATTAAAAGTTAAATCTAATTAAAGCTAAATTGATTAAATTAATTTATTTACAAAAATAAAAGTGATGAAGTTAATTTTAATAAATAAAATATTTTTTGGTGTTTTTGATTTTATTAGGAAAAAATGTTAATTGATTAGTGATTAATAAAAAGAATAATGATTAATTAATTAAAGGAAAATAATAAAAATAGAGAGAGAGTTTAGGAGTATACGAGCCTGATTGGAGGGGTGAAACAGCTATTGGCGTCATGTGTAAGCTGTTCTGTTTTGGTCATTTGTGTTTTGGCTTTTGGCCATTTGTGTTCTGGCTTTTGGCCATTTGTGTTCTGGCCTCAACATTCCTTAACCTTCTCAGGATGTCTGTCTCGCCATGTATTGGTGTCATGTGTAAGTTGTTCTGTTTTGGCCATTTGACTTTTGGCTTTTGGCCATTGGTGTTTTGGCCTCAATGTTCCTTAATGAACCTGCATGGGATCCTGTCTAAAATCTACAGTGTTGAATCTCATGAACACATTAAATAAATTACTATATATCATAAAATACAAATAAAGCCAATATATGAAGAAATTTAATATTTAGGTAAATATGGCATGTATGAATGATTATACCCTTTTGATCATGGAGATCAAATCAACCTTACCCTTACTGGAAAAGTAGTGACATGAATGCTTTTATGCCCTTTTGATCATGGAGATCAAGCCAACCTTACCCTTACTGAAGAAATAGTGAGATGTTGGTTTGTAACTGAGATGACTTGTTTGTAGTGAGAGAGGGATTTGTAATAAGGATTTCAAGGTTTTAGGGTTCTTGAAAGAATTTGATATTCTAACAGTGTTGTAGCAAGGTTTTTTTTCTCTCTTTTTTCTCCTCTTGTTTGTGTGAAAAGAATATGATTATATAATGGAAATTAGGGTAAAGAAAATGGGCTTTGAATGTGCAATTGAGCCTCCAATGTTCACTTGAGTTCGTCACTTTCCAGGCTAAATCGCAGGGACTTAAGTGCAATTTTTGAAGTTGAAATATGAAAACAAAATGTAGCCTATATCGAGAACTAACTCCTGTCCGAAAATCGGCTCAATCGGATAAACGGTGAATTAATTATGAATTTTTGAAGTTTCAGCTCAGACAAACTTATTTTGGGCTCCAGTGTCGACTCTGACACGTTCTTCAATAAAAAACTGGTATTGATCGGTGCATAATTCGGTCTGGACTTTTGAAGCAAAGTTGTAAATCTATGAGTCAGTGACCTTGTGTAAAAATATGAGCCCAATCCGATAAAAATTGACCGATTTATGAATTTTCGAAGTTTCGGCCCAGATGAAATAGTATTCAGCATTCAGGATTTTCAGCGTGTCACGCACTCTGAGCAAAAAACGAAGGCCTTTTGAATACCTTTTGAACTCAATACCTTCTGTGAAAATGTAGCCAACTCAATTTGTGAAATTTTGGCGCCTGAACCAGCTCGATACGATGAAAATAGACCAAGTTATGATTTTCTGAACATGACGCAAATAAACTTCTGTCACAAATTTTCTATACGAAAATACTTGATAAATCCACATTTTTGAAGACCTTCTGATCGAAATTGGCTTCCATCCATGAGAGATGAAAATGTAGATAATGTCAAGACGGAATTTTGGCCACCGGAACGGGTTCAAAACGAGCCACGATCTTTAAGTTATGAATTTTTTAGCGCGTAAAAACTACACTTTCAGCACACTTTTTCACCATATTTTTTCGAGAAAACTCACACATTCGGATACCTTCTTTAAAGAATTGACTCTTGAGCCGAACCTGAATTTGAGCATACGTTAGGACATTAAGGAGCACTTGAGGTCATTTGGATGTAAGGACCTTGATACAACACAAAACCCTAATTTTGAATTGACTGCCTTAGGAGATGATTTGACTGTCCAACTCTTGAGCCATCTTGAACAACTTGGAGATGATTCTTGACATGTCTTGAGAAATATGGGAGGGAAAATTTTGGGGTACAACAGTTGCCCCTGTTCAATCTTCTTAAACCTGAGGATGTAGATTGGCTTGCGTGCCTTTCGTGATCCGAAGGTGGAAGATGATTGAACACTAGAGTGCCCAGAAATTTGCACTCACATAGTGGAGTATCAGCAATGTGATGTCGTGAATGGGCTTACAGATGCCATTTGGAGAGATGATGGGTAAGAGGATGGGCTTATAGATGCCATCTGGAGATTGTTGGATAGGAGGATGGGCTTATAGATGCCATCTGGAGATGAGACCGGATCTTGTCGGGAATGGGCTTATAGATGCCATTTGGAAATGTAATGGATAGTTATGGAGATGAGCTTAAAGATGCCATCCAGGGGTGTCGATCGCGTAAGAGATTCCTTAGCGAGAACTTGCGTACCTGAGAAAGAAAGATAATTTCTTGGCCTATTACAGGTGTTAATCTTCAGACTCTTCATGTAGATAACTTTCCTGGCTAGATACAGGTATAGATCTACAATCAATCGCTCCCAGATATGCCCTGGCTAGATACAGGTATCGAATCTGGAACTTCAAAAAGGTTGATGGGTTGTCTCTATTAACAGATTATCTCAGGAAAATCTTTAGGAACCGATTTAACTGAACCAGGGGAGGTTTTGTCTTCTTTGACGAGTTGTCTCTTTTAATGGGTCGTCTTCATGGACGGGTTGTCTTTATTGACAAGTTGTTTTCAATGACGGGTTGTCTTCAACGACGGGTTGTATTCAATGACGGGTTGTCTTTATTGACGAGTTGTCTTTATCAACAGGATTGCCTCTTTCGACTGGATTATCTTTAATGACGGAATTATCTCTTGCGACGGGAGTGGTCTCTATCGACGGGATTGTCTCTTGCGATGGAATTGTCTCTTGCGACGGAATTGTCTCTTGCGACGGGAGTGGTCTCTTTCGACGGGATTGTCTCTTGCGACGGAATTGTCTCTTGTGACGGAATTGTCTCTGGCGACTGGATTGTCTCTTTCGACTGAATTGTCTCTTTTGACTGAATAGATCACAGATATGCCCTGGCTAGATACAGGTATCGAATCTGGAACTTCAAAAGTTGATGGTAATATCTTTTGATTGACCTTTTCCTGAAAAGGCAAAACATTAGTTGTATGCGATGTCATGATGCATGATGTCATGATGTTCTCAAGAATAAATGAGATTGTGTGATATGATGCGTATACGCATGTATCATGATGTATGAAAATGTGATGTTTGTGAATGTATTTTCGTCTGGGAAAATGAATCCTTGACGAATGCCGGGAGCTTGTTAAATCCTGGGCTGATGTTGAAGAGTAGAGCTCTTTGTTTTCGTCGGGGATGATGAACAAAGATGTTTTCCAGAACAAACCAGTAGGAGAAGATGACTTCGTTGGGGGATAAACTGGTGAAGAGATTATTCTGCGGGGAATTACTCTGTGGGGAAGAGATGCTTCGCTGAGATTTTAATGATGACTCCGCTGGGGATTCCGTTGATAAGCTCTGTCGGGGAATTTGATGAACTCTGCTGGGGATAGGAAGAACTTCACCGAGGACGATCTTTCCGTTGTAATTTGATGAGGATAACCCAGTTAAGCTCTGGTGAGGATAACCTTCCGAATATGGCTGGGGAGAGATTTTTGTACTCTGCAGGGGATAAGCTTCCAGAATCTACTGGGGAGATGGATTCAACTCTCCTGGGGAAACCTTTTTTAGCCTGCACTGGGGAATGGATCCACTGGGGTGTCTGGTATTCCGCCGGGGAACAATCTTATATTAAGACTGCCGGGGATGCTTATTGAGGAACATTTGTGTACTCTGCTGGAGAATATTGAGATCTTCTGGGGATACCCGACTTCCTTAAAGTTGACAGTAGACTGACTCTGCTTGGGGAGAGCATTGCTGACTTGCTAGAGATGTTGTGCCTTTTTTAGGGCTGATGGGAGGCCAACTCTGCTTGGGGAGAGTATTGCTGATTCTTGTCTTACTCTGCGGGGGGTGAAGGTATCCTGGTTACATTCTTCAGCTGAACTTACCTTGGTACCTCAGTCGACAGAGCAATTAGATTGTTTAGACAAGGTTTATTGCCCCAGCTTCTGCGGGAGAAGAAGGCTTGTGAAGTGCTGGATACCTGCCGATTGACAAATCTTCTTCTGGTAGGCAAGTGACGAGATGACGGGACATAGTCGTACGCTTTGATCCCTAATTTTTGCCTGGACTGCCCTTTCGGGTTTTCAGTCCATCGGGATACCCATTTTTGCCCAAGCCGCCTTTTCAGGTTTTCGACTTGTCGGGTGTACAAATTTATTTTCATCCCTTATTTTGCCCGAACCCTTTTGGTTCGCCGGGAAGCCCTTATTTTTGCCTAGGCCAGTCGACCTAGCGGGTCTTTGATTATGCGTAGTATTTTTCCGACTATGTCCACGTTCTCATAGATGTAGGGAGTGTCACTGTCAGTAGCGTTGCGTCGCCATACTACCAGAAGATGTTTGATCATGCAAGATTCGCTGCGGGAATTCATGTCCAATGCCCCAAGCGACTCAGGCGGAGATTTGCCCCTGGCTATTTGGCCTTTTGAGAGATTCCTTGAATCTTGACTTAACTTCCCCAGATGATGGACAATGTTCATGCCGTGCCCCTTGATTGGAAGTGTTTCTTCCACTGGAGGTGACTCTTTTCGTTGAGAAGGTTTTTGTTCATAAGATATTCGTCGTGCGAATTTCTCTGCTGTTTGAACAAATAGTCATATGCAAACAATGTTATTTCAAGAATGCAAAGCTTATGTCTGTCTTGAAGTTTTTGAAAATGCATTTTCAGTAAAACAAGTGAATTTTTGTAAAATGTGATGTCAACTCAGGATTTTACATCAAGCCCTATAGGAGTCAGGATACCTTTCGTAACAGTATGCTTTCGAACTAACCCATGCTTCAGCTAGGACTTTTAAGGGTTATAACGTGGCCTGGTTAACGGTTTAAGAAACAAAGGATAAAGGCTCAAATTTTATTTGTACCCACCCGTTCTTCGTGATGTTCTTCGATCCTAACCTCAGCTAATCGTGCATTAGATCTTGTTTAAGTCTTTGCTCTGATATTCCGGTGATGGTTCGGATACTGATAGTTTATTTTGAATAGGCAGTCATTTTTATAAGAGTTTGCAGGATCTCTTTCTTTTTTGATTTTATTATCCTTGTCTTTTGCCTGAATTGTTTCTTTGTGATTACAGTCAGCGGGATGCCCCAGTTTTGTAAGTCTCCTTCATAGGTTTTGACTTATTGGTCTTTTATTTTGAGAGATAATGACTGCCTGTCTTGACAATTATAGGGAACCATCATTGTCTTTTGTCTCGGAAGGACTTCTTTGATGCCATTCATTGTGCACCTGGATCAACTGAGAGAACTACCCTGCCCCAGGTTATGATTAAGGGTTTTTTTTTATTTTGAAAAGAAAAACTCCAACTTGTTTGGCTCAAAGGGGTTGACGAGGGATTATCTTCCTTATAACTCCACTGTTTAGGATTTGAAACAATGCCTGTACTTCATCAGCGGGGTCTGTTCAAAAGCATACTGTAAATATCGTGGTATCGTTTTCGTCATCCTCCCTCAAAAGGCTTAGAATTTTTAATCGAGAATTGAACATCACAAAAAAAATGAAAGCAATTTGAATATAGTGAATACGAATGAATTGATTCAAGACAGACATATGCGATGTATTAATGAAATAAAAAAGTTTGCCATGACAATAATGGTTTGAATAAGCAAAGAAAAATACAACTTCAGAATTCAAATGAACAAAAGTTTCTTAGTTTGAACTAGTCATCTCAGATGGAGAATTCTCAGCGGAAGATTTTCATCTCACCATCCGGCATGAACTCCAGCACCCTTCCGTCGATCAAGTCTTGGATCTTGTTCTTCAAACTCCAACAGTTGTTTGTGTCGTGTCCCGGACTGTCAGAGTGGTATGCACACCTTTCATTGGGATGATAGGTAGGAGCGGAAGTATTTAGGTTTCGGGGAGGAGCCTTTAATGTAATCAACCCTATCTTCAACATGTGTTGTAGCGCTTGAGTCAGTGACATGTTGATCTTGGTAAATTGCCTCCTGGGCATGTTTGGCTTACTCTGATCAACCTATTGTTTTTGGTGAGGTTGTTGTTGGACCCTTGAGGTAGTAGCAACTTGGAGAGGTCCATTCTTCATCAAACCAAACCTTTGACTTCTCAGAAGTTGATTAATGACTTGATCCTCAGCCTTGACTATTTGCTTCATACTGTTGTATCTGTCTTGATGAAGCTGGCTGATAATGGTTCTCAGCTCTTCTTGTTCCCGAGCTAAGCCTTGGATAAGAGCCATCTGCCCCAGCATCTGGGTTCTCATTGCATCTACCTCGACTTGCAGATGTTTCAGCCGTTCGTCCTTGTTGTCTTCAGAACTTTTCTTGACCAAATTCCCCATGAGGAGTGTTCTCAACTCTTCCTGCCCCTTGGATAGGTTTAGGAAGATTTCCCTGAACTGAGTCTCTTGAGTATGAAGATCCTGGTTGTCTTGTTGGAGAGCCATTGCTGAAATAAACAGCGAGAACTTGAGAAACCTGTAAAGGGTGACCTGTTATGCAATGATATGTATGTATGCAATGTTTTCAAGGATCTCGCGGGGTAAACAAGAAACTGTTAGAATTTGAATTTCGTAGCTTGATTGAAGGAACTTCATGTTGCTGAGAGCCCTTCTTCAAGAGTCAAGGCTCACCATATCGAGTGGGTCATAGCCCCTGACTCAAGTTATCGTGCTTTGATTTCTAGATCACCTTGGCTAGAGGAAAATAAATCCCCTTTGCCCCTTGCTAGATATTTGGTTCATCGTGACCTGCATCACAGACCCTTGAGATCCTTGAAATGGTTAAGGAAATGCTATGGTATGATGTTATGATGTGCATGCTATGCATGTAAGTAAGCCCTGTAATGAGTCCAAATTATCGGATAAGGACTGTAAACAAAACCTGCAAGGAACTCGTGTTGTCAGATAACAAGTATGTGCAAGTAGTTCAAGTTTGAAGGCACACAAGTCACACAAATAGCCTTAAGTTTAGGCTGGCATTGAGTTTCATGGGTAAGTAACCGGGTTCTAAGGAGCTCAATATCATCAGATTGTTTTCTATGTTCATTGTTTTGATTTAGCCACTTAACTGGCGACCAAAATATTCCAAGAAAACAACCCTCAATGAGTGTAGTATCGAGTATCTACCAACTTCGGACTGCACCAAAGTCGGTCATCTCACTACCCCTAAAGAGGCCAGGATGGTCAAGTAAGGTTCTTAAGGTCAGTTGATGCTTCACGACACCACGCGGCGGCCCCGTACTCTCCTTGACTTGACTCAAGGGTTACCGGTACTCACCAAAGTGCCACATCAACGTAGCAACTGCTTCAACCATGTCGGTATACCCCGCACAGTTCCCTCACAGTTTGTTGCTACTTCTAAAAGGGTATCCCCAGATCCGGGTTAGGATCTATAGAACTCCGATACAAACCCACAAGATTTAAAGCATACAAAGCATACAATTGAAAACACAAGTGATCTAATCCTAAGGTACGCCTCACTTATAGTATCCCCAACAGAGTCGCCAGTTCTGTGATCGGTGGGAATAGAACTGACTGTTTTAAAGCTGGTTCGCAAAATGTCGCGGTAAGCAAGAGTCGCCACCGTCTTTTATTTTCTCCAACAAGGAAAGGACAAAAGCACAGCAAAATTCCTTTTCGAGATGTTTCTCGGTTCGGGAGGTAGATTATAGAAAGGGAAGGTGTTAGCACCCTTTCTATCTGTGGTTATCCACGACCTCTTAGGTACTTGCTCACTATGTTTTCAAAAAATGTTTGCTTTTCTTGTGTTTGTGGGTCTTTGAAAAGAGTTTCGTTTGAAAACTTCATTTTAACTCTTGTATCAGTCCTCAAGAGTGTATGAAGTGTTTTTGAAAACTTTTTGTCAGAAAAGTGTAAGTGCGAAAAGTTGTTTTTGTTTTGAAAAGAGCAAGTACCTACTAGCATCTACCTACTCAAAAAAAATTAGGCTGTGTAAATGTCCTTTAGACAGTACTATCCCACTATTGAGAAGTAGGGAGCACCGTCGTTGGAGTTTTTCGGGTCAATTCGATTATAGGGACATGTGGTCACCAAAGCAATAGTAGGACGCTTTAGCGGTAACCCTAATGTCCTAGATCCTTTTTATCTGAGGCAACCGTTTCGAGGCAACTGGATCTTTAGACAGGAGGGCGACCTCTAAAACACCCTATACTCAATGACCACCTCGAGGCAACCAAGTGAGGCGTACCCTAGAAGTGGCATGTGCGAGTGTGTCAGGATTCATGTTAAATTATCTTGTACATGTTATTGGTGAGCTACGAGTTGATTTTATTTTTTCAGGCAAGTCTTGTCATGCATAGTTAACAGTTAATAATTTGCGGAAAGTAAATTGCGGAAAGTAAATCTACGCTATTACAAGGCGTCGGGTATTTACATCGCCAAAAACATAACCCTTGAAAAATAAATGCGAGAAATAAAAGAAAGCGATAAAAGGTCCTAATTAAAGCTATTACATCCTCGGAGCAATTACAATTATATGATAAAAATAATATGCGCAAGAAATTGAATCAGATGGGAGTTTTTTTGGATTTTGACCCTTTTTTGAAAGAAAGTGATTTTTTGGTTATTTTTGGATTAAATGGAATTAAATTAAATGAACAATTAAATTAAATTAAATAATGAAAATATTTTTGGATTTTTGAGTTTTTTTTAAAGAAATAAAATAAATTGAATTAATGCTAAAAAAACCTAATATTCTAAATTGATTTTAAATATTGCAAAAAATATTAAAAGTTAAATCTAATTAAAGCTAAATTGATTAAATTAATTTATTTACAAAAATAAAAGTGATGAAGTTAATTTTAATAAATAAAATATTTTTTGGTGTTTTTGATTTTATTAGGAAAAAATGTTAATTGATTAGTGATTAATAAAAAGAATAATGATTAATTAATTAAAGGAAAATAATAAAAATAGAGAGAGAGTTTAGAAGTATACGAGCCTGATTGGAGGGGTGAAACAACTATTGGCGTCATGTGTAAGCTGTTCTGTTTTGGCCATTTGTGTTTTGGCTTTTGGCCATTTGTGTTCTGGCTTTTGGTCACTTGTGTTCTGGCCTCAACGTTCCTTAACCTTCTCAGGATGTCTGTCTCGCCATGTATTGGTGTCATGTGTAAGCTGTTCTGTTTTGGCCATTTGACTTTTGGCTTTTGGCCATTTGTGTTTTGTCCTCAATGTTCCTTAATGAACCTGCATGAGATCCTGTCTAAAATCTGCAGTGTTGAATCTCATGAACACATTAAATAAATTACTATATATCATAAAATACAAATAAAGCCAATATATGAAGAAATTTAATGTTTAGGTCAATATGGCATGTATGAATGATTATACCCTTTTGATCATGGAGATCAAATCAACCTTACCCTTACTGGAAAAGTAGTGACATGAATACTTTTATGCCCTTTTGATCATGGAGATCAAGCCAGCCTTACCCTTACTGAAGAAGTAGTGAGATGTTGGTTTGTAACTGAGATGGCTTGTTTGTAGTGAGAGAGGGATTTGTAATAAGGATTTCAAGGTTTTAGGGTTCTTGAAAGAATTTGATATTCTAACAGTGTTGTGGCAAGGTTTTTTTTCTCTCTTTTTTCTCCTCTTGTTTGTGTGAAAAGAATGTGATTATATAATGGAAATTAGGGTAAAGAAAATGGGCTTTAAATGTGCAATTGGGCCTCCAATGTTCACTTGAGTTCGTCACTTTCCAGGCTAAATCGCAGGGACTTAAGTGCAATTTTTGAAGTTGAAATGTGAAAACAAAATGTAGCCTATATCGAGAACTAACTTCTGTCCGAAAATAGGCTCAATCGGATAAATGGTGAATTAATTATGAATTTTTGAAGTTTCAGCTCAGACAAACTTAGGGCTCTAGTGTCGACTCTGACACGTTCTTCAATAAAAAACTGGTATTGATAAATGCATAATTCGGTCTCGACTTTTGAAGCAAAGTTGTAGATCTATGAGTCAGTGACCTTGTGTAAAAATATGAGCCCAATCCGATAAAAATTGACCGAGTTATGAATTTTCGAAGTTTCGACCCAGATGAAATATTATTCAGCATTCAGGATTTTCAGCGTGTCACACACTCTGAGCAAAAAACGAAGGCCTTTTGAATACTGTTTGAACTTAATACCTTCTGTGAAAATGTAGCCAACTCAATTTGTGAAAGTTTGGCGCTAGAACCAGCTCGATACGATGAAAATCGACCAAATTGTGATTTTCTGAACATGACGTAAATAAACTTCTGTCACAAATTTTCTATACGAAAACACTTGATAAATCCACATTTTTGAAGACCTTCTGATCGAAATTGGCTTCCATCCGTGAGAGATGAAAACGTAGATAATGTCAAGATGGAATTTTGGCCACCGGAACGGGTTCAAAACGAGCCACGATCTTCAAGTTATGAATTTTTTAGCGCGTAAAAACTACACTTTCAGCACACTTTTTCACCATATTTTTTCGAGAAAACTCACACATTCGGATACCTTAGGACATTAAGGAGCCGAACCTGAATTTGAGCATACCTTTGAGCCGAACCTGAATTTGAGCATACGTTAGGACATTAAGGAGCACTTGAGGTCATTTGGATGTAAGGACCTTGATACAACACAAAACCCTAATTTTGAATTGACCGCCTTAGGAGATGATTTGACTGTCCAACTCTTGAGCCATCTTGAACAACTTGGAGATGATTCTTGACATGTCTTGAGAAATATGGGAGGGCAAATTTTGGGGTACAACAGATGCTCATTCAAGGTTTGGTATTTGACTACGAGAACGACGATCAAGGTCATCTCCAGAGATTTATCCGAGCTTGGAGGATCTTGAACAAGGTAGATAGCAAGACATTGGGGCATAAAAATTCCATCCCTCTTGAGCCTTACCTCAAATGGGTATGAGCTTGTGCTTAAAGTCTTATAATGCCTTACTCCTCCATTCTCCCGGTTATCATAGAGCTCGTTGTGGAAGGAGATGTTCCCTACACTATCCGGTTAAAGGGGAGAGAGACACTTTTGAGGCCCAGTTCTACGCCAGCGAGAAGAAGGTTTTGGAACTCACTAAGCAACTTCATGAGGAGCGGAACCTGAACGCCTACATCGCACCAAATAGGATGCTTACAACCTTTTTATCTTAGAGTTTTGTATTTTCTTCGTAAGCCCAAAAGAGGCATTGATGTACTCAAAACTCTGATTTATTAATATAACGTGTGTTCCTTTTTCGTCTAAAGCAAATTTAAATCTCTAATTTCCTTGAAATCATTGCATATGCATTTACCATTCATCATAACATAAGCAGGTTTCTTACGACAAGTCTCCTCATCTTTCTACTGTTTATTTTAGTAAGATAGATCTCGAGCAGACAGTGAAAGACCTCCAAACGCAGAACGCTCAGTTTCAACAGATGTTCTTGACTATAGCCAAAGGACAAGAGGATCTGAAAACTTTGCTGGTTGAAGAAAAGAAGAAGAAAGCAAAAAAGGTAATCGGAGTTATGAATATGGGAAGAAGGTTCCAAGGATAACCCAGAAGGACCCTAGACTTTGCAACATCATCTGGTGAAAAGGATAATCAAGAAGTGAAAGGAAAGGAAGCGGTTGTCCAGCTAGAATCTGAGGAGGAAGAAGAAGAAGAAGACTACTCTGAAGAGCAGTATCCCCCGGCCGACGACAAATACAAATATCTGGAAGAACGACTAAGTGCAATGGAGATTCAGAAAGTGTCTGGGTTGGACTTTGAAGAGTTGGGTTTAGTCTCTGGGATCATTATTCCACCAAAATTCAAGGCACCAGCGTTCGCTAAATACAACGGAGTTTCGTGTCCCAAAATGCATCTCCGATCCTATGTGAGAAAGATACATCCTCACACTGCTGACAGAGATTTGTGGGTACACTTCTTTCAAGACAGTCTATTCGGAACTCAGCTTGATTGGTTCTATCAACTGGAAAGGGCCAATATCCATAATTGGGAAGACTTTGCCGCTGCTTTCTATAAACAGTATCAATACAACACAAACCTTGCTCCTACCCGTACTCAACTCTAGAGTATGGCTATGGTTTCAAATGAAGGTTTCAAAGACTACGCTAAAAAATGGAGGGACTTAGCAGGGAGAGTCCAACCTCCCCTTTCTGAAAGAGAGCTAGTAGACATGTTTTTGGGTACCCTGTCCGGTCCTTTCTTTAATCATTTAATTGGAAGCTCCTCAGCAGGCTTCACTGAATTAATCTTGACCGAAGAAAGAGTGGAAGTTGGGATTAAGAGTGGGAAGATTCAAAAAGATGCATCCTCTACTGCTGTAAGAAAACCATTTATTGGGAAGAAAGAAGTTGGTGTTGTGTATCCTCAAAGGAATCAAGAAAGAACTGAACTCCGTCCAATGGTAGGGGCTGTCATGATCCCTAAGCCTGCACCTACTCAACAAAGGAACGATCATCCTAGAACAGAAAGACCAGTAAGATAATTTGCCCGAATTAATATGACACTATCTCAATTATTGCCACATTTGTTGAGATCTAATCTGGTAACTTTGAAATAAGCTCCAAAGAATCCTAACACCACCTCTCCTCATTACCATCTTAATGCTCGCTGTGCATACCATTCAGAAAGTCCAGGCCATGAGACCGACAACTGTTGGGCTTTGAAAACAAGTCGCAAGACCTTCTTGAAGCAAAAGAAATTGAGTTTAATGCTCCTGAAATCCCAAATGTTAACACTGCTCCTATGCCCAAGCATGGCCGTGGTGTCAACGCTGTTGAAGATGATATGTTTGTTACCATTATTGATGAACTTGTTACTCCTCTCCCGATCGTCAAGAAGAACCTATTGAAGGCCAGTTTATTTTCGGGTTGTGATGAAGGCTGCCACTTTTGTCTATCCCTACCAACTGGTTGTCATTTATTAAAAGCAGGTGTTCAACGCCTAATGGATGACAAAGAGATTTTGTTTGAAAAGACTCCCGTTCCAACCATTTCCTACAATGATGTTTCGATAGTAACCATTCCGCAAATCCTTCTAGGGCCTCCACCAAACGACCCATTAGGATTACATCAGTTCCTAAAGTAGCTCCACAGATAATCATTATGCCTGGACCAGTCTCGTACTCATCAGATAAAACTGTCCCATGGAATAATGGGGGCGACGTCTACTATCATAGCGTTAAGCAAGATTGGTTGGCTGATGAAGACTCAATTTTTGAGAAGGTTGACCCCGACATAAGTAACATTGCGGGAACCAGCAAGATAACCCGAAGTGGCAGAGTATTCTCCCCAGAGATTGCTCCTTCGAAGACTGTTATCGGTCCTGTGATCATCCTTGTTTCTGTTCCTGTTGACACCACTACAACTTCAATTCCTATAGTCACACCTGTTGATACTCCTACCACCGAGTTAACCGAGAGTCGGGGCAAAGGCATTCTGGTTGAGCCTGTCCGGATGAAGGCACAATCAGTATCTATCCCTGAGGCCTCCCAAAAGGAGATGGAAGAAATTCTGAAGATTATAAAGAAAAGCGACTACAATGTAGTCGAGCAGCTAGGGCAGACTCCGTCAAAGATTTCCATGCTGGCTTTATTATTCTGCTCTGAGGCTCATATGAAGGCCTTGGTGAAATTCCTTAAAACTGCCCATGTACCACAACAAACCTCTGCTGATCAGTTCCAAGGCTGTGTGGCCAGCTTGACCGTGGATAATGGTTTAGGCTTTTATGATGCTGACTTGACACCTAGAGGGAGGAAGCACAACGAGGCATTGCATGTCTCTGTCGAATGCAGGGGAATGACTTTGGCCCATGTCTTGGTTGATACCGGTTCGTCTTTGAATGTGTTGCCTAAGAAGGCTCTTGATAGACTTGACTGTAAAGGTTTGACCTTAAAACCCAGCAACATAGTGGTAAGGGCCTTCAACGGTACAAAGAGAATGGTGCATGGGGAGGTGGACATCCCTATAAAAGTTGGAACCCAAACCTTTGATTCAACTTTTTACGTGATGGACTTTCGCCTTTCCTATTCCTGCTTATTGGGCCGACCATGGATTTACAATGCTGGTGCCGTCACCTCTACATTACATGAAATGCTAAAATATCCAACTGAAGGGAAAATCATTATTGTCCATGGAGAAGAGGAATATATGGCCAGTCACTTGAACTCCTTCAGATACGTGGAATTGGATGGCGAATTCATTGAAACTTTGTTTCAGCATTTCGAGGAAGTTCCACAAACCGTGGCAGTAACCAAGGCTTTTTCCCAAGTCCCAAATATTACAAGACCTTCGCTAAAGATGTCTTCTCTGAAAGATGCCAAGGCAGTGATCGAAGAAGGAGCCCATAAAGTTGTATGTCGTGCTTGTGCCGGGGGACCACCCTTGAAGATCAGCAACCACAGAATCAACGCAGTGGAGGATGATGAGGACAGCTACGACCTGGAGGATTGGATTTTCCCAACTTTCAACGGAGAACTCGGCAACTGGGAAGCTAAAGATTTTGTCCCAATTACTTTTATCCAACAGTAATTGTCTTTAATTTTTGTCGGACCTGTAATAATTAAACAATTCATACTTTTTAAACTGTGTGTCTTACCCGAGGCACAACAGTCCATTTGTAAGGGTTGTTACCTCATTTTCATATGTCATCAATGAATCATGGACGTTTTTACATACAAACTTTGTGCTCTTTGTATTTCCTTTTACCTTTTTATTTCTTTCAAAGATAGTTATACTCTTACACACACTCACATTCAAAATGCAGATCTACATCCATTCGGGATCCCATAGGTAACAATTATGCTATGGCTTTCTATGACTCTGAGAATCTAATATACCAAGCCGAAGACGAAGGTGAGGAAGATTGTGAAATCCCAGGATAATTATCTAGGTTACTACAACAAGAAGAGAGGACCATACAGCCCCGCGAAGAACCAGTGGACAGAGTTAACCTAGGTACCGAAGAGGACAAGAAAGAAGTCAGAGTGGGTGCCAATCTGGAACCCAGTGTCAAGAAGTGTCTGATTCAGTTGTTGCATGATTATGTTGAATTCTTTTCCTGGTCATATGAAGACATGCCAGGACTTGATGTTGATATTGTGGTACATCATCTACCAACAAGAGAAGACTGTCCTCCGGTAAAACAAAAGGCCCGTCGCATGCGACCAGACATGTCAGAGAAGATCAAAGCTGAAGTCATGAAACAATTCAACATCGGATTCTTGGCTGTCACCTCCTATCCATAATGGGTTGCCAATGTTATTCCAGTGCCTAAAAAGGACGACAAAGTACGAATGTGCATGGACTACAGAGAATTGAATAGGGCAAGCCCTAAGGATGATTTCCCACTTCCCCACATCGATATTTTGGTTGACAATACAATACAATATAAGGTGTTTTCCTTCATGGATGGTTTCTCAGGTTACAATCAAATCAAAATGGCGCCTGAGGACATGGAGAAAACAACCTTTGTCACACAATGGGGGACTTTCTATTACAAGGTTATGCCATTCGGGTTGAAGAACGCTGGGGAAACCTATCAGTGTGCCATGGTAGCTCTATTTCACGACATGATACATCACGAAATAGAAGTCTATGTGGACGACATGATAGCCCGGTCTAAAACTGAAGAGGAACATCTTGACCATTTACAGAAACTCTTTGAGAGACTAAAGAAATACAAGCTGAGGTTGAACCTGAATAAATTCACATTTGGGGTGAGGTCCGGTAAACTCTTAGGCTTCATCGTCAGAGGTAAGGGTATCGAAGTGGATCCTGCCAAGGTGAAAGCTATACAAGAAATTCCTGCTCCTCGTACTGAGAAGGAAGTCAGAGGATTCTTAGGACGGCTAAATTACATTGCCAGATTCATTTCTCACCTGACAGCTACTTGTGAACCAATCTTCAAATTATTGAAGAAAGATCAAGTAGTCAAATGGAATGATGAGTGCAAACTGCCCTGGACAAGATCAAAGAGTACCTATAAGAACCTCCTATTTTGATGCCACCAGTCGAGGGAAGACCCTTGATCATGTATCTAACTGTTTTGGAAAACTCAATGGGGTGTGTCTTGGGGCAGCATGACGAGTCTGGCCGAAAAGAGCATGTTATTTATTACCTGAGCAAAAAGTTTACCGACTATGAATCAAGATATTCATTGCTCGAGAAAACTTGTTGCGCTCTGGTATGGGCTGCTCGCCGGCTAAGACAGTATATGCTGACCCATACTACTTATTGATATCCAAGATGGATCCAATAAAATACATATTCGAGAAGCCTGCCCTCTCTGGGAGAATAGCAAGATGGCAGATGATCCTGACGGAATATGACATTCAGTATACTATCCAAAAAGCAATAAAGGGAAGTGTACTAGTTGATCATCTTGCTCATCAAGCTGTGGATGACTACCAGTCCATGAAGTTTGAATTCCCAGATGAAGACATCATGATGGTAAACAACTGTGAAGAACTCAGACCATATGACGGACCTGAACAAGGATCCTGATGGACCCTGGTTTTTGATGGAGCGCCCAACGCACTCAACAATGGTATAGGTGTTGTACTCATATCCCCTGAAGGATGTCACACTCCCTTCACTGCGAGACTCTGCTTTAACTGTACAAATAACATGGCAGAATACGAAGCATGCATTTTTAGTCTCAAAGATGCCATAGGTTTGGGGATCAATTCCTTAAGTGTATTCGGAGATTCAACCTTGGTCATCAGTCAAGTCAAAGGAGAATGGGACACTAAACACCCTAACCTCATCCCATACAAAGAACATGTGTTGACATTAATCCCACATTTTGAAAAGATTACCTTCGAGCATTTCCCGCGAGAAGAAAATCAACTAGCGGATGCGCTAGCCACAATGTCATCCATGTTTAAACTTAAATGGGATAACGAGGCTCCCCAGATCACCATTGAACGAATGGATGAACCAGCTCACTGTCACGAGATTAATACTAAAGAAGTAGTGGACCGGCCTTGGTTTCATGAAGTCAAGAGGTATCTCGAGGCTCAAGAATATCCGAAAGGAGTTTCAGTCAATGATAAGAAGTTCTTAAGGAGATTCTCTGCTAAGTTCTTCCTTAGTAATGGCATTCTCTACAAACGCAACTACGACTCTGTATTGCTTCGTTGCGTAGACAAGGTTGAGGCAGAGAGGATCATGGCTGATCTACATGTAGGCACTTTTGGCACCCATTCCAGTGGGCATACAATGGCAAAGAAGATCCTACGGGCAGGTTATTACTGGTCTACCATGGAAGCAGATTGCTATCATCACTCTCGAACTTGTCATAAGTGTCAGATCTATGCTGATAAGGTGCATGTGCCTCCAGTTCCTCTGAATGTCCTGACTGATTCATGGCTATTCGTGATGTGGGGCATTAATATGATTGTAGAAATCAAACCCACAACCTCTAATGGACACCGCTTCATCTTGGTGGCCATTGACTATTTCACAAAGTGGGTTGAGGCAGCTTCTTTCGCTCCTGTCATCAAAAATGCCGTTGCCCAGTTCATCAAACAGAATCTCATATATCGGTACGTTATCCTGGAGAGGATCATCACAGACAACAGTATGAATCTCAACAATATTATGATCATCATGCTGTGCATGCAATTCAAGATCCAGCACCATAATTCTTCTCCTTACCGGCCAAAGACGAATGGTGTTGTCGAAGCCACAAATAAGAACATCAAAAAGATCATACAGAAAATGACAGTAACCTACAAGGACTGGTATGAGATGCTACAATTCGCTCTCCATGGCTACCGTACCACGACACGCACATCAACCAGGGCAACACCTTATTCTCTGGTATATGGCATGGAAGCTTTCTTGCCTATTGAGGTCCAGATTCCCTCCCCGAGAATTATGAAGGATGCAGGGTTGAATGAAGATGATTGGATCTAAACTCGACTTGATCAACTGAACTTGATTGACGAGAAAAAGCTTACTGCTGTCTGTCATGGTCAAATGTATCAAAAGCGGATGATCAAGGATTTCAACAAAAAGGTCAAACGCCAAGTGTATCAAGTCGGGGATTTGGTGATCAAGCGCATCATACTGCCACAAGGTGATCCCATAGGCAAATGGACTCCTACATACGGAGGACCGTTTGTGATCAAAAGCATATTCTCTGGTGGAGCAATGATCTTAACCGCTATGGACGGAAACGACCTGTCGCACCCTGTGAATGCGGACATAGTCAAAAGATGCTACGTATAAGAGACCCGCTAGGTTGACACACCTAGGCCAAACAAGGGCATCCCGGAAAACCAAAAGGTTCTGGAAAAAATTAGGGATAAAATTAAAAAAATATCTACACCCGGCAAGTTGAAAACCCGAAAGGGCGACTTGGGAAAAAAAGGGTATCCTGGTGGACTGAAAACCCGAAAGGGCGGTCCAGGAAAAAGTTAGGGATTTAAAGCGTATGAATATGTCCCATTGGATCACCTTATAGACAAACTTTGGCTTCGACTGACAAAATCAGCGGTTCTTATCAATCCAATCAACTTCGGACAAGGCAACAAGTGGATAAGACGCTCAGAGACACGAAGGCTATAGCAGAATGGGAACCCCATAGGATTATTACACATAGCTATCTTTTCTTTGTATCAAATATTCATTTTTTACGACGACATTTTCTTACTAGGATATTCGTCTCATTGTACAAAAAATATTTATTCAAGTTATTACAAAGATATCCCTTTGAAAGTGCAAAGCTATCTGTTTTTTCTTTATTTCTGTGTTTTGTTTACAAAAATGTCCAGTGATTTATTTTTGAACATATGCATTTGAACGTAACTACTGTTTACAAATAGACAAAAAGGAAAAGAAGATAGAAAGACGATCACTAATGGCTTTAAGAAATAGGATAATACCTTTAGATTATTCCATAAAATCCCCCAACAGTGTGCAGCTTGATCCCCGGCGGAACAAAACTTCCAATTATCACTCCCCGGTAAAAGTCGCCCAATTTCTCAGGATTCCCCAACAGGATTTCACAAGCAATACACGGTGTTTCCCTTACGACAGAGTTTACTTCTCTACCAGATAGAAGCACATCAACTCATCAGCACTTCAAAGCATGAAGACTTACACTACACATCCCCAACAGCAGTCAGGGATTTATTTTCCTTAATCCAATAGTATTACAGCAGCATAGCTTACATGCCCATACATCGCATCCATACGTCATGACATTGAAAACACAAACGCATACAACATAATATCATTAATTTTATTGAGAACATCATTATACAATGCATTTCATACATCATGATGTTGCATACAACTAAACTTTCATCTTTTCAGGAAAGATCAGTCAGCAGATGGCTATCATCAATAATTTGCAAAAATTCAGAGATTGATAACTGAAACAAGTCAGGATGATTATCTACACGACCAGCTAAACTTTCAGATACAGTTCAGATACGCTCTAGACACGGATGCCATTCTGATACTCATTCAGATCCAGCTTTCAGATACAGTTCAGATAGGCTCCAGACATGGACTCCATTTTGATACTCATTCAGATTCAACTCTCAGATACAGTTCAGATACGCTCCAGACACGGATGCCATTCTAATACTCATTCAAAATCAGCTTTCAGATACAGTTCAGATACGCTCCAGACACGGATGTCATTCTGATACTCATTCAGATTTAGCTTTCAGATACAGTTCAGATATGCTCCAGACACAGATGCCATTCTGATACTCATTTAGATTTAGCTTTCAGATACAGTTCAGATACGCTCCAGACACGGGCGCCATTATGATACTCATTCAAATTTAGCTTTCAGATACGAGTCAAATACAATCCACTTATGGATATTATTCTAGTACTCAACCTGACACATCCACTATTCCAATGTAAATCAACCAGAGGTTTATTCAGACATTTCCTCTATTCCTATCAACAATCATTTTTGGATGGCATCTGCAAGCCCATCTCCAACAACTTTTCATCTCCTCTCCAAATGTCATCTTTAAGCCCATTCCCTATACCATCGACCATCACATCCGCTAGTGCAAATTTCTGAGCACTCTAGTGTCCAATCATCTTCCATCTTCAAGTCACGAATGGAAAATCCGCCAATCTAACTCTTCAGGTTTAAGAAGATTGAACAGGGGCAGCTGTTGTACCCCCAATTTTTCCCTCTGACTTATCAAATATTTTCTCACAAAGATCTCTCTTGGTTCAAGACTGCACTAAGGTTGATCAACTCAAGATACCTCCTTAAGCACTGATGACTAAAATTAGGGTTTGAGATTGCACTAGGATAGTTGAACTTTAAATGCCTCATATGACTTTCATGGATCATTATGGACCCCCAAGATTACTCATGTCAAGTTTCAAGCCTTAGATCACATTTTTGCTCAGCCAATTGAGTAGTTGACCTAAAAAACAGTTGTATTGGGGAAAAAGTCAATTGTGGCCAATTTAAAGTCAAACTTCATAATTTTTGACCCATATCAACATTATAAACTCATATGTATCATTTGATCAAGTTTGGACCATAATTCCTCAAGAAATTTGATCAAATCATCAAAAGGGCAAAATGGTTAAAATTAGGGTTTTGACTGAGGAAAGGCAATTTCTGATTTTTGACCTAGAAAATGGTTAAGGGGTTTGAGGAATGATCTCAAGAGTTCAATTGCATCATTTTTACCTAATGTCATGACCCAAAACATTGCTCAAGATCAATTGGATTGATAGTAAATTTTCAGTCAATTGATCAAAAGTCAATTGTACACTGAAAAGTCAAACTTTGACTTTTTGGTCAAAATCAAATGTCAAATATCACAATTCATAAAAACAAGTCAAAATATGAAACTTATTCATCAAGAAAACAAAAAGTCAAAATTTCATGTTGAAAAGTCAAAGTTTTCTAACTTAGAAATTTTTCTAAGTGTTTAAAACTTCATTTTTTTCACAACTTTGAGCCAATATTTCACCATGATTCAAGATGATTCAGAAGAAACTTTCAACATGAAAGTTGTAGATCTCCATGATATATACAACATTTCTTCACACAACTACTTCTAAAAGTGCTTAGATCTCAATTTATTAATTCATAAAGTCATGGTCTTGAAATTGAACACTTAGTGAAAATTTTGCCCTAGTTTTGGTCAGGATTTTGACCTAGCTTCTGACCCAAGTTTCACCTAGTTCCAATGAGAATTTTCAAAAGTGATTAAAAGAGGGGTTGTAGAGAATATTACAAGCTTTCCAAAAGGTCCAAGAACTCCTTGAGATCATTTGTGATCAAGGAGAATCGAAGAGATGAAGTTAGGGTTTTCAAACTTGAATTACAAGCCATTTCATGATGAACAAGAATTCAAATCCAAGCCTAGGCTGCATAATCTTTGCTTTTCAGGCCTCAAGCTTGTTTGTCACTCCATAATTAAATGTTTACACAGCTGTTAGAGCTTTAATCCAAGCACTTGAGCCTTTATCCAAGTTACATTTCCATTTATGGCACAAAGTAACCATTCCATTCTTGTAAAGACGCTTTAATCACAAAGTCAATGCATAGAGCTTTGCACTTGTTCCTTATGATCACAAGCAATGTCAAAGGAAAAAGCAACATTTCTAGAGCCTCCCATAAACTCAGGCCATGCTTGTACTATGCCTTGAAACCATGTTTTCACTTTTCTTCAAAATCTAGTAACATAGCCATAACTCTACATCTTGTGCTTCTGGCCTCCTCAAGTACTCTAACCTTTTCCTTACTTATGCACAAGTTATTTGCAAGCTAACACACGATTTTCAAGCCCCCAAGAACTCTCTCAAAGACCCTTGCTGCACAGAACTGTCCCACTTGATAGTTTTGAGCCAAAACTCTCCATCTCCATTTCCACTCGTGCGTTTTGATTCTTAACCATCCAGACACGTTACCTACATCATATACAAGTGATCCAAGCCCCTGTTTCAAGACTGTAACTTCTCCATCACTATCCACCATTTCCAAAACTGAAGCTTGCAACTTGACTTAAGTTGGGAGTTTCAGCCATCCTCAAAGAAAAGTAGGAGTTGGAACACACCCAAGGAGGTCCAGGCAAGCTACAGAAATCATCAGGCCATCTCAAAGGTTGCTCAAACTCCATACACGACTCCAGCTGCAAGAGGTAAGTTTTCAAACTTCTATCTCTTCATACAAGCATCATTTGATTCTGATTTGTGAAGATAAAATGTAGATACCATTGCCACGCAGCTGTACATATCCATAGTTTGCATTTATATGGCCTGAGCTTAGAGAATTTTAGAGTTGAAGTTTCTGAAATTTTTAGGTTTTAAATTAGGGCCAGAAAAATTCTCACTCATCTTGGATTTATAGCTTTAGTTATTTATATGGTTGGATTCGTGGGAAGAAATGCCACAACTTTCATGTTTGTACTTTCCATTTTTGTTGAGAGATGAAGAAGTTACAGGTACTATGGCTGGCTGAAGGTTGAAGACGAAGTACAAGCCTTGGAAGCATGTTACGTTATGTATTTATCATTTCATTTTAATAAACGGATGTATACCCACCCCAGTGGTAAGGCAGCACGCTGGTAACCAAGAGGGTGTGGGTTAAACACCTAGCGCGCTACCTTTTCTCATTTCGCACAGTTTTTCACTTTTTTTTTGTTTCCAAACATCACGCCTGGGCTTCCATCTTGGGCCTGATGATTTTTTTCTTTTACTAACCCCTGACTTACTTCAGCACCCCCTGGCCCAATATCTTTTATTATTTTCTTTTTTTCTTATTTTTGTTTTATTTCTTTTCTCCATTAATATTTTTATTACCATTATTATTATTATTATTATTATTATTATTATTATTATTATCATTAATCATGAAAAATCCAAAAATATTTTATTTATTATTTACACTTATTCATTTTTATTTTCTTATGAAACAAAAATATTAAAAACATTTTCTTTTAACAAATTAATTTCTCTTTTAAATAATTAAATATTTAGACTTAGTTTTAATAATTATTTTATTAATTAAAATTAATTTAGAATTTAGGCTTCTTTTAATTATTTAATTTTCATTTTCATTTTTATTTAACTTAAAACCCTTTTTCTTCATAAAAACCCTAAGAATCTATTTTAATTTAATTTCTTTTCTCAATTAATTTAAGTTAATTTTATTTTAATTTTAACTAATCATTTTTCTTAATTAGGTTTAGGTTAAACCCTTTTTATGAAAACCAAACAAAAATCATCCCTTTTTTATATTCTTGTATTTAAATATTACCATTTATTCAATTATTTGTACATGTTCAATCTGGTTGTAATAGATAATTAGGTTTAATTTTCTTGCAAAATCCCCATTTTTAATTTGTATACCCCCTCCCCTAAGTATTGTAATAGTGTAGTAATTTTAAATTCCACAATTTATCGCTTTATATACAAATGCTAGTAATTAGGGTTTTGTATGGAAAGACTAAAACCAATCAATTAGCAAACCCTAATCAAAGATAAATCAAGCATGAAAATCAATCCACTTGCACACAAGCACCCCTAGGGTAAATCCACTTGGTCGCCTTACAAAAATGGTCATATTACGCATGTGAGGTATCTTACCAAAGACAAGCAAAGTATAAGATCATAGTCTCTCGATGACGCTATCAAAAGTTACCTTTCAAAATGATCTTAGTACCTAAAGAAAAATGTTAAGATATCTTGCAACATTTCTAATCATGATTATACGATGACCCACGCCCGTCCCTTTCACATCCAAAGATGGGGTTGCTTACCAAATCAATGGTAAGATAAAAATGTCAAAGGAAAGAGGAAATGAACATGAAAGACTTTTGAGTAGGTAGAATGTTCCTAGTTACTTTCTCCATTTCAAAACAAAACATCCTTGCTATTTTCAAAACAAACACCAACACTTTCAAAACACCTTTCAAACTTGAAAACATTTTCAAAAGAACAACACCTTTGTATACATTCTTACGAACGAGAATCATTACAAAAGTTTGCCTAAACAATGGCCTCTTTTCAAAAATACTTTCAAAAACCACACAAAGCACATTTTCAAACAAAAGCAAGTGATCTAGCAAGTAACTAAGAGCCCATGGAAAACCATGGATGAAAAGGGTGCTAATACCTTCCCTTTTCATAATCTACCCTCCGAAATCAAGAAACAATCCCAAAGGTCTTTCCTGTGCTTTTTCACCTTTCCTTTTGGATAAAAGAAAAGTCGATGGCGACTCTTGCTAATCGCAACATTTGCGATAAAACACAAAATACCCAAGTCAGTTCTCCCACCGTATCACAAATACCTCTTTTCCTCACAGTGCGGGTGTGAAAAGAATGTAGGATGTCTCCTAACAAAGTAAGCATCGGGTTGCGAGACATGAAGATTTTGACGGAGTTTACATCTATGAGTTGGTCAGGATTTGGAAACAAAACCATCCCATAGATGAGGAGAGCCACAATTTCCTAAAAATCTTGCAAGTCCAAGGAGTTCCAACAATTTTGAGCTTTTTCAAACAAGAACTTTGCTAAGAAACCTTTGACACCACTCCTTATTTCCCAATTAGTTGTGACATCTGATGGTTGCAAGTGTAGGGCTTAAGCAATCTCTTCTGGTTTTGGATCTCTTTCTATACCGTTGAAGGGTAGTTGATTGATAATGTAAATCCTCAAGAGTTGGGAGAATTATTCCAAAGTTGGAACAAGTTGATAATCCGAAAATATGAAGTAATGGTGTAGAGGATCAAAGAATTGGAAAAGCACTTTCATCATATCCTCATCAGTCTTGGAGGTAACCAAGTTTAGGAGGCGACCATGTCTTTTGGTAAATGGAGAATTTTCGGGAACCCTTGATGCTAACTATTTAAGTTGAGAAGGGATCTTTACAAGATTGACTTGAATGGTTTTCATGCGAATAGAATCCATGTCCTACAAAACAGAACAAAGATAAATCCCAAAAATCCTTGAAATAGTTAGTAAGTATGAGTATGATGTTATGATGTTTATGATGTTATGTACAAGTAAATATATACAAACAAAACAAACAAGTCCTTAGGTTTAGGGTTGCATGGAGTCTCATAGGTAAGTACCCTCTTGAAGTTTAGTTGGCTCAAACCTGTCCTAGCAATAGTAACCGGGTTCTAAGGGAGCTCAATATCACTTGTTTATTTTCTCGGGAATTGTTTCAGCGCAAGCCTCTTTAATGACGACCGAAATATCCCAAAAAACCAAACCTCAACGAGTGTAGTATCGAGTATCTACCAACTTCGGACTGCACCAAAGCCGGTCATCTCACTACGTCCTAATGGCCAAGTTGGTCAAGTAAAGGTTCTAGAAGTTAGTTAGTGCTTCAGGACATCACTCAACGGCCCCGTATTCTCCTTGACTATTCAAGGGCTACCGGTACCCACAAATATGTCACACTAATGTAGCTATTGCTTAGACCATTTGGTATACGCTGCACAGTTTCCACAACGTATTGCTACTTACCTATAAGGTATCCCAAATCCGGGTAGAGGATTCAAATTCAAAAAAAGAACCAAAATGTAAAGCATACAAGTCAAACAATGAAAGAAAATAAATGTGATCTAGCCCTAAGGTAACCCCACTATTAAAGTTATCTCCAGCAGAGTCGCCAATTCTGTAACACGGTGGGAGAACTGACTTGGTCGTTTTGCGTTTTATCGCAAATGTTACGGTTTAGCAAGAATCACCACTGGCTTTTCTTTTATCCAAAAGGAAAGGCTGAAAAGAACAGGAAAGACCTTTGAGATGTTTTCTTGAGTTCGGGGGGTAGATTATGAAAAGGGAGGGTATTAGCACCCTTTTCATACATAGTTATCTATGGGCTCTTAGTTACTTGCTAGATCACTTGCTTTTGAAAAGGCGCCATCGTTTAGGCAAACTTTGTAATGATTCTCGTTCGTAAGAATGTATACAAAAGTGTTGATCTTTTGAAAATATTTTCAAGTTTGAAAGATGTTTTTTGAAAGTGTTGGTGTTTGTTTTGAAAATAGCAAGGATGTTTTTGGTTTTGAAATTGAGCAAGCAACTAGGAACAATCTACCTACTCAAAAGTCTTTCATGTTTATTTCCTATTTCCTTTGACATTGTTATCTTACCATTGATTTGGTAAGTAACCCTATCTTTGGATGTAAAAGGGACGGGAAAGGGTCATTGTATAGCCATGATTAGCAATGTTGTAAGATATCTTAGCATTTTCTTTAAGGGACTAAGATCATTTTTGAAAGGCAGCTTTGATAGCATCATCGAGGGACTATGATCTCGTATTTTGTTGATTGTTTTTGCTAAGATACCTCACATGCATAATATGGCCATTTTATAAGGCAACAAAGTGGATTTACCCTAAGGGTGTTTGTGTGCAAGTGTATTGATTTACATGCTTGATTTGTCTTGATTAGGGTTTGCTATTTGTTGATTTTATTCTTGTCATACAAACCCTAATTACTAGCATTTGTATATAAAGCATTTAAATTACGGAAAATAAAAATACTAAGCTATTACATCAATTAGGGGAGGGGTGTACAAATTACAAATGGGGAAATTGCAAGAAATTAAAACCCTAATTATCTATTACATTCATATTGAATATTGTACAAAAAACGAATTAATAAAAATACGAGAATGTAAATGTAAAAAGAAATGTGATTTTTTGTTTGATTTTCATGAAAAGGCTTCTTTGACATAGTTAACTAAAATAAAATGATTAACTAAAAATAATAAAACTAAGATTAAGTTAGTAAAATAAATTAATTTAAAGAGAACAAAAATTTTAGGCTTTTTTGTGAATTTGATTACATTAATAAATAAGACTAATTAAATAAAAGTCCTAAGTTCTAAGTTGATTTTAATTTACAAGAAAATAATATAATGGTTAAACCTAAAATATTAATATTTAAGAAAGAAATTAATTTATTAAGAAATGTTTTTGTTCTTTTGTTTTTATGAAGAAAAATAAACTAAATAAATATAAATAATAAAATATAAATGTTTTTTAGATTTTTATTGGTAATAATAATAATACTAATAATAACAATAAAAAAAATAAAAAAAATAATAAGGAAAATAAAATATAAAGAAAATATAAAGAAAACCCAGGGAGGTTAAAGTTGAATTTGGGAGTATGAGAGAAGCAAAATACCAGGCCCAACAAAAGGGAGCCCAACACCTGTCTCCAAACAAAAAGTGAGAGAAAATATGGAGAAAAAAAAGAACCAAAAGGGTACCACTGGGGCTCGAACCCTGGTCCCTAAGGTGACAGGCACGCGCTTCTACCACTGGGGTGGCTATACATATGTTGACATAATTGAAACAATAAATACTTAACACAAGACAAGCTCCAGAAATGAACTTCATCTTCAACCTTCAGCCATAGTTCCTGTAACTTGCTCATTTCTCAACGAAAATAAAAGATGCAAACATGAAAGTTGTCCATTTTTCCATATGAATTCAACCATATAAATATCATGAGCTATAAATCAAAGAAGAGTGAGAATTTCTAAAAGTACCAAATTCTGACCTAAATATTTTCAGAGATTCAAACCTAAAATTCTCTAAGCTCAATCAATATAAATGAAATCTATGGATATGTACAGTTTCAGGACAATGATGTCTACATTTTATCTTCACAAATTCAAGCCTAACAATACCTAAATAATGAGATAGAAGTTCAAGAAAAATACCTCAAAACTGGAAATTGTGAACTGCAAATGAGCTTGACTCAAGGTGCTGTAATGATCAGGTTAGCTTCCTCAAGTTCCCAGGAAGCTAATGCAATGATTAGCTTGAGCAACGGATGGCTGAAATGGTCTGGAGAAGTCAACTTGCAGAGCTCTGTTTTTGCTTATGGAAGTTGATGAAGATGGATTTACAGTTATGAAACAGGGTCAGGGATGAGTTGTATTTTGATGTTTAGAAGCTTTTTGATTGATTAGGAGGGAAAACGCACGAGGGAAATGAGAGATATACGTTTAAGGTCAAAACTGTGCATCAATGGAGTTTCTTGTGCAAATTCTGGCTTGAGGGAGTTTTGGTGTGTTTCAGGGTGCTTAAGCTCGTGTTCTAGCTCACAAATAGTGTCTCTATTTATAAGCAACAAGTTTGGAAGCTTGTTGTTGATCAGAATTCAAAATCACAAGTTTAAGCATAACATGTGATTTTTTGAGAAATCCAAGTTTCAACGTCTTGTGTACTTGCTAAGATAGAGTGGTTATGCTTTAAACACACTTGCTTCTGACTTTGTAGATGGAGTGTGATCAGAGGGAACAAGTTAGAGGCTCAAGAATTGACTTTGTGCATAAATCTTGCTTTTCAAGAATGGTATTCTTCACTTTCTTCCCAAAATGGCAATGTGAATTGGATAAAGCTTAAACCACTTGGATTATAGCTCAAAAGTTTGTGTAATCCATTAATGATGGATAGATACATAAGTTAGAAGGCCTGCAAAGAAATATTATACAGCCTAACATTGAAATTGCATTCTTGTTCATCATGAAAATGACCTATAATTCAAGAATGAAATGCCAACTTCATGCTTTCGATTATCCTTGCTCAAACATGATCTCAAGGAGTTCTTGGACATTTTAGAAAGCTTGTAATGTGCTATACAACCCCTCTTTGAATCAATTTTGAAAATTCCCCTTGGAACTATGTGAAAAATTGCCATGAAGTTAGGTCAAAATCCTGCCTAAACTAGGGCAAAATTTTCACTAAGTGTTTAGTTTCATGATCATGACTTCATGGATTAATAACTTGAGATCTAAGAATTTATAGGAAGAGTTGTGTAAAGAAATGTTTTAGATCTCATGGATATATACAACTTTCATGTTGAAAGTTTCTTTTGAATCATCTTGCATCATGGTGAAAAATTGCCTCAAAGTTGTGAAAAAATATGAAGTTTTCAACACTTAGAAAAATTTCTAAGTTTGGAAACTTTGACTTTTCAAAATGAAATCTTGACTTTTTGATTTCTTGATGAAAAAGTTTCATATTTTGACATGTTTTGATGAATTGTGATCTTTGACACTTGATTTTGACCAAAAAGTCAAAGTTTGTCTTTTCAGTGTACAGTTGACTTTTGATCAATTGACTGAAAAATCAACTATCAATCAAATGACCTTGAGCAATGTTTTGAGTCATGACATTAGTTCAAAATTATGCAATTTAAATCTTGAGATAATGTCTCAAACCAATTAACCATTTTCTAGGTCAAGATATCAGAAATTTCCCTTTCTCAGTCAAAACCCTAATTTTGACCATTTTGCCCTTTTGATGATCTGATCAAATTTCTTGAGGAATTGTGGTCCAAACTTGATAAAATGACATATATGAGTTCATAATGTTGATATGGATAAAAAATTATGAAGTTTGACTGTAAATTGGCCACAATTGACTTTTTCCCCAATACAGCTGATTTTTTAGGTCAACTGATCAATTGACTGAGCAAAAATATGATCCAAAACTTGAAACTTGGCATGAGCAATCTTGGGTGTCCATAATGATCTATGAAATTAATATGAGGCATTAAAGTTCAATTATCCTTGTGCAATCTCAAACCCTAATTTCAGTCATAAATGCTTAAGGAGGTGTCTGGAGTTGATCCATCCTTGTGCAGTCTTGATCCAAAGGAGATCTTGTGGGGAAAAAATTGATAAGTGAGAGGAAAAATTTTGGGGTACAACACAAAGCTTGTAACCTCATCTTTATAAAGCATCAAGAATCATGTCTTAAGACCCATTGAGCTAAGAATGCCATTGGATTGAACTTGGTAACTTGGAACTGAAGTTTCTTCAAAAGTCAGAATTTGAAATTCATGTTTTGGCTTCTAAACATCAAATTAGCACATGTTTGTGATCTAAACATGTTTAACCAAGTTGACAAAGTGGATTAGAGCCTTAAAACACAAGGATTGGATGAGTTTTGATGAAAATCAGATCACACTTTGCTCGTGCATCAGGTTCACACGATTTCCCTCCAAACTTCATCATTTCACACGCTTGAACATTCCATTTGATTCCCTATAAATAAAGGGCCACCCCCCATTAATTTCCTCAAGCTTTGAGAGCCAAAAACATTATGTCAAAACCTCACACAAACTTCAAATTTTTGAAACCAGTTTATGAGATTCCAGCCTTTTCCTCCAAAATTCTTTGCACATTTATCTTCCTTAAGCATCATACAAACTCTCCAGCACTTAAACCAAGCAAAATGAGCTATAATCCAAGCTACAGAAGTCCAGTTTCAGAGCTTCTTTCTTGAAATTCAAAAAGGTAGAATTCTCCACCATTTGGATCCAAAGAAAGCACTAACCTGTTCTACTCCTTCTCCTGATTCTAGTGCTTCTTACAATTTTTAAATCCATTGAGAATTAAGAGAGAAATCTCAAATTGAAGGTGCTCACTATTTTCTGGGTTTTTGATTCATATCTCTTTGTATACTTTATATAAATTTGGCGCGATGGTGGTGTTAGGATCATCTTGAAGAGACGAATCCAATGATACTGGTCTGGGATCCTAATTTTACCATTTGATAGATCTCACAAAATCTCCATTGCAAGGTGGCTGAAGGTTGAAGACGGTGACATGTCTCGTCTCAGCCAATGATAGTGTGCCAAACGTTTTAATTTCATTGGTCGCTTTTTTTCTTATTCCCTGCGCATCTTACTAAGGTCCATATCAAGCACAGCGCGTCTGGTCCATTGGATTAGCTTACTAACGCGTTTTGACTATGATCTGATGGCCCATATCTTTTTGGTTTTATTTTATTTTTTGATTTTATATTTTAATTGATTTAATTTTCAGAAATTCATAACTCTTTTATTTTTTATCCAAAATTATGAAAAAATTCACAAAAATACTTTGAATTATTTCTGATCTCATGAATATTTTTTCATTTTTTTTATTTTGACAATTGATATTTTTTATATTTTTTGCATTGTTTGCTTTGTTTTAATTACTTTAAAAATACTTTCTGACATTTTTTAATTCTAAAAAATTTCCTAAATATCATTTTGCATATTTCTGACTTTTTGAAAATTTTATGGAATTTTACATTGATGTTTACTATTTTTGACCTATTTTTTATTTGTTTGAACAATTATAAAATAGTTTCTTACTTTTAAAAAATTGCAAAAAATTTTATAAAAATATTTGAGTCCTTTTCTGATTTTTCTATGGTCTTAATTTTTCTTAATTAATTTGAATATAGTTGATATTTTTCTTTCTTATTTCAATTTTAAAACATTTTTAAAACCTTTTTTAATGTATATATTAAATGCAGTATTATTTTGTGATTATTTTCTGGCTGAACTTGGGTTGAATTTTGATCATGAACTTTATTAACATCATTGGATTCATGATGTTGAGTCTAACTCCATAAAAATGGATGAATGATTTTAATAATAGTTTGATTTAAATATAATTCAAATGTGGTTTGTATATTCTCTCCCACCCCTCTTCATCGTGTCCCTCTCTCATTGCACTAAGTGTTATTGGAGCATGATCTCTATATCATGTCTCAAAATAAATGGTGCATAGATTGCTATTGACCGACCTCAAAATAGGTGCGACTTCTATATAAGTCCACTTACGATTGCTTAACATAGCGCTAAATTTTGTCCCGATTCGAATAAATGATCATTTGTGGCCCAAACCTATGTTTGCAAGCCCAAATATGTTAATTTGATCTCTTTGATCCAATAACCTTGAGATTGATTATGTGGAGGCTTTGGTTCTACCAATCCTCTAATGGATCTACAACACTCTTGGTCAACGCGGATCACTTAAACATCATTGATCATTAAATGGTACTTTTGAGGATTCCAAGTAGATGATATACTTGACAAAAAGCAAATGCAACTTGTTATGTGGAGGCTTTGATTCTACCAATCCTCTAATGAGTTCCAAATGCAAGTTTCAAGATGGTCATCCAACTAACCACTAATTATTAAATTGTTTTTACTTTATGCCCTTTTATTTTTTATGCTTTATGTACCATTTATTTTAAGCATTATATTTCATGTCATTTTTATTTTGCTCACTTGAGCCTTTTCTTTTCTCTTCTAAGACACCTAATAATCAACATTAACCATAAAAAGCTTTAATGATACTTGGACTATTTGGTTACTATCCTTGGCATTATGGAGTATTGGACTTCTTGGACTTATGATTAGAAACCTTGGCCCATGTTGGAGACCTTATGACCTTAATTGATATTTTGTCTGGAGTTCTTGAGGTTACCTTAAGACATTGGGTTGTTTGTTTGTTTTGTGTGCAGGTTATTGTGATTACATTCTTTGCTTGTAATCTGGAATTCACCCGTATACAGCCGTTACTCTGCCCAATTTTTATGAAGACTTAATACACTTGAAGTTTGGTTCTCACAAGAGGTCTAGTATCTTTGTTTGCTTGGTTTCAATCCAAAGAATGTGAATTCTATCTTGACTCATAATGTCAAGTATTGACTTCTTGTTGATTAGATGGTTCTTATCCCTAGCTTTTACCTTATGCTTTAGGATAGTCTCTTCTTCTCCCCCCATCTTCTTTAATTTCCAAAAATCTTCTCTCTCCTTTTGAAAACTCTTATGTTTTTTTTAACTTGAACCACTTTCATAATAAACTTGGACCTAGGTCCATGTATTTTCAAAAACCTTTTCATAAATAAACTTCAATCAACTTAATAATACCTTGACATTTTTTTGTGAGAAGACTAAAAGTCAATCAATCTCATTTCAAACTATTTTGCCACTTTGGCTTGTACTTTAAAATTTTTCTCAAAAAGATTGGACTCTTGTAAATCCTTGTAGTGATGCAAACAACTATACTTCTACAATATATAGTGAAGAGAGATATTTTCCACTTGGGTGTTGAGTGAGGCATTGTTGATTTTAAAATCCAAGACATATCCTCCACTTTGAGATGATGCAAATTCTCCTTTCTCATGATTGTGGGTAGTAAGTACGTTTTTCACACGGACAATGACGATGATGTCTTATCTCATAAAATTAACCAACACACTTTTGTTTTTTTTTTAATATTTAAAAGAGGAACTACGTGTACCCTGATCCCCTATTGCACGAAAGGTGGTACGTAGGTACTAAAGGTTCGCAACCGCGACGGGTGCAAAAACCATAAAAATATATTTCTTTTCTCACCTCCACCATCCATTTTTATACAACATTTTTATAGCCAAAATATACAGATTTTACAAAGAGGTTCTTGCGGAGTACCATAGATGTTTAGGGTGCTAATACCTTCTCTTTGCATAACCAACCCTCTTACCTTGAATATTTCCCCATTTTTTTGGGTTATTCGCTCTTTTCCCATTCTTTTGGAAACAATAAAGCACGGTGGTGATTTTTATTTTTTGATCTGTATAAGTCTAGTCAATCCAATAGCTTAGTCTTAAACATTTCTACCGCTACAAAGCGTTTCTGCCTCATGACTGTTTTATTTAAAGGCAACCAAAGTGGGAGATACCTTAGAGGTGCGCATGTGCAAGTGTGTTGAGATTCAGTTATTTTTTGTCTTTTTGTTAGGTTAGCTAACGTTTGATTATTAGTCTTTCCATATATGCCTAAGTTACTAACAATTTATATACAGACATATAAGAAATGTAAAAGCGAGAAATAAAGTCCTACAGCTATTACAGGGCTCCGGGATAGTTACAGTTATATCTGACTTAAAATGTAACGTGCGAAATTTTAAATCTAGACTAATGCGCGCGAAATGAAATATTACGTCTATAAATCCTAAGAAAAATTCTAAGTAAACAAGAAAAATCTTTTTGGTTTTATTTTTATTTATTTTAAGAAAAATAATTAAACTAAATCTAAATTTAATTTAAGAAAATAAATATTGAATGAAATTAATCTAATTCTAATATTTTTGCATTTTTTATTAAGAAAACATTAGAAACATAAATTAAATCGTAAATTCTAGTTCATTTTAAAATAAGAAAGTAGTTAAAATTTAAATAATTAATTAAATCAATTCATTATTTTAATTAAAAAAAGTCTTAGCCTAATTTTTTTGTGAGTTTTTTTATTATTTGCTTAATTAAGTAAAAAAGATAAAAAGAAATTAAAACATTACAAAAAAATAAACTAGATGGGCCTGAGATAGTAAAAAAAAAGTGGGGGTGTGGTTGTTGAATTTGCTGGCCCATGAAGGGAGGGGCCCAGATTTTCTTCTGGATTGGATGTGGATTGGTCTTGATGGCACATGGTGAGCCCGCAGACGAAGTGCACTAGATCTGATCAGATGGACATCTGATGGCACATGTCTGATGGTGTATAATGCACATCTAGCTACAAGGAGCACTAAATCTACATGAAACAAGTTAGAAAATATAAAAATGGAGCTTACTGAGGCGTTTTGTGATGTTTCAGGGCTTGGTAATGATTGCAAAAGCTTCAGGGAACCTCCAGGAATGTATTTGGATCTTTTGTTTGGACTGAGGAAGGCTGGAACCTAAAATGAGAATTTTACAACTTTGATATTTTTTGCAAAATTTGTAGAGCTTTTCCAGGCTGTATATCATGTGTCTTGAAGCTTTATAATGTGTCCTTTATATAGAGAGGAGGGAGGAGACAAGAGAACAAAGGTTTAAACAACCTTAAAGAAAATGTTTCAAAGCCATGAATGAAATTTGTAAATTTGGCCAAAAACAAGGAAACTTGTCATTTTTTAAATTTGGATGAATGTGGACAACTTTGCACGAAATTTTATGGGCCTAGGCTATCCAAAACATCAACCCAAAGCTCAAAGCTCATTTCCAATTATTTTATACATTTTATTTTATATTTATTTGAAATAAATTAAAATAAATATGAATAAAATAGTTAGCAAATGCAAGGAATAGCAAGAATAATTTTAGAGGTCTTCTATAGGCTTAGGAAGATTTTTGAAGTCCAAGAAATTAATTCATTAACCTAAAACTTCAAGTTTGCTCAATGCATATTTCTTGAAATTTCCCATATTTTCCCAACTTGGGCAAGCCATAACTTGTTCAATATTTATCTCATGATGATGATATTGGACTTTTTGGAAAGCCCAATATGTCCACTTCAATCACTCTTTTGATCAATTTTGCATTTGAAGATGTTATATTGATGTTATAGGTCTTGTCAAAAAGTGGCTTTTATTGACTTTCTAAAACAGACCTGTAATGTATGAACTTGTATCTTTCAAATGGTGCATTTCTTGGACTTAAGGGCTGAATAGAAGTTGTAGGGAATGATATTATCTTCAATATGAGCTTTGGTTGGGTGGAAATGGATGAAGTATGTGAAAGTTATGCCTGGTCAAAGTTCAGTTGACTTTTCCTATAGAAACCCTACTTTAGCAATTTTGACTTTTGATGAATTAGGGGCATTTCTTGAGGAATCATGATCAACCCTTGATCAAATGATGGATATTACTTCAAAATATTTAGGTTGACCAAAAACATTGAAGTTTGACTGTATATTGGCCACAGTTAACTTTTGACCTAGCACAATTGATTTTCCAATATCTGAGTGATTGACTGGGCAAACTTATTGAGCAAGGCATGAAACATGGCATGGATGATATTAAATACATATTAGGACCATGGGAAGAATTTGAGACTCTTGGAGCTCAACCATCTTGATGAAAATTGAAACTCTAGTTGGGGGTTCATTGCCTTAGGAGGAGAATTATCTGGTCCATTCTTGGTCAACCTTGAGCAATTAAGAACCTCTAAGAGTATGTCTTGTGTGAAAATGGGAGGGAAAATTTTAGGGTACAACAGCTTCCCCTGTTCAATCTTCATAAACCTGAAGATTTAGATTGGCTTGTTTGCCTTTCGTGATCTGAAGGTGGAAGATGATTGAGCATTAGAGTGCCTAGAAATTTGCACTCGCCCGAAGTGAGACTGTTGGTGAATGATATCGGGAATGGGCTTACAGATGCCATTTGGAAAAGATGACAGAATACTGTCGGAGATGGGCTTAAAGATGCCATCCAAGGAATATGATGGAGAGTCGTCAGAGATAGGCTTAAGGATGCCATCCAAAATAGATGCTGACTTCGTAAGGAGTCTCTTTGTGGGGATTCTTGTTCCTGCTGTCCGATGAGGAGTCCGCTGGTGAATGTTTTTTAGGGGAATAGAGTCTAGGAGCTTCGGTTATCCATTAATCTACTGGGGAGTCATCCCTTGACTGAAGAGACAGAAGTGAACTGCTATCTAGTCAGGATCCAGGCTTTGCAGTGACTTACTGAGGATGATAAGGCTGACTGCTATCTGGTCGTATTCCAGGCTTCACAACGACTTACTGGGGAAATGAGATTAAACTATTGTCTCGTCATACTCTAGGCTTTGCGGTTTCTTTAACTAGAATAGGAATCAGAGAGATCTTAGTGTCGATCTGACTGAACCAGAGGAAAATCTTGAATTAACTTTGATTGGATAAGAATCAGAAAAATCTTAGTGTCGATTTAACCGAACCAGAAAAAGGTCTTGGAATATATTCAACTGGAATAGGAATCAGAGAGATCTTAGTGGGGCAATCTGACAGAACCAGAGAAGGTCTTGATTTATCTTTGACTGGATAAGAATCAGAAAAATCTTAGTGTCGATATAACTGAACCAGTAAAGGTCTTGAATAGGAATCAAAGAGATCTTAGTGTCGATCTGACTGAACCAGAGAAGGTATTGAATTAACTTTGACTGGAATGAAAATCATAAGAATCTTAGGATCGATTCAACTGAACCAGACAAAAGTCTTGGAATATCTTCAACTGGAATAGGAATCAGAGAGACCTTAGTGGCGATCTGATTGAACCAGAGAAGGTCTTGGATTAATCTTTGATTGGATAAGAATCAGAAAAATCTTAGTGTCGATTTAACTGAACCAGTAAAGGTCTTGAATT
The DNA here is from genome assembly GCA_948472305.1 of Vicia faba. Classification (NCBI taxonomy): domain Eukaryota; kingdom Viridiplantae; phylum Streptophyta; class Magnoliopsida; order Fabales; family Fabaceae; genus Vicia; species Vicia faba. Next base: position 230,854,696 of record OX451737.1, read on the forward strand.
GACTTTGACTGGAATGGAAATCAGAAGAATCTTAGGATCGATTCAACTGAACCAGACAAAAGTCTTGGAGTATTTTCAACTGGAATATGAATCAGAGAGATCTTAGTGGCGATCTGACTGAACCAGAGAAGGTCTTAGATTAATCTTTAACTGGATAATAATCAGAAAAATCTTAGTGTCGATTTAACTGAACCAGTAAAGGTCTTGAGTTGACTTTGACTGGAATGGAAATCAGAAGAATCTTAGGATCGATTCAACTGAACCAGACAAAAGTCTTGGAGTATTTTCAACTGGAATATGAATCAGAGAGATCTTAGTGGCGATCTGACTGAACCAGAGAAGGTCTTAGATTAATCTTTGATTGGATAAGAATCAGAAAAATCTTAGTGTCGATTTAACTGAACCAGTAAAGGTCTTGGAATATCTTCAACTGGAATAGAAATCAGAGAGATCTTAGTGTCGATCTGACTGAACCAGAGAAGGTATTTTGTGAATGTATTTCTGAGGAAAATGATGAAATAGCCTTTCGTTAGACGTAGCTTTTGAGAATACTACCATGTCACCTAAGTAGTCAATGGTGTTTGTTGATTTGATCTTTTCCCTGAAAAAGGCAAAGAATTAGTTGTATGCAATGTCATGATGTATGAAATGCATTGTGATGATGTTCTCAAACTAAATGAGATTATGTTGTATGCGCATGCCATGATGTATGAATATGGGATGCTATTGTGATATTTCCCAGTCTGGGAAAATAAATCTCGGACTATTGCTGGAGAGTATTGGGAAGATGAATCCTTCATTTCCGCTGGGGATGATGAATAGAGATAATTTGTCGGGGATTTCCTCTTTCTGTTTGAGAATACTCTGTCGGGGATTGACTCTGCTTGAGAATAACTCTGTGGAGGGAGGATGCTTTGTTGGAAGATTTTGACAATGTAGAGAAATGAACTCTGTTGGGGCCTGAACTTCTGCAGTTGGAGAAATAAATTCTACCCGGGAGGAGGTTTTATAAATTGTTTGAACCTTGCTGGAGAAGATAATTCCCGCTTGAGGGAGGAGAGATCAAAACTTTGGTTGTTTCTACTCTGTGGGGAACATAGACGTCACGGGGTTGTATGTAATGGCAATTTCGTCTCAAACTATCTCTGCCCACGTACCATGCTGGACAAAGTAACTGTCGAAACTACAAATGGCTTTTTAGACTTTGCCCCGTTCCTTAAAATCATTAGCAATTGTCTTTCTATTTTTTTATGCAAGTATTTGTAAACAGTGATCATATTTAAATGCATATGTCAAAAATAATCATTGTACGTTTTTGCAAAACAAAACAAAAAAAGAAAAACAAATAGTTTTGTACTTTCAAAGAAACGATTTGTATTGATTTTTTGAAGTTTGCCTATAACAGGCATTTTGCACAAAGAGGCTGGCGTTCTAGTAGGAGAACGCCGCCGTGAGAGTGAAAATTATACAAAATAGTGTACAAAGAGAAGAAAGCGGCTATGTGTTATAATCCCATTGGGTTTCAATTTGCTATTGCCCTTGTGTCTTCAAGCGTCTCATCACTTTGCTACTTGTCTGAAGCTGACTGGATTAATTGGTACCGTTTGAGCTTGATAGTGGATATTGAAGTATAATCGCAAGGTGATCCAATGGGACATAGTGATACGCTTCAAATACCTAACTTTTTCCTGGACCTCCCTTTCGGGTTTTCAGTCCACCGGGATACCCTTTTTTACCCAAGCCGCCTTTTCAGGTTTTCGACTTACTGGGTGTACAAATTTTTTTGTTTTTATCCCTAATTTTTGCCCGAAACCTTTTGGTTCACCGGGATGTCCTTATTTTTTCCTAGGCCAGTCAACCTAGCAGGTCTTTATTCACGCGTAGTATCTTTTCACTATGTCTGCATTAACAGGGTGAGGAAGGTCGTCACCATCCATGGTGGTTAGAATCATGGCTCCACTGGAAAATATGCTTTTGATCACAAATGGCCCTTTGTACGTGGGAGTCCACTTTCCCCTGGGATCACCTTGTGGCAGTATGGTGCGCTTGATTACTAGATTACCCACTTGATACACTTGACGTCTGACCTTTTTGTTGAAAGCCTTGATCATCCGTTTTTGATACATTTGACCATGACAGATAGCAGCAATCCTTTTCTCATCAATCAGATTCAGTTGATCAAGTCGAGTCTGGATCCAATCGTCTTCGTTCAAACTCGCATCCTTCATGATCCTCAAAGAAGGGATCTGGACTTTAATAGGCAGGACAACCTCCATACCATACACAAGTGAATAAGGTGTTTCCCTTGTTGACGTACATGCTGAGGTGCGGTAACCAAGAAGAGAAAATGGTAACATCGCATGCCAGTCTTTGTATGTCACCATCATCTTCTGTATGATTTTCTTTATATTCTTGTTAGCAGCCTCCACAACGCCATTCATCTTCGGCCGGTAAGGGGAAGATTTATGATGCTAGATTTTTAATTGTTTACAGAGTTCAGAGATCATTGTATTGTTGAGGTTAGTACCATTGTCTGTGATGATTATCTCTGGCACACCATACCGACAAATCAGGTTATGCTTGATAAACCGCACCACAACATTCTTGGTAACAGTGGCAAAAGAGGCATCCTCGACCCACTTTGTGAAGTAATCAATGGCCACTAGAATGAAGCGATGCCCATTGGAAGCGGTAGGCCTAATCTCTCTGATCATGTCAATGCCCCACATTACAAAGGGCCAGCGAGCCTTCAAGACATTCAAGGGAACCGGAGGTACATGCACTTTATCAGCATAGATCTGGCATTTGTGACAAGTTCGAGAATGCTGGTAACAGTTTGCTTCCATAGTGGACCAATAGTATCCTGCCCGTAGGATCTTTTTAGCCATGGTATGTCCACTAGAATGGGTGCCAAAGGTACCTTCGTGTAGATCTTCCATAATCCTCTATGCTTCGTTTTTATCTACGCACTGAAGTAAAGTAGAGTCATGGTTGCGCTTGTAAAGGATTCCATTACTGAGGAAGAACTTTGCGGAGAATCTTCTCAGAAACTTCTTATCATTGACAGATGCCCCCTCAGGGTATTCTTGAGCCTCGAGATACCTCTTCACTTCATGGAACCAAGGTTTATCTGCTACTTCTTCAGTATTGATCTCACATCAGTATACTGGTTCATCCAATATCTCAATAGTGATCCGAAGAGCCTCGTTATCCCACTTGACCTTGAACATGAATGACATAGTAGCTAGTGCGTCCGCTAACTGATTCTCTTCTCGTGGAAAATGTTCAAAGGTGACCTCTTCAAAGTGTGGAAGCAATGTCAGCACATGTTCTTTATAAGGGATGAGATTCGGGTGCTTTGTATCCCACTCCCCTTTGATTTGACTTATTACCAAGGTTGAATCCCCAAAAATGCTCAAGAACTTGATCATCAGATCAATAGTAGCTTTGAGACCCATGATGCATGCTTCATACTCCGCCATGTTGTTGGTACAGTTGAAACATAGTCTGGAGGTGAAAGGAGTATGACAATCCTCAGGAGATATGATTACATCACCAATGCCATTGCAGAGTGCGTTGGAGGCTCCATCAAAAACCATAATCCATTGGGATCCTTCCTCGGGTCCTTCATCTGGTCCAGGTTCTTCACAGTCAATCACTAACAAAATGTTCTCAACCGGGAACTCAAAATTCATGGATTGGTAGTCATCCACAACCTGATGAGCCAAATGATCATCTAGTACACTTCCCTTGATTGCTTTCTGGGTCATATATTGGATATCGTATTCGGTCAAGATCATTTTCCATCTTGCTATTCTTTTGGAGAGAGCGGGCTTCTCGAAGATGTACTTGATCGGATCCATCTTAGATATCAACAAAGTGGTGTGGGTCAACATATACTTTCTCAGTCGGCAAGCAGCCCATGCCAAAGCGCAGCAAGTTTTCTCAAGAAGTGAGTATCTTGTCTCACAGTCGGTAAACTTTTTTCTAAGGTAGTATATTGCATGCTCTTTTCGACCGGACTCGTCATGCTGCCCCAGCACACACCCTATTGAGTTATCTAACACTGTTAAGTACATTATCAAAGGTCTTCCTTCAATCAGAGGCATCAGAATTGGAGGCTCTTGAAGGTATTACTTTATTCTCTCGAAGGCGGTATGGCATTCATCATTCCACTTTACCACTTGATCTTTCTTCAGGAGTTTGAAGGCTCACAAGTAGCAGTTAAATGGGAAATGAACCTGGCAATGTAATTTAGGCATCCTAAGAAGCCTCTAACCTCCTTCTCAGTGCGAGGAGCCGGCATCTCTTGTATAGCCTTCATATTTTCAAGGTCTACTTGAATACCCTTGTCACTGACAATGAAACCTAGGAGTTTACCAGACCTTACTCCAAAGGTGCACTTGTTCGGATTTAACCTCAGCTTGTACGTCTTCAACCTATCAAACAGCTTTTGTAGATGATCAAGGTGCTCTTCCTCAGTTTGAGACCTGGCTATCATGTCATCAACATAGACCTCTATCTCATGGTGAATCATGTCATAAAACAAAGCTACCATGGCTCGCTGATAGGTTTCCCCAGCGTTCTTCAACCCAAACGACATCACTTTGTAGCAGAAAGTTCCCCATTACATGACGAAGGTTGTCTTTTCCATGTCTTTAGGTGCCATCTTGATCTGATTATAACCAGAGAACCCGTCCATGAAGGAAAAGATCTTGTGTTGCACGGTGTTGTCAACTAGAACGTCAATATGGAGAAGCGGGAAGTCATCCTTGGGGCTTGCCCTGTTCAAATCTCAGTAGTCCACACATATCCGTACATTGTCGTCCTTTTTAGGCACCGGGACCATGTTAGAAACCCACTGTGGATAAGAGGTGACGGCTAAGAACCCAATGTTGAACTGCTTCATAACCTCTGCTTTGATCTTCTCAGACATTTCAGGGCGCATACGACAGACCTTCTGCTTTACTGGAGGGAAATCTTCTTTAGTCGGCAGGAGATGAACCATAATATCGGTGTCTAGCCCGGGAATATCTTCATATGACCAGCGAATATCTCGATGTAATCATGCAACATTTGTATCAACCGCTGTTTAACATTAAGCTCCAGATTTTCACCTATCTTGACTTCTTTCTTGTTCTCTTTTGTGCCCAAATTCACTGTCTCAACTGGCTCTTCATGAGGCTGTATAGCCCTCTCTTCCTGCTGTAAAAGTCTGGCAAGTTCTCGGGTACCTTAAAATATTCCTCACCTTCGTCCTCGGCTTGGTTGATCGGATTTTCAAATTCATAACCGGCAATAGCAGAACTGTTATCAATGGGATCCAGCGTGGATATGGATCTGCAGTTTGATACGTGAGTGTGTGTAAGAGCATAGTTGTATAGACAAAGTAAAAGCAGAAAAGAAAAACAGAGAGCTCAAAATGTGTATGTAATAAACGTCCAATGCTTTATTAATGCCATATGAAAATGAAACATGATAACCCTCACAAATAAACCAATGTGCCCCGGGTAAGACGCATGGCCATAAAGTTTACATTGTTTATTACATATCCAAAATAAGAAATAAAATTACTTCTGATCAAAAGTAAACGGTACAAAGTCTCTAGCCATCCAGTTACTGGGTCCACTGTTGGTAGTAGGGAAGATCAATCTATCCACGTCATACTCATTGTCAGCATCTTCCATGGCAGAGACAACATCAATAGCATTTATTCCCGAGCTGTGCTTGGGCATGGGTGCAGTTATGACGTTGGGAGTCTCAGGGGGATCGAATTCAATCTCCTTTGATTCAATCAGATCCTGCACCCTGTTCTTCAAAGCCCAGCAGTCGTTCGTGTCATGCCCCGGAGTCTGATAATGGTAGGCGCATCGAGTATTTGGATTATAGCAGGGAGAGGCAGTATTAGGATTCTTTGGGGCTTCCTTCAAAGTTACCAGATTGGTATAAATAACTATGGCAAAATTTGAGACAAAGTCATATTAATCCGGGTTGTGATACGGTGGGAGAACTGACTTGAGGTTTTGTGTTTGTGTTTGCAAATGTTTCGGTTTAGCAAGAGTCGCCACTGACTTTTTATTTTATCCTAAGGAAAGGTCAAAAAGCACAGGAAAGACCTTTGAGATGTTTTCTTGGGTTCGGGGAGTAGATTATGAAAAGGGAAGGTGCAAGCACCCTTTTCATCCATGGTTATCCATGGGCTCTTAGTTACTTGTTTGGATCACTTGCTTTTGCTTTTCAATTGTTTGAAATGGTGCTTTGTGGGTGGTTTTGAAAGATATTTTGAAAAGAGGCCATCGTTGTGGCAACCTTTGTAATGATTCTTGTTTGAATATATACAAAGGTGTATTGTCTTTTGAAAAGATTTTTCAATGTTTGAAAGTTTGTTTTTGGGAAATGTTTTGAAATTGTGTTGTGAAGTGTGTTTGAAAATAGCAAGGATGTTTTGCAAGTTTTTGATCAAGTAACTAAGAGTTATCTACCCTATTTTACTCAAAGATCTTTCCTATATGTTTTTAACCCTTTTGACAGTGTTGTTTTACCATTGCATTTGGTAAACAACCTTGTATTAGGATGTTAAACGGGACAGGCGCGGGTCATCGTATAGACCATGATAGCAATTGTGCCAAGTATCTTTAGCAATTTTTCGAGGGACTAGATCATTTTATATAGGCAACCAAGATAACGTCGTCGAGGGACTATGATCTTTTGTTTTGTTTTTGTTTTTCCAAAGCACCCAACATGCATAACATGGCCCATTTTTAAGGCAGCAAATGGATGTAACCCTAGGGGTACAAGTGTGTATTGTGTATTGATTTTCATGCATTTTTGTCTTGGTATTAGTCAAGCTATTTGTTTGATTTTTTGGATTGTTAGCATACAAACCCTAATCTCTAATCATGGCATAATTGAAAGCGTAAATGCGTAAAATGATCTATACTATTACAACATTTGATTATCGGAAGGGGGATACAATTTTGAATGGGGATTATTTGACAAAAAATTAAAACCCTAGTTTTACTATTACATCCAAATTGAATCAAATGGCATAAATAACAAATGAATAATATTTAAATAAACAAATTAAATAAATATATAAAATAATATGAATATGCAAAAAAGGTTTTTGTTTATTTTTATGTATGTAAAAATATTAAATGTAAAAAGAAAAGAATAATAAAAAAGGATTATTATTTTTATTAAGGGTAAACCCTAATTTTCTTTTAAGAATACAAATATATTAAATATACTATTTATATACAATAAAATAAAATAGTGTATATACAAAAATAAAATATATTTAGAAAAAGTATTATTTAAGTATAAATAATAATAAAAATAAAAGTATAATATTTTTATGTTTTTTTATTCTAAAGTATCTATTAAATAAAAGTATGTATATATATATATATATATATATATATATATATATATATATATATATATATATATATATATATATATATATATATATATATATATATATATATATATATATATATATATATATATATATATATATATATATATATATATATATATATATATATATATATATATATATATATATATATATTAATTATATTAATTATGTAATAAAAATAAAATAAAATATATACAAAAATAAAAATTTATTTAGAACAATATTTTTTAGTGTGAATAAAATAAAGAATAAAATAAAAGTATAATTTAAGTTTTCAATAAATAAAATGTGTACTAATTAAATTGTGTTCATGTTAGAAAAAATAAAATACAAAATAAATGTAAAAATTTCTAAAAAATACTTTTGGGTATTTTTATATTTAGAAAATATAAAATAAAAATCAGAAAATGAAAATAAATAAAAAATATCAAAGTATAAAGAAATTGGGCCGGGGGGGGTGCATTCAGCAAAAGGGGGTGTCAAAAGCAAAAGGGGGGTGTCAAAAGCAAGGCCAGAACCAAGCCCAGCCCACTGACTTCATCTTCAACCTCTTGTTCAAACAAAAACACGCGCCCTGTACAAAATTCAAGATCCTGCATACGTGCTCTAATGCAAAAACACATAACATCAAAGTTGTAGCATTTTTCAAGACGAATTCAACCATATAAGAAACTTGTCATAACTCTCAAAGACCAGAGAGAATTTCTCTGGCCCTAAAATCTAACCTAATTTTTTCAGGAAGTTCATGGATCAAATTCTCTTAGCATGCTTAACTAAAATGAAAACTGAGCATATGTACAGCTTCATGGCTATGGATACTACATTTCTTATTCACAAACCTAAGTCTAAATGTTCCTAAATAGAGAGATTGGAAGTTGATAAAAACCTGTTTCAGCTGACTTCGTGTATGGAAATGTGGAGCTTTTCAACAAGGCCTGAGATGTTTGAGAGCTTGCTTGAACTTCCCCTGACCTTCTCCAATGTCTAGCTTGCCTTGAATGTGCTTGAACAAGCCTACAAAACTCAACCTGCACAAGCTGAAATCAAAAATGGCAAACCCTGTAAATGGAGTTACAGTCAGTGTTTAAGGGTTGGGATAGCTTGGATAGGTTGTATGGAAGGTGTTTGAACAGGTTTGGGACAAAACGCACGAGCAAATTGTGAGATAGAACTCAAGATGCAGATGCTGCCCCGTTTTGCCAATGAGATGTGATTTTGTGCTATGGGAGGTTTGAAGGCTCAAAGGGTCGTATTTCTGGCTCAAGGGGATGTGTGAAAGTTGTCTCAAAAGCTTGCACAAGTTAGTTTTCACAGATGTTCAAGTTCTAGTGCATTGGACATGTTTCTTGTCTTTTAAGCCAAAATGAACAATGATGTAATACAAGCCTGTACAGGCTATCTATCAGCCTGCTTCTTCTGATCTTGGCCCCTCAAGTTGGTGGATATGCTTTGCTGCACAAGATATTGTTCCATGCTCAAGAGATGTGGTTTTGACATAAAGCATTGTGATCGGTGGATTTAGAACTGACTGTTTTTAATGCTGGTTCGCGAAATGTCGCGGAAGCAAGAGTCGCCACCGTCTTTTATTTTCTCCAACATGGACAGGACAAAAGCACAGCAAAATTCCTTTATGAGAATAGTTCTCGGTTCGGGAGGTAGATTTATAGAAAGGGAAGGTGTTAGCACCCTTTCTATCCATGGTTATCCATGGGCTCTTAGGTACTTGCTCTTATGTTTTCAAAATGTTTGTTTGCTTTTCAAATTGTGAGTGGGTTTGAAAAAGTTTCATTGAAAACTTCAATTCGACTCTTGTATCAGTCCTCAAGAGTGTTGTGAAGTGTTTGTTTTGAAATCTTTTAGAAAGTGTCAGTGTGAAAAGATTGTTTTGTTTGTTTTTTAGAGAGCAAGTACCTATGAGTTGTCTACCTACCCTAAGGAATTAGGCTGTGTAGAAGTCCTTAAGGTAATGCCATCCCACCATTGAGAGGTAGGTAGCACCACCGTTGGTGGTGTTCGGGTCAATTCGAGTTTAGGGACAGTGTGGTCACCAGAGCAACAGTAGGACACCTTAGAAGCTACCCTTATGCCAAGGGTCATGGACATAAGAACTTACTAAAACGTCCTATACTCGACGACCACGTTTCGAAGGGCAAGGCAACAGTGAGGCGTACCCTAAGAGTGGTGTGTGAATTTGTGTATTGTTTTCAGTTATGTTTTATCTTGTCATGCATTTGGTGAGCTACGCATTGTTTTTAATTTAGGCCATTCATTCTTTCATGCGATTATAATTTAAAAGGGCGGAAATTAAAGTGCGGAAAATAAAGTCCTACGCTATTACAAGGCGCGGGTCTATACATCGCCAAATTAACAAAGACCTGTTTTAATAAAAATGCGGAAAGTAAAACCTAGTTACTATTACAAGGCTTGAGCAATTACATAATATTCACAAAGGAAAATCAGATAAATGCGCGAAAAGAATAAAGATAGAACATTCGAGGGCGTTGGACCCTTTTGAGAAATTAAATGAAATTAAAAAGCTAATTAATTATTTAATTAAGAAAAGAAATTGTTTTTTATGTTTTTTGTATTTAATGAAATAAAGAAAATTAATTAAAATTAGAAGTTAAATAAAACCCTAGTTCTAAGTTGTTTTTAATCATTTATGAAAAGATATTCAAGTTTAACCTAATTTACCCTAATTAAGTAATTACATGTTTATTTACAAAATTAATTAATAATTAGTAATAATGATAATAAGAAGAAATTATTTATTAAGAAAAAGGATAAAAATGCTAAAAACCCTAATTTCTACATATTTTAGTTATTTAAGAAAAGATTAAAATTGAAAACCTAATTTTACTAAATTAATGGTTTAAAGATTTATTTACAAAAAAAAAATGATAAAGAATTAAATATTAATTAAACATATTTTTTTTTGTTTCTGATTCTTATTGTGAAAATTAATTTTGAGTGAATTAAATAAACAATTAAAATAAATTAAAAGAATTAAAATTGAAAAAGAAAATAACATTGAAGAATGCAAACCAGAGGGGTATTCAGGCCCATTATGGAGGTTTTTGAAGCAATTTTTGGGCCCAAGGTTGCAAGGCCTGCGTTGACTTTCCAGTTTGCATGTGTATGGTTGACTGAGTGTACACGGTGGATTGCATTATCTGGCCATCAGATTGATCTTGAGGGACGCCTGACAGGCTTAGGCATTAGGACATATGGTGGTCCTTTGAACGAACGCTGCATAGAAACGCATTAGGATAAAAATTATTAAGCGTTTGGGGGGGACCTGGGAATCGAACCCAGGTCCCAGTACCTGCAGGACACATCAGCCACCAACTGCACCAGCGCGTTTCTTTGTAATACTAGTGGGACATGAATAATATAAGGGAAAATAATATTATGCTGAAACCATCAAAAAACGCGCTAAAATTTAAATTGTCCAATCATGCTCAGACACGCTAGCATCTTCTTCGTCTTTGTCCCTGTAACATAATCAAATAGCGGGGGTTTTAAACCCCCACTAAACAAGACCAGGAGAAATAGCGATTAGCACATAAGCAAATATAAAAAAGGCGCGAGGTGTGGATTTGCTTCGTTTGGATGTCACGAATCCATTGGTATAGGTTTTAAGGCCTAATTTTTCCATATGTATAAACCCCCAATTCCAAGCTTCTGAAACCCTAGCAAGCGTTAATGGCAAATATTGATACAGGCATTGTTAGGACAATTAAGTGGTACCATTAGCTTCAGAGCATCAATATTAGAGTAAATCAACCATTAAAAATCATGAATCATGCATGGAACTTAAAACACGATTATGAAAATTTTTGAAAAGAAAACAATTCTGTTCTACCAATTCTCTGTGCGTGGAGGCTTGGTTTCGATTGCAAATGTTTCCTAGCAATGTCAGGAAGACAATGGACAAGCTTTTGGACTCTGAATCGTCTTGTAGCTATGTTTTCAATTTTCAATTTTTTTTTGAAACTTTGCAAATTGGTATGCAGCTCTTAGGCAGTTTTTTCGTGTCTATGAGCATTAGGGTTATGTTGTATATGTATCTGAGTGGAATTAGGTTAAGAAAAACAAGCCCAAAGTCCATCCATTCATGTTTTGAAGATTTGATTTTCAAGCATATCAATTTCAATCGTTTCCATGCCAATTATGCCAAATATGGAAGATATTGTCCCTTTTGATTGATGCACGAAATATTTAGGTCATGATGAGTGAATTGGCTGCACAAAAAGATTTAAAACCATTGTTTAGTATTTTTCTCATAATTAAATTTAGTTAAGTGAATTAATAAGATTAAAAATTCAATTAATTAATTAAAAATAAGAAAATAACTCCCTTTTAGCTTAATGGGTCGTGCATAGCCTTTGGGTAATGATTCATGGAAGAAATTGAGGCCCATTAGCAATTTTGAGGCTTTTGAAGCAAAGTTGACTTTTCAAAATTCCCAAAATTTCCCAACTTCTACAAGGCATATCTTGCTCAATTTTGAAGCTTTGATCATGTTCTTGGACATTTTGGAAAGGTCTTGAAGTCCTCTAACCAATGCCTTTGGTACCATGTCATTTTGATTTACCAATCTCAAGTTATGGTCTTTGACTTAAAGTGCCTTTTTGTTGACTTTTGAAAATGACCTATAATGTTGAAATTGATAACTTTTTGTGAGAGCATTTCTTGGACTTGAAGTGTGAATATGGGTTGTAGGAAATGTCATTCTCTTCAAAATGAGCTTTGGATGGGATTTTTCTGATGAACCATGAAGAAGTTATGCCCTGGTCAATTTGCAGTTGACTTTTCCAACTGTCCAAAAATAGAAACTTTTGCATCTTGAGACTTTTTGAGCCATGCTTTGAGAATCATGATCAAGAATTGATCAAATGATTTTTGTGGCTTCAAAATAAGATGTTGACCAAATTTTTTGACTTTTGACTGCCAAATGACCATTTTGCCCATGCAGTTGACTGTGGTGCAATTAGGGTTTTTGACAGTGTAACTTGATGCTGTGAGTCTTGAAACTTGGCATATGGATGCTTGACAATGTATGTAGGCATGTGGGACTTTATTGGACCCTTGAAAACTTCAATTTCTTTGTAAGAACCAAAACCCTAATTTTGACTGTGCTATGAGGCAATTGGACTGTGCAACCCTTGAGAGATTTTGAACCTTGATCTTGGCAGATCTTGAAGAATATGGGAGGGAAAATTTTGGGGTACAACAGTTGCCCCTGTTCAATCTTCTTAGACCTGAGGATGTAGATTGGCTGGCGTGCCTTTCGTAATCCGAAGGTGGAAGATGATTGAACACTAGAGTGCCCAGAAATTTGCACTCACATAGTAGAATGTCAGCAGTATGGTGGCGGGAATGGGCTTACAAATGCCATTTGGAGAGATGGTGGGTAAGAGGATGGGCTTATAGATGCCATCTGGAAGTATGACAGAACCTTGTCGGGAATAGGCTTATAGATGCCATTTGGAGACTGTCAGTAAGTGGAGAGATGGGCTTATAGATGCCATCGGGAGGTTGTCGATCGCGTAAGAGTTTCCTTAGCGAGAACTTGCATACCTGAGAAAGAAAATAGTTACCTGGCCTATTACAGGAGTTGATCTTCAAACCCTTTACGTAGATGTGCCCTGGATGGATACAGGAATCGAATCTTTAAACTCTTCAGACGTGCCCTGGCAGGATACAGGAATCGAGTCCGAAGAATATAGTCGTCAACAGATACACCCTGGAAAGATACAGGAATCGGATCTTCGAACTCTTCAGACGTGCCCTGGCCGGATACAAGAATCGAGTCTGGTAATGCTAGTCGTCAACAGATACACCCTGGCTAGATACAGGAATCAGATCTTCGAACTCTTCAGACGTGCCCTGGCCGGATACAGGAATCGAGTCTGGTAATGCTAGTCGTCAACAGATACACCCTGGCAAGATACAGGAATCGGATCTTCGAACTCTTCAGACGTGCCCTGGCCGGATACAGGAATCGAGTCTGGTAATGCTAGTCGTCAACAGATACACCCTGGCTAGATACAGGAATCGGATCTTCGAACTCTTCAGACGTGCCCTGGCCGGATACAGGAATCGAGTCTGTTAATGCTAGTCGTCAACAGATACACCCTGGCAAGATACAGGAACCGGATCTTCGAACTCTTCAGACGTGCCCTGGCCGGATACAGGAATCGAGTCTGGTAATGTTAGTCGTCAACAGATACACCCTGTCAAGATACAGGAATCAGATCTTCGAACTCTTCAGACGTGCCCTGGCCGGATACAGGAATTGAGTCTGGTAATGTTAGTCGTCAACAGATACACCCTGGCAAGATACAGGAATCGGATCTTCGAACTCTTCAGACGTGCCCTGGCCGGATACAGGAATCGAGTCTGGTAATGTTAGTCGTCAACAGATACACCCTGGCAAGATACAGGAATCGGATCTTCGAACTCTTCAGACGTGCCCTGGCCGGATACAGGAATCGAGTCTGGTAATGTTAGTCGTCAACAGATACACCCTGGCAAGATACAGGAATCGGATCTGGAATCACGACTATTGATAGCAATTATCTTTGTATTAACCTTTGTCCTGAAAAGACAAAACGTTAGTTGTGTGTAATGTCATGATGTATGACGTGCGAGATGTTCTCAGAATAAGTGAGATTGTATGTTCATGATGCGTATATGCATGCTATGATGTATGAAGATGCGATATTTATGAATGTATATTCGTCTAGGAAAATAAATCCTTGACGGATGCCGGGAAGTTGAATCCTGGGCTGATGTTGAGGAGTAGACTTCCGCTGGGGATGATTGTTGCAAGAATACCGGTAGGAGAAGATGACTCCGTTGGGGAATAAACATGGCTAATAGATTACTCTGCGGGGGAAAATTACTCTGGCGACTTCACTGGGGAAAATACTCTGTGGGGAGAGAGGTACTTTGTTGGGAGTAGAATGAGAACTCCGCCGGGGATACCCTTGATGTGTCACGTTGAAGGAATTGATGAACTCCGCTGGGGGATACCATTGTTGAGTTTGTTGGGAGTAGAATGAACTCCGCTGGGTATAGGAAGACTTCGTCGGGGACGATCTTTCCGTGGCAATTGGCTGAGGATAACCCAGTTATATCCTGGTGGGGAAATAACCTTTGGATGAAGCCGGGAGACGCGTTCGTGCTCTGCGGGTGACAAGCTTCCAGAATCTACTGGGGATAAGCTTTCTGCTGGGGAGATGGATTCCACTTTCCTGGGGAAACTTTTGGACTGGACTCTCCTGGGGGAATTTTTCTTGAGATGTACTGGGGAAGTGGCTTCACTGGATGTCTGTATACCGCCGGGGAACAATCTTAGATCAAGACTGCCGGGGATGCTTGTTAAGAATGTTTGTATATTCCGCTGAGGAATGTCGAGATCTGCTGGGGATACCCAACTTCCTTAAGGTTGACAGTAGGATAACTCTGCTTGGGGAGAGTATCGCTGACTTGCTGGCTTATTCTCTGGGGAATTAAGATATTTTGGTTATGTTCTTCGGCTGAACTTACCTTGATACCTTGGTGGACCGAGAAATTAGATCGTTTAGACAACTCATTATTGCCCCTGTTTCTGATGTTACCTGTAATTAATCCTTTGTTTCGTATGCAAATATTTATGAGTTAACAATTAGTGTCAAATGCATATATCACAAATTGAACCTTGGACGTTCTTCGCAAGACAAAACAGAAAAAGGAAAAACAATAGGCAATTTGTCTGAAAAGTGAATTTATATTGATTTTTGAATTGCCTGTAAATAGGCGTCTTATGTACAAGAGACTGACGTCCTAGTAGGAGGACGCCGCTGAACAAAAGAATTTATACAATTTGTACAAAGGAAAACAAAACAGCTATGTGAAAAGAATAATCCCACTGGGTTCCAACTCTGCTACCGCCTTTATGTCTTCAAGCGTCTCATCACTTGACGACCTAAATGAAGATGAAGCTGATTGATTGATGCCATTTAAACTTGATGTTGATACCGGATTCTGGATGCAAGGTGATCCAATGAGACATAGTATTACGCTTTATCCCTAATTTTTGCCTGGACCGCCCTTTCGGGTTTTCAGTCCACCGGGATACCCATTTTTTCCCAAGCCGCCTTTTCAGGTTTTCGACTTGCCGGGTGTACAGATTTTTTCATTTCATCCCTCATTTTTCCCGAACCTTTTTGGTTCGCCGGGAAGCCCTAATTTTTGCCTAGGTATGTCAACCTAGCGGGTCTTTTATCATGCGTAGTATCTTTTTACTATGTCTGCATTGGCGGGGTGAGGAAGGTCGTCACCATCCATGGTGGTTAGGATCATGGCTCCTCCTGAGAACACATGTTTAACCACAAATGGCCCTTCGTATGTGGGGGTCCATTTGCCCCTGGGATCACTTTGAGGAAGGATGATGCGCTTGATTACCAGATCCCCAACTTGATACTCTTGTGGTCTGACTTTTTTGTTAAATGCCATGATCATCCGTTTTTGATACGTTTGACCATGACATATAGTCGTAAGTCTCTTCTCGTCAATTAGATTTAACTGATCAAGTCGTGTCTGGATCCAGTCATCTTCGCTCAGATCTGCATCCTTCATTATCCGGAGAGAGGGTATCTGCACTTCGATCGGTAAGACTGCCTCTATGCCGTAGACCAAGGAAAAAGGTGTTGCCCCGGTTGACGTTCTTGCTGAGGTACGGTACCCGTGAAGAGAAAACGGTAACATCTCGTGCCAATCTTTATAGGTCACTGTCATCTTCTGCACAATCTTCTTGATATTTTTATTCGCTGCTTCTACAGCTCCATTCATCTTCGGTCGGTAGGGGGAAGAGTTGTGGTGCTGTATCTTGAATTGCTCGCAGATCTCAGTGATCATCTTGTTATTAAGATTAGTACCGTTGTCCGTAATGATCCTTTCCGGGACGCCGTATCGACAGATCAGATTGTGTCTAATGAACCGTGCCACAACATTCTTGGTTACAGTGGCGTAAGAAGCTGCTTCAACCCACTTTGTAAAGTAATCAATCGCTACCAGGATGAAGCGATGCCCGTTGGACGCCGTAGGTTTAATCTCGCCGATCATATCTATGCCCCACATTGCGAAAGGCCAAGGAGCCATCAAGACATTCAAAGGAACTGGAGGAACACGCACCTTATCTGCATAAATCTGGCACTTATGACACGTCCGAGAATGTTGGTAACAGTCAGCTTCCATAGTGGACCAATAATATCCTGCCCGAAGGATTTTCTTTGCCATGGTGTGTCCACTGGAGTGTGTCCCGAAGGTACCTTCATGTAGTTCGGCCATGATTCTTTCTGCTTCAGTCTTATCCACACAGCGCAGTAAGGTTGAATCATGGTTTCTCTTGTACAGAATGTCGTTGCTAAGGAAGAACTTTGCTGCGAACCTTCTCAGAAACTTCTTGTCATTGACAGATGGACCTTCAGGGTATTCTTGAGCTTCCAAGTACCTCTTCACCTCATGGTACCAGGGTTTCTCAGTTGCTACCTCAGCCTCAAGATCACAATAATATGCAGGTTCGTCCAGTTTCCAAATGATGATCTGGGGAGCCTCATTGTCCCACTTGACTTTGAACATGGAAGACATCGTAGCTAGCGCGTCCGCTAACTGATTCTCCTCTCTTGGAAAGTGTTCAAAAGTTATCTCCGTGAAATGGGGGATCAACGTCAACACACATTCTCTGTGAGGAATAAGATTCGGATGTTTCGTATCCCACTCGCCTTTGATCTGATTGATCACGAGAGCGGAATCTCCGAAAACAATCAGAAACTTGATCCTTAGGTCAATCGCAGCTTGAAGACCCATGATGCACGCCTCATACTCCGCCATGTTGTTGGTGCAGTTGAAACATAGCCGGGCAGTAAGTGGAGTATGAGTGCCTTGAGGGGATATGATCACAGCGCTGATACCGTTTCCCAAAGTGTTGGAGGCTCCGTCGAAGTGCATAGACCATCAGGATCCTTCCTCAGGTCCTTCATCCGGTCCAGGTACTTCACAATCAGTCACAATCATGATGCTCTCGTCTGGAAACTCAAAGTTCATTGATTGGTAGTCGTCCACAGCCTGGTGTGCCAAGTGATATGCCAATACACTTCCTTTGATAGCTTTCTGAGTCGTGTACTGGATGTCGTATTCTGTCAATATCATTTGCCATCTTACTATTCTCCCAAACAGAGCCGGCTTTTCGAATATGTACTTTATCGGATCCATCTTTGAGATCAACAAGGTAGTGTGAGTCAGCATATACTGTCTCAGCCGGCGAGCAGCCCATACCAAAGCGCAGCAAGTTTTCTCGAGCAGTGAGTATCGGGTCTCACAGTCGGTAAACTTTTTGCTAAGGTAATAAATGGCGTGCTCTTTTCGGCCAGACTCGTCATGCTGCCCCAACACACACCCCATTGAGCTGTCAAGTACTGTCAGGTATAGTATTAGAGGTCTCCCTTCAACCAGTGGCATAAGGATGGGTGGTTCTTGGAGATACTCTTTGATTCTGTCAAAAGCGGCCTGACATTCATTATTCCAACGTACTACCTGATCTTTCTTCAGCAGCTTGAAGATTGGCTCACAGGTAGCAGTTAGGTGCGAGATGAATCGAGCAATGTAATTCAGACGTCCTAGAAAGCCTCTGACCTCTTTCTCTGTCTTGGGAACTGGCATCTCTTGAATGGCTTTAACCTTGGCAGGGTCCACCTGAATACCTTTGTCGCTTACGACGAAGCCTAGTAACTTCCCAGATCTCACCCCAAAGGTGCACTTGTTCGGGTTCAATCTCAGCTTGTACAACTTCAGACGGTCAAACAATTTCTGCAGATGGTCAAGGTGTTCCTCCTCAGTTTGGGACCTTGCAATCATGTCGTCGACATACAATTCAATCTCATGGTGGATCATGTCATGAAATAAAGCAACCATGGCACGTTGGTAGGTTGCCCCAGCATTTTTCAACCCGAATGGCATGACCTTGTAGCAGAAGGTGCCCCACTGAGTGACAAAGGTAGTTTTTTCCATATCTTCAGGAGCCATCTTAATCTGATTATAACCTGAGAAACCATCCATGAAGGAGAACACCTTGTGATGGGAAGTATTATCAACCAGAACATCAATGTGAGGTAGGGGGAAGTCATCCTTGGGGCTGGCCCTGTTCAGATCCCTGTAATCGACACACATTCTGACCTTACCATCTTTCTTGGGTACCGGCACCACGTTGGCAACCCACTGAGGGTAAGAAGTCACTGCTAGAAACCCGGCGTCGAATTGCTTCATAACCTCAGCTTTGATCTTTTCGGACATCTCTGGACGCATACGGCGGACCTTTTGCTTAACCGGAGGGAAGTCTTCCTTAGTAGGAAGGTGATGGACCACAATGTCAGTATCCAACCCAGGCATGTCTTCGTAGGACCAGGCATTGATCTCCACATAATCATGTAACATCTGAACCAACCGTTGTTTCATGCTGAGCTCCAGATTGGCACCAATCTTAACTTCCTTCCTGTCTGCCTCAGTACCCAGATTTATCGTTTCCACTGGCTCTTCATGTGGCTGAATGGCCCTCTCTTCCTGGAGTAACAGTCTTGCAAGCTCGCCAGGCACTTCGCAATCATCTTCACCTTCGTCTTCGGCTAAGTTGATCGGATTTTCGAAGTCATAACTGGCAGTAGCAGAGTCGTTACCAGTGAGATCCAGAGTGGATTGAAACCTGTATGGGTGAGTGTGTGTAAATACAGCTGTTTTGCAATATATAAATAAAGGGAAGAAAGAAAGGGAGCACAAGATTTGAAATGCGAGAAACGTCCAATGTCTTTATTCATGATATATGGAAATGACAAGTAATAAGCCCTCACAAATGAAGCCACGGTGCCCCGGGTAAGACACCGGGCCATAAAGTTTCAATTTATTGTTCATTACAAATTAAAGAAACAAAGGAATTCATTACTGCGTAACAAAAGTAACAGGTATGTGATCTTTTGCAGTCCAATTAGTCAGTCCACCATCAGTCGTCGGGTAGATCCAGCTATCAAACTCTGATTCCTCCACATCGTCATCAATAGCATTCACTCCCGGATTGGTGATGAACACGAGAGGTCTTCCGATCCTTGCTTTGCGTACAGCCCTCTGAGCTTCTGCAGTAAAACCCAGTCCAAACTTGTCAGTCTTAGGAGTAAAATCGGGGAGCCTGCCCCAGTTAGCACATTCACCTTTCTCAATCACAGCCCGGGCGTCCTTCAAGGAGGCCATCTTCAAAGGAAAGTCTTCTTCAATCACTGTCTCTGCTGACGCCAATGTTGGAGGTACCTCTTCAAAATGTTGAAAGGGGGTTTCAATAAACTCCCCTTCCATCTCAATATACCGGAATGAATTCAGATGACTAACCATGTATTCTTCCTCCCCTTGCACAGTAACAATCTTCCCTCTGGCAGGGTACTTGAGCTTCTGGTGTAGAGTGGAGGTCACAGCCCCAGCTTTGTGAATCCAAGGTCGACCCAGCAAACAGGAATAAGATGGACGAATATCCATCACATAGAAAGTTAAGTCAAATACTTGAGAACCCACACGAATAGGAATGTCTACCTCACCATGCACCATCCTCTTCGACCCGTCAAAGGCTCGGACAATGATATTGCTAGGCTTCAACTCCAGGCCCTCACTATCCAAACGGTCTAAGGCCTTCTTGGGCAATACATTCAGGGAAGAACCGGTGTCCACCAACACATGAGCAAGAGTAGTGCCCCTGCATTCAATGGAGACATGCAGGGCATCATTGTGGTTCTTTCCCTTAGCAGTAAGATCAGCATCCGAGAAACCCAAACCATTGTCAGCTGTCAAATTGGCCACACAGTCAGTGAATTGATCTGCAGATGTCTCTTGTGGCACATGGGCCGTCTTCAGAAATGAGATCAGGGCTTTGGCATGGGCCTCTGAACATAACAGTAGTGATAGCATAGAGATCTTGGAGGGGGTATGCCCCAGCTGTTCAACGACATTGAAGTCGCTCTTCTTGATTATCTTAAGAATTTCCTCCATCTCTTGCTGGGAGGCTTCAACATTCACAGTCTTTGGTGCCTCCATCCGGGAAGGCTCATCCTCAATCCCTTTACCCCGAGTGTCAGATGACTCGGCAACAGGGGTAGAAACTGGATCAGATGTGGAAACAGGCGCACTTGCAGGCGTAATTATAAGAGGTCTTCGGATAACTGGTGGCGTAATGTCAGGCGAGAAGAGCCTGCCACTGCGAGTAACTTTAGCTGGACCGGTGATGTTACTGATACCGGTATTGGTGTTGAATTCCTGCTTCACCCTAAGCACATACACATCTGCCCCATAGTGCCATGGGACAGCCTTGTCAGATTCATAGGGGAGGGGCCCCGGAACAGTAATGATAATGGGTGCAACAGACATGATCTTGACTGGCTTCCTCGGGGGAGCCTTGATTGGATTGTTGAAAATTGTGACGACATATACTTCTTCAACGGGAACAATAGGAACAACGGACTTCTTGAACAAAATTTCCTTGCTATCCATCAGGCTTTGGATGCCTGACTTCAGCAACGGACAACCAGTAGAGGAAACAGCACACAAAAGGCAACCATTGCTACAACCCGGAAATAAACCGGCCAGCAACAGGTTCCTCTTAACAGTCAACAGAGGGGTAGCCACATCATCCACAGAAATTGCATACAAGTCTTCAGCAACAGCATTTACTCCATGCTGGGGCATAGGAGCAGTCACAACATTGGGCCTCTCGGGTGCTTCGAATTGTATCTCCTTCGCATCAATAAGGTCTTGAACCTTATTTCTCAGGGCCCAGCAGTCATCAGTAGAGCTTCTCTGACGGTCACCAAGTTGGTCGATAGCAGTTGCGGCAAGATCTGTGACAAGGTCATACTTAGCCGAGTAAATTCTCTTCTGGGTCTATCACCCCTTGATTGGTTAGGTTGCCGAGGAGCGGCAACAGGCTTTGCAATTACCACCGCGTTGACAACTTGGCGGCGCTCTGGTTTATCCTGCCTCCTAGGCCCATACACAGCACTGGCCTCCTTTTTGAAAGGTTTCTTCTCAGAACTTGAGGACGCACCCTTCTGAATTTTCCCTGATTTCATACCAGCCTCTATTCTTTCCCCAGTCAGAATGAGATCGGTAAACCCTGCAGACGAATTGCCAATGAGATGGTTGAAGAACGGCCCGGATAGGGTCCCCAAGAACATGTCTACAAGCTCACGGTCTGTTAATGGTGGCTGCACCCTGCCAGCCAGGTCCCTCCACTTCTGCACATACTCTTTAAAACCTTCTCCCGATCCTAACGACATACCCTGGAGTTGGGTACGCGTAGGAGCGAGGTCGGCATTATACTGATACTGCTTGTAAAAAGCAATAGCCAACTCCTCCCAGTTACGAACCTTGGTTCCATCCAGCTGATAGAACCATTCGAGATGAGTCCCTGAAAGACTCTCCTGGAAGAAGTGGATCCACAAGTTCTTGTCCGCGGTGTACGGCTGGATCTTCCGCACATAAGATCTGAGATGTAGCTTAGGGCAGGACGCCCCGTCATACTTTGCGAAAGATGGTGCTTTGAACTTATGTGGGATTACCACACCAGACGATAGACCCAAGTCTCCGAAATCCAAACCAGGCACCTGTTGAATTTCCATGGCATTCAGTCGGTCTTCCAACTGCTTGTACTTGTCTTCAGTTGGAGGATACTGCTCCTCATTAAAATCAGTCTCGTTGTCAGAGACCACCGGACTAGGACCTCTTCCCCCTTGGGGACTGCTTTTTCCCACAGAAGAACCACCTTGATCAACCTCATTTTGCAGAGTGTTGCCAAACCTCCGGCCAGTGTTGAACAGTACAGTTCTCTTCTTCTTCTTGCCCAGCAGAGCCTTCAATTCCTCTTGACCTTGTGCCAAACCCATAATCAGTTCTTGGAATTGGGCGTTCTGAGCCTGAAGGGCCTTGATGGACTGCTCGGTAGATGATTCAGGGTTCATGATGCTGAAATAAACAGCGAAGAACATTAATCAACCTGAAAAGAAGAGTACCTGCTATGCACATGATGCATGATATGTGTTTATGCAATGCATTCAAGGGTTCGAAAGTTCAAATTTGTTGTAGACAAAAGGAACACACGTTATCATTAAGAAATAATTGTTTAGTACATCAAGGCCTCATGGGCAAACATTACAAAGTAAATCAATCCCAAAAGACACTACGCATCCTCTTTGGAGCAATATAGGTGTTGAGAGTCTTTTCCTCGTGCAGTAGGCGGGTGAGCTCTAAGACCTTCTTCTCACTAGCATGTAGACTGGACTCAAGAGAATTCGGTTCTTCCTTAAGCTGGATCCAGCTCTTCTGCATTTCTTCCCAGGATGTAGGCATATCAGGATGTTGAATGGTGTAGGACACTTCTCCTTCCAATACTGGCTCTTTGATCACAGGGAGAACATGAGGATATGGCATCACTAGCTTCTGGGAGCGAGCTCGTACCCACTTGAGATAAGGCTCCAACGGGATGGAGTTCCTATGCCCCATTGTCTTGCTGTCTATCCTGCTAGGCATCCTCCAAGCTCTGATAAATCTCTGGCGAAGTCCTTGCGCATCGTTGTCAAAGTCAAAGACTATGTCAGGAATTAACATGTCATGAGGGCCGTCCCTCCGAGCATAACCAAACTGTCTCCAAGCCAAACACGGGTTGTGGGTAATACCTCCTCTGATTCCAAGTAAAGGAACATTGGGAAACTCCCCGCAACGATCAATGATAGTGACATCTTCTCTGGACCAAGAACACCAATGTATATCTGCATGTGTAAGAGTCATCAATCGCTGTGACCATCTCAAACCCCGCTCGTTCTTCAAAACCGATTGTGGAAGGTGCGAAATAAACCACCTTCCCAGGAGAGGAGTGCAGCACATAAGAACACCTATTTTTCTCATGGTTCGAGTGTAACATGAGTGAAGGATGTCCCCAAGCAACGTAGGTATAGGGTTCCTGGACATGAAGATCTTGACAGCACTGATATCTATAAGCTGATCTGGATTCGGGAACAAAACCAATCCATAGACAAGGAGGGCCACAACTTCTTCAAAGGCTTGTAGGTCAAGGGAGTTCCAACATTCTTGGGCCTTCTCAAACAGAAACCTGGCTAAGAACCCTTTGATACCACTTCTAACTTCCCAATGTCCCTTGATGTCAGATGGTTGTAGGCGTAATGCTTTAGCAATCTCTTCAAGTTTGGGTTCCTTTTCCGTACCGTTGTAGGGTAGCTGACTAAGGATAGGGATCTTCAGAAGCCGGGAGAACTCTTCCAATGTAGGCACCAGTTGATAATCCAGGAATGTAAAACAGTGATGCAGAGGGTCAAAGAACTGGAACAGGACCTTTATCATATCTTCCTCAATGTTGGTGTTGACCAAGCTGATGAGTCTTCCATGCCTTTCACTGAAAGAAGAGCTCTCGGGAATCCTGGATACAAGTTCCTTAAGCTGAGGAGGGATCCTTACAAGGCTGATCTGAATTGTCTTTCTGCGAACAGTTTCCATGTCCTACAAAACAAGAACAAAGATGAAGATTCGAACCCCTGAAATGGTTAGTCAATGCATATGATGTTGTATGATGTCATGATGCTATGATTAAACACACCACAAATATTCACAAGGGCAAACATGATAAGGCACACAAGTCACACAAGACAGCCTTTAGGGTTTAGGCCAGCATGGGGTCTGGGTATTACCCTCTTGAAGTTGGTGGGCTCAACCTGTCCTATCAGAAGTAACCGGGTTCTAAGGGTCCCAATATCACTGGATTGCTTTCATTGTTCATCGTTTCGATTTAGCCACTGAACTGGCGACCAAAATATTCCAAGAAAACAACCCTCAATTGAGTGTAGTATCGAGTATCAACAAACATCGGACTGCACCAAAGTCAGTTATCTCACTACCCTAAAGAGGCCAAGATGGTTCAATTAAGGTTCCTAAGGTCAGTTGATGCTTCACGACACCACGCGGAGGCCCCGTACTCTCCTTGACTGAACTCAAGGGTTACCGGTACACACCAAAGTGCCACATAAACGTAGCAGACTGCTTCAACCATGTCGGTATACCCCGCACAGTTCCCTCACAGCCTTGTTGCTACTTTCTAAGAAGGTACCCCCCAGATCCTGGTTAGGATCTATAGAACTCCCAAGACAGTACCCACAATAATAAAGCAAACAATTCAGACAATTGAAAACACAAGTGATCTTAGTCCTAAGGTACACCTCACTTTTAAAAGTCCCCAGTAGAGTCGCCAGTTCTGTGATCGGTGGATTTAGAACTGACTGTTTTTAATGCTGGTTCGCGAAATGTCGCGGAAGCAAGAGTCGCCACCGTCTTTTATTTTCTCCAACATGGACAGGACAAAAGCACAGCAAAATTCCTTTATGAGAATAGTTCTCGGTTCGGGAGGTAGATTTATAGAAAGGGAAGGTGTTAGCACCCTTTCTATCCATGGTTATCCATGGGCTCTTAGGTACTTGCTCTTATGTTTTCAAAATGTTTGTTTGCTTTTCAAATTGTGAGTGGGTTTGAAAAAGTTTCATTGAAAACTTCAATTCGACTCTTGTATCAGTCCTCAAGAGTGTTGTGAAGTGTTTGTTTTGAAATCTTTTAGAAAGTGTCAGTGTGAAAAGATTGTTTTGTTTGTTTTTTAGAGAGCAAGTACCTATGAGTTGTCTACCTACCCTAAGGAATTAGGCTGTGTAGAAGTCCTTAAGGTAATGCCATCCCACCATTGAGAGGTAGGTAGCACCACCGTTGGAGGTGTTCGGGTCAATTCGAGTTTAGGGACAGTGTGGTCACCAGAGCAACAGTAGGACACCTTAGAAGCTACCCTTATGCCAAGGGTCATGGACATAAGGACTTACTAAAACGTCCTATACTCGACGACCACGTTTCGAGGGGCAAGGCAACAGTGAGGCGTACCCTAAGAGTGGTGTGTGAATTTGTGTATTGTTTTCAGTTATGTTTTATCTTGTCATGCATTTGGTGAGCTACGCATTGTTTTTAATTTAGGCCATTCATTCTTTCATGCGATTATAATTTAAAAGGGCAGAAATTAAAGTGCGGAAAATAAAGTCCTACGCTATTACAAGGCGCGGGTCTATACATCGCCAAATTAACAAAGACCCGTTTTAATAAAAATGCGGAAAGTAAAACCTAGTTACTATTACAAGGCTTGAGCAATTACATAATATTCACAAAGGAAAATCAGATAAATGCGCGAAAAGAATAAAGATAGAACATTCGAGGGCGTTGGACCCTTTTGAGAAATTAAATGAAATTAAAAAGCTAATTAATTATTTAATTAAGAAGCCTAATTTTTCCATATGTATAAACCCCCAATTCCAAGCTTCTGAAACCCTAGCAAGCGTTAATGGCAAATATTGATACAGACATTGTTAGGACAATTAAGTGGTACCATTAGCTTCAGAGCATCAATATTAGTGTAAATCAACCATTAAAAATCATGAATCATGCATGGAACTTAAAACACGATTATGAAAAATTTTGAAAAAAAAACAATTCTGTTCTACCAATTCTCTGTGCGTGAAGGCTTGGTTTCGATTGCAAATGTTTCCTAGCAATGTCAGGAAGACAATGGACAAGCTTTTGGACTCTGAATCGTCTTGTAGCTATGTTTTCAGTTTTCAAATTTTTTGTGAAACTTTGCAAATTGGTATGCAGCTCTTAGGCAGTTTTTTCGTGTCTATGAGCATTAGGGTTATGTTGTATATGTATCTGAGTGGAATTAGGTTAAGAAAAACAAGCCCAAAGTCCATCCATTCATGTTTTGAAGATTTGATTTTAAAGCATATCAATTTCAATCTTTTCCATGCCAATTATGCCAAATATGGAAGATATTGTCCCTTTTGATTGATGCACGAAATATTTAGGTCATGATGAGTGAATTGGCTGCACAAAAAGATTTAAAACCATTGTTTAGTATTTTTCTCATAATTAAATTTAGTTAAGTGAATTAATAAGATTAAAAATTCAATTAATTAATTAAAAATAATAAAATAAATCCCTTTTAGCTTAATGGGTCGTGCATAGCCTTTGGGTAATGATTCATGGAAGAAATTGAGGCCCATTAGCAATTTTGAGGCTTTTGAAGCAAAGTTGACTTTTCAAAATTCCCAAAAATTTCCCAACTTCTACAAGGCATAGCTTGCTCAATTTTGAAGCTTTGATCATGTTCTTGGACATTTTGGAAAGGTATTGAAGTCCTCTAACCAATGCCTTTGGTCCCATGTCATTTTGATTTACCAATCTCAAGTTATGGTCTTTGACTTAAAGTGCCTTTTTGTTGACTTTTGAAAATGACCTATAATGTTGAAATTGATAACTTTTTGTGAGAGCATTTCTTGGACTTGAAGTGTGAAGATGGGTTGTAGGAAATGTCATTCTCTTCAAAATGAGATTTGGATGGGATTTTTCTGATGAACCATGAAGAAGTTATGCCCTGGTCAATTTGCAGTTGACTTTTCCAACTATCCAAAAATAGAAACTTTTGCATCTTGAGACTTTTTGAGCCATGCTTTGAGAATCATGATCAAGAATTGATCAAATGATGTTTGTGGCTTCAAAATAAGATGTTGACCAAAAATTTTGACTTTTGACTGCCAAATGACCATTTTGCCCCTGCAGTTGACTGTGGTGCAATTAGGGTTTTTGACAGTGTAACTTGATGCTGTGAGTCTTGAAACTTGGCATATGGATGCTTGACAATGTATATAGGCATGTGGGACTTGATTGGACCCTTGAAAACTTCAATTTCTTTGCAAGAACCAAAACCCTAATTTTGACTGTGCTAGGAGGCAATTGGACTGTGCAACCCTTGAGAGATTTTGAACCTTGATCTTGGCAGATCTTGAAGAATATGGGAGGGCAAATTTTGGGGTACAACAAGCATATTTTGGCAAAAATGGCAATGTTTCTTTTTCTATTTAGGGATTAATCTTGTGTGCAATGCTCTAATGACCAAAACAATGCCTTAAACCAATGGATTTGCATTTAATTATTGAGTGTGGAATGGTTTTGAGGCCTGTAATCTAGTGAAAAGCAAGCTGATTAGAATTGGTAACTTGTATCACTATGAACATGCCATGGATGAAAAGTGAGTTTTTTCCAACTTCAAGCCTTCGATTCTCCCTAACCACAAATGAGTTTGGAGAGTTCTTGGACATTTTGGAAAGCTTGCAACATGCTCTACATTCCATATTTGAAATGCAATTTGAGATTCCAAGTGTAACTATGTGAAAAATGGCCATGAAGATAGGTCAAAATCCTGCCTAAACTAGGGCAAAATTTCACTAAGTTAAAAGTTCCATGGACCCTTGTTCCAAAAATCATAACTTGATATCCATGCTTCTTTTGGGAAAACTTTGTGAATCAAAGTTGTATACTTTGTGGAGGAATACAACTTTCATGTTGGAAGTTTTGTTTGAATCCAATTGCATTATGGTGAAAATGTTGAGCAAAGTTAGGAAAAATTAAGAAAATTTCATAACTTAGAAAAATTCTAAGTTATGAAATTTTTCAACTTTAAACCCTAATTTGCAAAAATGGGTTTCTTGATGAACAATTTTCATGTTTTGACACATCTTGATGAAAAATGACCCTTGGCACTTGATTTTGACCAAAAAGTCAAAGTTTGACTTTTCATTATACAGTCAAATTTTGATCAGTTGACTGAAAAATTCATTTGTCAATCCAATGCATTTGAGATCTTTTGAACCTTGTGAATAGGTCAAGATGATGCCATTGAGTCCTCGAATCCATGCTTGAACCCATTTTTCCATTGGCTAGGTCAAAAGTCAGAAATTGCCCTTGTGTAGTCAAAACCCTAAAAATGACCATTTTGCCCTTTTGGTGATCTGATCAAATTTCTTATGGAGTTGTGGTACAAACTTGATCAAATGGTTCATATGAGTTTATAATGTTGATGTGGATCAAAAATTATGAGGTTTGACTGTATATTGGCCATAGTTGACTTTTTCCCCAATACAACTGATTTTTAGGTCAACTATCCAATTGACTGGGCAAAAATTTGATTCAAGGCTTGAAACTTGGTATGGACAAACTTATGAGTCCAAAATGAAGTATGAAAGTCACTTTGAGCATTGAAAGTCCAAAAATATATGTGCAAACTCAAACCCTAATTTAGGTCATCAGTGCGAGGAGATGTCTTGAGCAGTGCAAAACCCTAATCCTGTCTGGAGTTCAAAGAGTCTTGTGAGGGGAAATATTGATAAAATGAGAGGGAAAATTTTGGGGTACAACAGCTTCCCCTGTTCAATCTTCTTGAACCTGAAGAGTTAGATTGGCGAGTTTGCCTTTCGTGACTCGAAGGTAAAAGAGGATTGGACACTAGAGTGCCCGTAAATTTGCACTCGTCAAAATGTAGCTGGGGGAATGGGCTTAAAGATGCCATTTGGAGATGGTAGAATCTTGCGGGAGATGGGCTTAAAGATTCCATCCAAGATTTGTTTGTTGAAAACTTAGGAGAATGAATGTTAGAATGGTATCCGTGTTCGGAACGTATCTGAGTTGTATCTGGAGATTTGATCTGTATGAGCAAGGGAATGGCGTCCGTGTCTAGAGTGTATCCAAGCTGTAACTGTATTTGATTCTTGAATGAATTATCAGGATGACTTCCGTGTCTGGAGTGTATCTGTATTGTATCCGAAATCTGAAATCTGAATAAGCGACAGAAAGACATCCGTGTCTGGAGTATCTCTGGGCTGCGAAATAGGTTTGAATGAGTGACAGAATGGAAACCGTGTCTGGAGCGTATCTGGACTGTATCTGAAGTTGAGATCTGTATGAGTAGCAGAATGACTTCCGTGTCTGGAATGCATCCGTACTGTAACTGAGATCCGGACAGGTGACAGAATGACTTCCGTGTCTTGGAATGTATCTGAGTTTGAGGTTGATAGTTGAATCTGAATGAGAAATAGAATGGCTTCCGTGTCTGGAGCGTATCTAGTCTGTATCTGATTGCTGAAGTCTGAATGAGTAGTAGAACGACCGTCGTGTCTGGGGTGTATCCATACTGTATCTGAACTATGAGACCTGAATGAGTAGCAAAATGACTTCCATGTCTTGGAGTGTATCCGTACTGTATTTGAGATATTTGAATATTTGTTAGAGATAGCTTTTAATCTTATCCTGAAAAAGGTAAAATGTTAGCTAAAACACACAAAGTTATGTTGCATGACATGTATGATGCAATAAAATGTGTTCTGTTAATGTTTATGATATATGAATGTAATGGATGCGCATGTAAGCTGAGTAGCCGTCTTGCTGAGGAAAATAAATCCTTGATAGCTGGAGATAATGAAATCTTTGACTGCTGTCAGGGAAAATAAACCCTTGACTGCTGCTGGGGATTCAAAACCTTTGATCGTTGAGAATGAGAAATCCTGGGGCCACTGCTGAGGATTGAAAATCCTTGGTGACTTGTGGGGATTAACAAGAGCTTTGACAACTTTTGTGGGGATTTGAGAATCCTTCATGACTTTCCTGGCGGATGAGGAAAACTCTGACGATCTCTACTGGGGAATTAAAACCTGGAAGGCTTCAACTGGAGAAATGAGGACAAGAATCTTTAATCTGCTGGTAAATAACTTTGTGGGGAGAATATATATCCTATTGGAGAATTTGCAAAAGCTTGGGTTGTATGCCACTCTATTGGGGAATCGGGGGAAGTTGGATAGTACTCCACCGGGGTTTAAAGGTTGAAGTTTTGGATTCCGTTGAGGAAGAAAGTTTTATCTTCGCTGAGGGTTTGTAGATCAAAGTTTTCTGGCTCCGCTGGGGATTGGGAGTTTAGAAACTTAGCTCTGACGGGGGTTTTGAAACTTAACTCCGCTGGGGATATGTATTTCAAGGTTTTAGCTCTGTTGAGGATCTGAATGACCTACTGTAGGGGATTTCTTCTGGAATAGCCTAAAGACGTTTTCCTATACTTTCAACCTATAAGTAATTATCCTTTCTCATTTCGTTTTATTTGTAAGCAGTGATTATATTCAAATGCATATGCTCATTTAATAAATCATTGGACGTTTTCAAATAAAACACAAGTGTAAGAAGGCAAACAAATTTTTGTACTTTGAAGTATCTTTATATTAACTTTGTGTAAGTATTTTGTACAAAGGAGACAGACATCCTAGTAAGAGAATGTTGTCATAAAAATGAGAAAATTTTATACAAAGAAAGATGGCTATGTGTAACAATTCCATGGGGTTCCCATTCTGCTATAGTCTTCACAACTCTTAGTATCTTGTCAATTCGTTGCTTCATCCGCAGATGATTGGATTGATCAGAAGCTTAGAGCTTGTCTGTGAAGAGATTGTTCTTAAAGTGATCCGACGAGACATAGTCATACGCTTTAATTCCCTAACTTTTGCCTGGACCGCCCTTTCGGGTTTTCAGTCCACCGGGAAACCCTTTTTTGCCCAAGTCGCCCTTTCGGGTTTTCAACTTGTCGGGTGTACAGATTTTTACTTATCCCTAATTTTTGCCTGAACTGCCCTTTCGGGTTTTCGATTCACCAAGATGCCCATTTTTACCCAAGTCGCCCTTTCGGGTTTTCAACTTGTCGGGTCGTTTATGCGTAGTATCTTTTGACTATATCTGCGTTTGCAGGGTGCGACAGGTCATCGCCGTCCATGGTGGCCAGAATCATTGCCCCGCCAGAAAAGATATTTTTGATCACAAATGGTCCTTCGTAAGTAGGAGTCCATTTGCCCCTGGGATCACTTTGCAGCAAGATGATCTGCGTGATTACAAGGTCCCCGACTTGATATACTTGTCTCTTGACTTTCTTGTTGAAGGCTTTGATCATACGTTTTTGATACGCCTGACCATAGCAAACAGCAATAAGTGGCTTTTCGTCAATCAAGTTAAGTTGATCAAGTCGGGTCCGAATCCAATCGTCTTAATTCAAACCAGCATCCTTCATGATTCTCAAGGAAGGGATATGAACTTCCATAGGAAAAATAGCTTCCATGCCATATACCAAATAAAAGGGGGTTGCCCCAGTTGAAGTACGTGCCGTGGTACGATACCTATGCAGAACAAGCGGTAACATCTCATGCCAGTCCTTGTAGGTGACTGTCATCTTTTGAATGATCTTCTTGATATTTTTGTTCGCAGCTTCGACAGCACCGTTCATCTTAGGCCGATAGGGAGATGAATTGTGATGTTGAATTTTGAACTGCTCGCACAGAGCGGTTATCATAGTATTGTTAAAATTTGTACCGTTGTCAGTAATGATCCTATCGGGGATACCATACCGGCATATGAGGTTCTGCTTGATGAAGCGGGAAACCACATTCTTTGTAACGGAGGCGAAGGAAGCTGCTTCGACCCATTTGGTAAAGTAATCAATGGCCACCAGGATGAAACGGTGTCCATTGGATGCTGTAGGCTTGATCTCTCCTATCATGTCGATTCCCCACATCGCGAATGGCCAAGGAGCTGTTAGTACATTGAGAGGAACTGGAGGAATATGTACCTTGTCAACATAGATTTGGCATTTGTGACAAGCACGGGAATATTGATAACAATCAGCTTCCATGGTAGACTAGTAGTAGCCTGCCCGTAGAATCTTCTTAGCCATCGTATGACCGCTTGAGTGGGTGCCAAAGGTGCCATTATGTAGTTCAGCCATGATCTGCTCAGCTTCAACTTTGTCCACACAACGGAGCAAGACACAATCAAGATTGCGCTTGTATAGGATACCATTTATCAGAAAGAACTTGGTAGCGAACCTCCTTAAGAACTTTTTGTCGTTGACTGAAGCTCCTTCGGGGTATTCTTGTGCTTCGAGATACCTTTTGACGTCATGAAACCAAGGTCGGTCCACCACTTCTTCGGTATTAATCTTGTGACAGTGTGCTGGTTCGTCCATTCGTTCAATGGTGATTTGAGGTGCCTCATTATCCCAGTTAAGTTTAAACATGGATGACATTGTAGCTAGTGCATCTGCTAGCTGATTCTCTTCTCGCGGGAAATGCTCGAAGGTAATCTGCTCGAAATGTGGTAACAATGTCTGGACATGTTCTTTGTAAGGGATGAGGTTAGGGTGTTTAGTATCCCACTCTCCTTTGATTTGACAGATAACCAAAGCTGAGTCCCCAAATACAACCAAAGATTTGATTCCCAAGTCAATAACAGCCTTGAGACTAAAGATACAAGCTTCATACTCGGCCATGTTGTTGGTGCAACTAAAGCAGAGTCTAGCAGTGAAAGGTGTATGGCAACCTTCTGGAGAGATAAGTACTGCGCCGATACCATTCCCAAGTGCATTTGAAGCACCATCAAAGTACAGGGTCCATCGGGATCCTTGTTCAAGTCCGTCATACGGTCCGTTACCTTTAATGTTGTCCAATGTCATAATATCCTTGTCAGGGAAGTCGAACCTCATAGATTGGTAATCTTCGACGGCTTGATGAGCTAGATGGTCAGCTAGTACACTCCCCTTTATAGCCTTTTGGGTTATGTACTGGATATCATACTCAGTCAGGATCATCTGCCATCTAGCGATTCTTCCGGATAAAGCAGGCTTCTCGAAGATGTACTTGATCGGATCCATTTTGGAAATCAGCAAAGTGGTATGTGTCAA
Organism: Vicia faba; assembly: GCA_948472305.1. Lineage (NCBI taxonomy): Eukaryota > Viridiplantae > Streptophyta > Magnoliopsida > Fabales > Fabaceae > Vicia > Vicia faba. Next base: position 230,887,830 of record OX451737.1, read on the forward strand.
CATATACTGTCTTAGTCGGCGAGCAGCCCATACCAAAGTGCAGCAAGTTTTCTCGAGCAGTGAGTAGCGAGTCTCACAGTCGGTAAACTTTTTGCTAAGGTAATAAATGGCATGCTCTTTTCGGCCAGACTCGTCATGTTGGCTCAGTACGCACCCCATTGAATTATCCAAAACAGTCAGATACATGATTAACGGCCTTCCTTCGACGGGTGGCATCAAGATAGGAGGTTGTAGAAAATACTCCTTGATTTTATCGAAAGCAACTTGACAGTCGTCATTCCATTCAACCACCTGATCTTTCTTCAACAGCTTGAAGATTGGTTCACAGGTAGATGTTAGGTGAGAAATGAATCTTGCAATGTAGTTTAGGCATCCCAAGAAACCTCTGACCTCCTTCTCAGTGCGGGGGGCAGGCATTTCTCGTATAGCTTTGACTTTAGTAGGATCAACCTCAATGCCTTTGTTGCTGACGATGAATCCCAAGAGTTTACTGGACCTAACTCCGAAAGTGCACTTGCTAGGGTTCAGTCTGAGCTTATACTCCTTCAATCTGACAAACAGCTTTTGCAGATGGTCGAGGTGTTCTTCTTCTGTTTGTGAACGGGCTATCATGTCGTCTACGTAGACTTCAATCTCATGATGTATCATGTCATGAAACAAAGCTACCATGGCTCGCTAATAGGTTGCCCCGGAATTCTTCAGTCCGAATGGCATCACTTTATAGCAGAAGGTACCCCACTGCGTAACAAAAGTAGTCTTCTCCATGTCTTCGGGGGCCATTTTGATCTGGTTGTACCCTGAAAATTCGTCCATGAAAGAGAATACCTTGTGTTGAGCTGTGTTGTCAACCAAAATGTCAATATGTGGTAGTGGAAAATCATCTTTAGGGCTAGCCTTATTTAAGTCTCTATAGTCCACACATATTCTCACTTTGCCATCTTTCTTAGGCACGGGCACAATGTTAGAAACCCATTGTGGATAGGAAGTAACAACAAGAAACCCGGCATTGAACTGCTTCATCACTTCAGCTTTGATCTTTTCTGACATGTCGGGCCTCATTCGGCGAACTTTCTGTTTAATTGGTGGACAATCTTCTATAGTAGGGAGACGATGGACCATAATATCTGTATCCAGTCCCGGCATGTCTTCATAGGACCAGGCGAAGATCTCAACATACTCATTCAACAGCTGAACTAAACGCTCTTTGACACTTGGCTCCAGGTTGGCACCCACTTTAACCTCTTTTCTGTCTTTGACGGTACCCAAATTGATAGTCTCCAACAACTCTTCATGGGGCAGAATAGCCCTTTCTTCTTGTTGCAAAAGTCTATCCAACTCTCCAGGCACTTCACAGTCTTCATCACCTTCGTATTCGGCATGATTGACCAGATCTTCAGAGTCACTAAAGGCCAAAGCAGAATAGTCACCCATGGAATCCGGAGTGGATGGGTACCTACATTTTGTGAGTGTGGGTGTGTGTAAGGGATAGCCATCCTTAAACAAAATAAAATGTAAAAGGAACGAAAATGAACACAAAAGTTTATAGATGAAAACGTCCATGATTCATTAAAAATGGCATATGAAAATGAAGAATCAAAACCCTTACAAATGGACCTATGTGCCCCGGGAAAGGCACAAGGCAAAAGAGTGTACGAATTGTTTAAAAGTTATTACAGACTGTTGTACCCCAAAATTTGCCCTCCCATTTCCTCAACACAAGACCCTTGGAGCTCAAGATCCAGCTAGGGTTTCCTCTGCTCAAGACTTCTCCTTGCACTGTTGACCCAAATTAGGGTTTGTGTTTGCACAAAGATGTTTTGACCTAAAATTCCTAATATGACTTTCATGCTTCATATTGGACTCCCAAGTTTATCCATACCAAGTTTCAAGCCTTGATTCCAATCTTTGCCCAGTCAATTGGACAGTTAACCTAGAAATCAGCTGTATTGGGGAAAAAGTCAACTGTGGTCAATTGACAGTCAAACCTCATGAAATTTTACCCACATCAACATATTGAACTCATATAAACCATTTGATCAAGTTTGGATCACAATTCCACAAGAAATTTGATCAGATCACCAAAAGGGCAAAATGGTCATTTTTAGGGTTTTGACTGCACAAAGGCAATTTTTGACTGTTTAACCTAACCAATGGCAAACCAAGCTCACATATGGACTCAAGGACCCCATGGAATTGTCTTGACATGTTCAACAAGTTCAAAAGATCCCAAATGCACAAGATTGACAGATGAATTTCCCAGTCAACTGAGCCAAATTTGACTGTATACTGAAAAGTCAAACTTTGACTTTTTGGTCAAAATCAAGTGTCAAGATTCATTTTTCATCAAAACATGCCAAATTATGAAACTTGTTCATCAAGAAATCAAAAATCACAAATTAGGGTTTGAAATGAAGAATTTTCATAACTTAGAATTTTTTCTAAGTTATGAAAATCCCTAATTTTTTCCTAACTTTGTCCCATTTTTTCACCAAGATACATTTGGATTCAAGGAAAACTCAAAACATGAAAGTTGTAGTACATTGCAAAATCTACAACTTTGATTCACAAAGTTTCCTCAAAAGAAGCTTGTAGCTGAAGTTACAATTTTTGGAACAAGGGTGCAAAACATTCTTAACTTAGAAATTTTTTGACCTATTCTAGGCAGGATTTTTGCCTAACTTCATGGCCACTTTTCACATGCTTCCACTTGGAATTTCAATTTTCATTACAAAGATGGATTGTATTACACATTCCAATCTTTCCAAAATGTCCAAGAACTCATCAAACAACCTTGTGGTTAGGGAGAATCGAATATGGAAATATGGGCAAAACTCACTTTGTTCATGAGCCATTTCCATGTCCATAACTTTGCATTCTTAAACTCAGCATGCTCTAAGCTAGATTACATGTCTTTTATCTCATCCACACTCATAAATTTAATGCCAATCCTTCATGTTTAAGCCTTATCTTGTGTGTTTAAGCATTGCATACAAGATTGAGCCATAAATGGAAAAAGCAATTTATCCATTTTTGAAAAGTGGAACTTTATGTCAAGTTTGCAAATCAAGAAGTACAATGCAAATCCTTTTGGCACAAGTTCAGGGATATAACACACTGATCAAGACAAAAAGATGCAGCATACTTGAGGGGCCTAGAGAAGCTTGTAAACCAACTTGCCATTTTCTTGCTTAAGTTAGAAGAAACCTTGCATAACTCACAACAACTCTCATTGCTGCAAGAACTAGCTTAGACAAACTTGTTAGACACATTCCAAACAACATAACTGAGCTAAGGCACGACCAAAACACCTTCCAAACCTCACCATTCATCAACCCCCCCCCCCCCCCACTGCAGAAAACAGAGTCACCTCTGCAGTTGGACTTCCATAACCCAATCCATTCGTGCATTCTTGCTAAAACCAGTTCATACACACTCCATACCACATATACAAGCTATCCCAAGCATTGGACACGACCTGTAACACCTCTAACCAACTTCACCATTTTCATTTTTTCTGTTTTGCAGGTTGATTGCCATAGCTTGATTCACTTGGTTTCAAAGCAAGCTAAAGGTTGGAATAGCATCCCTGAACTTCAAGCAAGCTGTACCAACCCTCACCTTGCACTGAAAGTACCTCCATTGTCAGATACGATCCAAGTTGAACAGGTAAGTTCATGGACTTCTATCTCTCAATCTAGGAAGAGTTAGCTTTAAGTTTGTGAATGAAAAGTGTCATACTCATGTCCCTGAAGCCACTCATATCCTCACTTTCCATTTATATTGCATATGCTGAGAGAATTTAAGACCTGAACATTGATAAAAACTTAGGTTAAGAATTAGGGATGGAGAAATTCTCTCTCATTTCTGAGAGTTAGATCAAGTTTTTGGTATATATGGAATCGTGGCTTGATGCTTGACATTTTTCATGTTATAAGTTTGTGCTAAAAGTCCAAGAATCAGGATGTTTGAACCAGGAGGAAGGGCGCGCGTTTTTTTGACATTTTTGTGCTGGAGGTTGAAGACAACCTCTATTGGGTTGGGCCTGTGATATTTTTCCTTTTTGCACTTTCATTTTTCACATGCACCCCCTGGCCCATTTTGAGATATACTTGTCATTTTTCATTTTTTTTTCTTTTGATTTTATTTCTATATTTTCATTTAAGCATAAAAAAATATTAAAATTATTTTTCCCACATTTTTTGCATTTTATTTGATATTTATTTGGTTTTATTTAGTTTTGTACATAAATAAACATAAATACACTTTTATTTAAAATAACTAAAAATAATATACAACACTTTTATTTTCTGATTTTTATTTTATTTTGCCTTTGAAAACATTTTATAAAAAAATATATACTTTTTTTAATATTAAATATTTTATTTTTTGTATATATTTAATATATTTAGTAAATAATATAGATACTTATATATTTATTAGTCTATTTAGGTTAAAAACATAAAAATAATACATTTTTATTTTTTATTAATATTTAACTTAAAAAATCACTTTTTGACAATATACTTTCTTTTATTTATTCTTTGAGAAATTTAGGAGTAAAGTTCTTGGTTACTTGCCAACTTGCAAAACAAAAACACTTGCCAATTTTTCAAAAAACACAATCCACAATACACTTTCAAAATAACTTTCAAAAAACATTGGAAAACTTTTCAAAAGACATACACCTTTGTAAACATCCAAACATGGGTCATTACAAAGGTTGCCACCACATTGGCCTCTTTTCAAAACATTTTCAAAACCCACACACAAAGCACCATTTCAAACAATCAAAAATCAAGGCAAGTTGATCTAAGCAAATAACTAAGAGCCCATGGATAACCATGGATAGAAAGGGTACTAATACCTTCCCTTTCTATAATCTACTCCCTGAACCCAAGAAAACATCTCAAAGGTTTTTGCTGTACTTTTTAACCTTTCCTTAGGATAAAATAAAAAGTCGGTGGCGACTCTTGCTCAACCGAAACATTTGCGAAAACAAACGCAAAACCCAAGTCAGTTCCCCCACCGTATCACAGAACTGGCGACTCTGCTGGGGAATTCTTTTAAAGTGGAGTAACCTTAGGGCTTAGATCACCCTTTTGCATGACTAATTGTTTGCTTTGATTGCTTTATATCTTGGATCTCTTGTTTGGGTTTGCAATCCTACACCCGGATTTGGGGAAACATTCATAGATAGCAATACGTTGTGGAAACTGTGTGGGGTATACCGACACGGTTGAAGCAATAGCTATATTAGTGCGACGTATTTGTGAGTACCGGTAACCCTTGAGTTCAATCAAGGAGAGTACGGGGCCGCTGAGTGATGTCACTAAGCACTAATGACCTAGAACCTTACTTGACCATCTTGGCCTTTCATTAGGGGTAGTGAGATGACCGGCTTTGGTGCAGTCCGAAGTTGGTAGATACTCGATACTACACTAATTGAGGGTTGTTTTCTTGGAATATTTTGGTCGCTAGTTAAGTGGCTAAACCAAAACAATGAACAATGAAAACAATCCAGTGATATTGAGCTCTTTAGAACCCGGTTACTATTTATAGGACAGGTTTTTAAGCCAACTACACTCAAGAGGGTACTTACCTATGAAACCTCATGCAAGCCTGAAACTAGGGTTTGGTGTGAATTGCTTGTACATATGTTTTATGCATACATCATAAACATCATAAAGCATCATATGCATATACTAACCATTTCAAGGGTTTAGATCTTCATCTTTGTTTTTGTTTTGTAGGTCATGGAAATTCCTCGCAGGAAAACTATCCAAGTCAACCTTGTGAGAATCCCTCCTCAACTCAAGGAGCTCACATCAAGAATTCCGGAAATCTCTCCCTTCAGTGAAAGACATGGTAGACTGCTCAGCCTAGTCAACACCAGCATTGAAGAGGACATGATGAAGGTGTTGTTCCAGTTCTTTGACCCTCTTCACCACTGTTTCACTTTCCCCGACTACCAATTGGTGCCCACTTTGGAGGAATTTTCTCAACTCCTGAGAATTCCTATCCCTAATCAACTAACTTTCAACGGTACGGAAAAGGAACCAAAGCCTGAAGATGTTGCTCAAGCACTACACCTACAACCATCTGACATCAAGGGGCATTGGGAAACTAGAAGCGGTGTCAAAGGCTTCTTGGCAAAATTCTTGTTTGAGAAGGCACAAGAGTGTTGGAATTCATTGGACCTACAAGCCTTTGAAGAAATTGTGGCACTCCTTATCTATGGGTTGGTCTTGTTCCCAAATCCTGACCAGCTTGTAGATGTCAACACCGTCAAAATCTTCTTGTCCAGAAATCCAATACCAACATTTCTTGGGGACATTCTTCACTCATTTTAGACTCGAACAATGAGAAAGAGGGGTGTTCTCATGTGTTGTACTCCTCTCCTTGCAAGGTGGTTTATTTCGCACCTTCCACAATCTGTCTTGAAGAATGACCAAGGTTTAAGGTGGTCACAACGGTTGATGACCCTCACTCACTCTGATGTACATTGGTGTTCTCGGTCCAGAGAAGATGTCATCATCGTCGATCGTTGTGGAGAGTTCCCTAATGTTCCATTACTTGGCATTAGGGGAGGCATTACCTACAACCCTTGTCTAGCTTTGAGACAATTTGGATATGCACGAAGAGATGGCCCTCACGACATGTTGATTCCTGACCTAGTTTTTGACTTCGACAACAATACGCAAGGACTTCGCCAAAGATTCATCAGAGCTTGGAGGATGCCTAATAAGGTTGACAGCAAGACACTGGGACACAAGAATTCCATCCCTCTTGAGCCCTATCTTAAGTGGGTACGAGCCCGAGCCCAGAGTCTAATGATGCCTTATCCTCATGTTCTCCCTGTGATTAAAGAGCCCGTTAAGGAAGGAGAGGTTCCCTACACCATCCTATATCCTGACATGCCTACATCGTGGGAGGAGATGCAGAAGAGCTGGATCCAACTTAAGGAGGAACGTAACACTTTTGAAGCCAGCTTCTACGCCAGTGAGAAGAAGGTTTTGGAGCTTACCCGCCGACTCCATGAGGAAGAGACCCTCAACACCTACATCGCACCAAAGAGGATGCGCAACGTCTTTTTACCTTGAGAAGTTTTTATAATATTTGGCCCATGGGGCATTTATGTACTGACAAATTTCTTCTTATTAATATGACGTGCGTTCTTTTTGTTTGCAACAATTTTGAATTTGCTAAATCCTTGAATGCATTGCATACATAAGCATATCATTCATCATACGCATAAGCAGGTCTCCACACCAGGTTTCCTTATCTTTCTGCTGTTTATTACAGTAAGATGGATCTCGAACAGACGGTCAAGGACTTGTAGTCTCAGAACTCACAGTTTCAACAACTCCTGATGACCTTGGCTAAGGGTCAGGAGGATCTAAAGGCCCTGCTGGGGAATAAAGACCAAGTGAAAAAGAAGAAAAAGAGAATCGAGGTGGCTACCCTAGGAAGAAGGTTTGAGGGTGAAGCCAGAAGAGTCCTTGAATTTCCCCCTACTTCTGAGGAGGGAACCAGTAAAGGGAATGCGGCTGCAGTACCTTCCGAATCCGAGGTTGAAGAAGAGGAGGCTGAAGAGGACGGAGTTTACTCTGATCAACAATACCCACCCGCTGATGATAAGTACAAAGGCTTGGAAGACAGGTTGGCAGCTATGGAGCTACAGAGAGTTCCCGGCTTAGATTTTGAAGATTTGGGATTAGTCGCTGGAATTGTGATCCCCCCGAAGTTCAAAGTGCCAGCTTTTGCAAGATATGAAGGGCTATCCTGCCCGAAAATGCATCTCAGATCATATGTAAGGAAGATCCAACCTTACACTGCAGACAAGAACCTTTGGATCCATTTCTTTCAGGATAGCCTTTCTGGGGCCCAACTCGAGTGGTTCTATCAGCTGGATGGAGCCAGTATCCGAAACTGGGAAGATTTGGCCACCGCATTTTATAAACAATATCAGTACAATTCTGACCTCGCTCCCATGCGTACCCAACTTCAGGGTATGTCACTGGGAACAGGCGAAGGATTTAAGGAGTATGCGAAAAAATGGAGAGACTTGGCTGGCAGGGTGCAGCCACCTTTGACTGACCGTGAACTTGTTGACATGTTCTTAGGGACCTTGTCTTGTCCATTCTTTAACCATCTGATTGGTAATTCTTCTGCTGGGTTTACAGATTTGATCTTAACTGGTGAGAGGATAGAAGCTGGTATCAAGTCGGGGAAGATACAGAAAGGTGCCGCTGCGAGTACTGAGAAGAAGCCTTTCAAAAAAGAAGCTAGTGTTGTTTATGGTCCCAGAAGACAAGTTAAGCCGGAACGCTGCCAAGCTGTCAATGCATTGGTAATTTCAAAGCCTGCTGCTGCTCCTCAGCAGTATAATCAACAAAGGGGTGAGAGACCCAAAAGGCAGTACACTCGGCTCAGCATGACCCTGTCTCAGATTTTGCCGCAACTACTATCAACCAATTTGGTAACTGTCAAAGAAGCTCCGAAGGTGGTGAACACAGCTTCTCCAAAGTATAACCCCAACGCCCGTTGCGCTTATCACTCCGATAGCCCGGGGCATACTACGGACGATTGCTGGGCTTTGAGGAATAAGGTTCAAGACCTTATTGATGCTAAGGAAATACAGTTTGAGGCGCCTGAAAGACCCAATGTTGTGACTGCTCCTATGCCCCAGCATGGAGTGAGTGCTATGGAAGAAGACCGGTATGTAGCTTCCGTGGAAGAGATTGTTACTCTGTTATCGACTGTCAAAAGGAATTTGTTGCTGGCCGATTTATTTCCGGGATGTGGTGAAGATTGCCTTCTATGTGCTGTTTCGCCTTTTGGTTGTCCTTTGCTGAAATCAGGTATCCAAAGCCTGATGGATAGCAAAGAAATCTTGTTCGAGAAGATTGTTGTTCCTGCTGTCCCTACTAAAGAAGTTTCTATTGTCACTATTTTCAACAAACCCCCTAAGGCTCCCTCAAAGAAGCCTGTCAAAATCATGTCCACTCAGAAGATTGCTCCTGTCATCATTACTGTTCCGGGGCCTCTCCCCTATACATCCGACAAAGCTGTCCCATGGCACTATGGGGCAGATGTTTATGTGCTTGGAGTGAAACAAGAGTTTGATACAAGTATCGGTGTTAGCAACATTATCGGGCCTGCCAAAATTACTCGCAGTGGTAGGCTGTTCTCGCCAGATATTGTGCCACCAGCTATTCAGAAACCCCTTATCACCACACCTGCAAGTGTGCATGTTCCACCTCCTAATCAAGTTCCTGTTTCTACCCCTGCTGCCGAGTCATCCGACGCTCGGGGCAAAGGGATTGCTACTAATTTGCCTGTCCTGACGGAGGCACCGAAGACAACCACTGTTGAAGCCTCCCAGCAAGAGATGGAGGAAATCCTCAAAATTATCAAGAAAAGTGATTTCAATGTTGTTGGGCAGTTGGGGCACACCCCATCAAAGATTTCTATGCTATCACTGTTGTTGTGTTCAGAGGCCCACGCCAAGGCCCTGATCTCCTTCCTGAAGACGGCCCATGTGCCACAAGAAACGTCTGCTGATCAATTTACTGATTGTATGGCCAACTTGACTGCTGATAACGGGTTGGGCTTTTCTGACGCCGATCTGACTGCAAAAGGAAAGAACCATAATGACGCCCTGCATGTCTCTATTGAATGCAGGGGCACTACTCTTGCCCATGTGTTGGTAGACACCGGTTCTTCATTGAATGTATTGCCCAAGAAGGCCCTAGACAGATTGGATTGTGAGGGTCTGGAGCTCAAGCCTAGTAACATTGTCGTCCGAGCCTTTGACGGTTCGAAAAGGATGGTACATGGCGAAGTTGACATCCCAATCAGGGTTGGTTCTCAAGTTTTTGATTCTACTTTCTATGTGATGGACATCCGTCCATCCTACTCTTGTTTGCTGGGTCGCCCATGGATCCACAAGGCTGGAGCTGTGACCTCCACACTACATCAAAAGCTTAAGTATCCAGTCAGAGGAAAGATTGTTACAGTTCAAGGGGAAGAGGAATATATGGTCAGCCACTTAAACTCGTTCCGATACATAGAAATGGATGGGGAATTCATTGAAACCCCCTTTCAACACTTTGAAGAGGTGCCTCAGACATTGGCATCAGCTGAAACTGTGATTGAAGACCCTCCTTTGAAGATGGCTTCCTTAAAGGATGCCCGGGCTGTGATTGAGAAGGGTGAGTGCGCAAACTGGGGCCGACTTCCTGACTTTACTTCGAAAACCGACAAGTTTGGTTTGGGCTTCACTGCAGAGGCTCAGAGGGCTGTTCGCAAAGCAAGGATTGGAAGACATCCTGTGTTCATCACCGACCCGGGAGTAAATGCTATTGAAGACGATGTGGAGGAATCGGAATTCGACAGCTGGATCTACCCAACAACCGACAATGGACCAAGCAACTGGACTGCCAAAGACTTTACACCTATTACTTTTGTCACTCAGTAATGAACTCTTTTGTTTTCAATTTGTAACAAACAATATGTTGAAACTTTTATGGCTCGGTGTCCTACCCGGGGCACCGGGGCTCCATTTGTGAGGGCTTTTGTATGACATTTTCATATATCATTAATCAAAACATTGGACGTTTGTTGCATTTCAAATCTTGTGCTCCTTTCCTTTCTTTATCATATATTGCAAAACATCTATATTTACACACACTCACTTATACAGGTTCCAATCCACTCCGGATCTCACTGGTAACGACTCTGCTACTACCAATTATGACTTCGAGAATCCGATCAACTTAGCCGAAGGCGAAGGTGAAGATGATTGCGAAGTGCTTGGTGAACTTGCAAGACTGTTACTCCAGGAAGAAAGGGCCATTCAGCCACATGAAGAGCCAGTGGAAACGGTAAATCTAGGTACTGAGACAGACAGGAAGGAAGTCAAGATTGGTGCCAATTTAGAGCTCAGTGTGAAACAAAGGTTGATTCAGATGCTGCATGACTACATGGAAATCTTTGCTTGGTCATACGAAGACATGCCTGGTTTGGATGGAGACATTGTGGTTCATCACCTACCTACCAAGGAAGACTGCCCTCCGGTAAAACAGAAGGTCCGCCGTATGCGTCCAGAGATGTCCGAGAAAATCAAAGCTGAGGTTATGAAACAATTTGATGCTGGGTTTCTAGCAGTGACTTCTTACCCTCAGTGGATTGCCAACGTGGTTCCGGTGCCAAAGAAAGACGGTAAGGTCCGAATGTGTGTTGATTACAGGGATTTGAACAGGGCCAGCCCCAAGGATGATTTCCCCCTGCCTCATATCGACGTTCTGGTTGATAATGCTGCTCAGCATAAAGTTTTCTACTTCATGGACGGCTTCTCCGGTTATAATCAGATCAAGATGGCTCCTGAAGACATGGAGAAGACCACTTTTGTTACTCAGTGGGGCACCTTTTGCTACAAGGTCATGCCTTTTGGGTTGAAAAATGCTGGGGCAACCTACCAACGTGCCATGGTTTCTTTATTTCATGACATGATCCATCATGAAATAGAAGTATATGTCGATGATATGATTGCAAGGTCTCAAACTGAGGAGGAACACCTTGACCACCTACGGAAGCTGTTTGACCGTCTAAAGTTGTACAAGCTGAGGTTGAACCCAAATAAGTGCACCTTTGGGGTGAGATATGGAAAATTGCCAGGCTTCATCGTAAGCGACAAAGGTATTCAAGTGGACCCTGCCAAGGTGAAAGCCATACAAGAGATGCCAACCCCCAAGACAGAGAAAGAAGTCAGAGGCTTTCTGGGACGGTTGAACTACATTGCCCGTTTCATCTCACATCTAACTGCTACCTGTGAACCGATCTTCAAACTGTTGAAGAAAGATCAAGTAGTACGTTGGAACGATGAATGTCATGCCGCTTTCGAAAAGATCAAGGAGTATTTCCAAGAACCACCCATTCTTATGCCGCCGGTTGAAGGGAGACCTCTAATACTATACTTGACAGTACTTGACAACTCAATGGGGTGTGTGCTGGGGAAGCATGACGAGTCTGGCCGAAAAGAGCACGCTATTTATTACCTGAGCAAAAAGTTTACCGACTGTGAGACTCGGTACTCACTGCTCGAGAAAACTTGCTGCGCTCTGGTATGGGCTGCTCGCCGGCTGAGACAGTATATGTTGACTCACACTACTCTGTTGATTTCAAAAATGGATCCAATCAAGTACATATTCGAAAAGCCTGCCCTGTCCGGAAGAATAGCAAGATGGCAAATGATCTTGACGGAATATGACATCCAGTACACGACTCAGAAAGCAATCAAGGGAAGTGTATTGGCAGACCATTTGGCACACCAACCGGTGGACGATTACCAGTCGTTGAACTTTGAATTTCCAGACGAAGATATCATGGTAGTAACTGATTGTGAAGTGCCTGGACCGGATGAAGGACCCGAGGAAGGATCCCGATGGTCTATGCACTTTGACGGAGCCTCGAACGCTTTGGGTAATGGTATCGACGCTGTGATCATATCCCCCAAAGGCACTCATACTCCACTCACCGCTCGGTTGTGTTTCAACTGCACCAACAACATGGCGGAGTATGAGGCATGTATCATGGGTCTTCAAGCTGCAATTGACTTAAGGATCAAGTTTTTGAGTGTCTTCGGAGATTCCGCTCTCGTGATCAATCAGGTCAAAGGCGAGTGGGATACGAAACACCCAAATCTTATTCCTTACAAGGAGTATGTGCTGACATTGCTTCCCCACTTCGAAGAGATAACATTTGAACACTTCCCAAGAGAGGAGAATCAGTTGGCGGACGCGTTGGCTACAATGTCTTCTATGTTCAAAGTCAAATGGGACAACGAAGCGCCCCGGATCATTATCTGGAAATTGGACGAACCAGCATATTGATGTGATCTTGAGGCCGAGGAGGTAACTGAAAAACCCTGGTATCATGAAGTGAAGAGGTACTTGGAAGCTCAAGAATATCCCGAAGGTGCATCCGTTAACGACAAGAAATTCCTGAGAAGGTTCGCGGCAAAATTCTTCCTCAGCAATGGCATTCTCTACAAGCGAAACCATGATTCAACCTTGCTGCGTTGTGTGGATAAGACTGAAGCAGAAAGGATCATGGCAGAGCTACATGAAGGTACATTCGGAACACATTCCAGTGGACATACCATGGCAAAGAAAATCCTTCGGGCAAGATATTTCTGGTCCACAATGGAAGCCGACTGTTACCAACATTCTCGAACTTGTCATAAATGCCAGATTTATGCTGATAAGGTGCACATTCCCCCGGTTCCTCTGAACGTCTTGACAGCACCTTGGCCTTTTGCAATGTGGGGCATTGATATGATCGGCGAGATCCGACCGACGGCGTCCAACGGGCATCGATTCATCTTGGTGGCAATTGATTACTTCACGAAGTGGGTTGAAGCAGCCTCCTACGCTACCGTAACCAAGAGCGTTGTGGCACGGTTCATTCGGCACAACCTGATCTGTCGATACGGTATACCTGAAAGGATCATTACGGATAATGGTACCAATCTTAACAACAAGATGATCACTGAGCTCTGCGAGAAATTCAAGATACAGCACCACAACTCTTCTCCTTACCGGCCGAAGATGAACGGAGCTGTAGAAGCAGCGAATAAGAACATCAATAAGATTGTGCAGAAGATGACAATGAACTACAAAGATTGGCACGAAATGTTACCGTTTGCTCTTCATGGGTACCGTACCTCAGCACGGACGTCAACCGGGGCAACTCCTTTTTCTTTGGTCTATGGCATGGAGGCAGTCTTGCCTATTGAAGTCCAGATACCCTCTCTCCGGATAATGAAGGATGCAGATTTGAGCGAAGATGGCTGGATCCAGACTCGGCTTGATCAATTAAACCTAATTGACGAAAAGAGACTCACTGCTATTTGTCATGGTCAGACGTACCAAAAACGGATGATCGGGGCATTTAACAAGAAAGTCAGACGACAAGAGTATCAAGTCGGAGACCTGGTAATCAAGTGCATCATTCTTCCTCAAAGTGATCCCAGGGGAAAATGGACCCCTACGTACAAAGGGCCATTTGTGGTTAAACATATCTTCTCAGGAGGAGCGATGATTCTAACCACCATGGATGGTGACGACCTTCCTCACCCTGCCAATGCAGACATAGTAAAAAGATACTACGCGTGAACTAAAGACCCGCTAGGCTGACACACCTAGGAAAAAATAAGGGCTTCCCAGCGAACCAAAAGGGTTCGGGCAAAAATAAGGGATGAAATGAAAAAAATTTGTACACCCGGCAAGTCGAAAACCTGAAAAGGCGGCTTGGGCAAAAATGGGTATCGCGGTGGATTGAAAACCCGAAAGGGCGGTCCAGGCAAAAGTTAGGGATAAAGCGTAATACTATGTCTCATTGGATCACCTTGCATCCAGAGTTCGGCATCAATCATCGGGCTCAGACGACATCGATCAATCAACTTCATATTTAACTAAGCAGCAAAGTGATGAGACGCTTGAAGACATAAAGGCGATAGCAGAGTTGGAACCCAGTGGAATTATTTTTCACATAGCTGTTTTGTTTCCTTTTCACAAATTGTATAAACTCTATGTTGCTCGTCGGCGTTCTCTTACTAGGACGTCAGCCTCCTGTACATAAAACGCCTATTTACAGGCAAATTTCAAAATCAATACAAGTTCAATTTTTCAGACAAATCGCCAATTGTTTTTCCTTTTTCTGTTTTGTTTTGCGAAGAACGTCCAATGTTCATTTTTGATATATGCATTTGACATTAATTGCTAATCATAAATACTTGCATGCGAAACAAAGGACTAATTACAGGTGACATCAGAAACAGGGGTGTGATCGGTGGATCTGGAACTGACTGTTTAAAGTTGGTTCGCGAAATGTCGCGGAAGCAAGAGTCGCCACCGTCTTTTATTTTCTCCAAATGGAAAGGACAAAAGCACAGAAAAATTCCTTATAGAGATTGCTCTCGGTTCGGGAAGTAGATTATAGAAAGGGAAGGTGTTAGCACCCTTTCTATCCATGGTTATCCATGGGCTCTTAGATACTTGCTCATTTGTGTTTTCAAAAATGGTTTGTTTGCTTTTCAACTGTGGGTTTAAAAAAAGTTTCTTTGAAAATTCCAGTTCGACTCTTGTATCAGTCCTCAAGAGTGTTTGAAAAATTGCTTTCGAAAGCTTTTTGAAAAGGTGTCGGTGTGAAAAGTATTTTTGATTTGTTTTGAAATTTAGAGCAAGTATCTAGAGTTGTCTACCTACCCTAAGGAATTCGTCTGTGTAGATGTCCTTTAAAGTAATGCCATCCCACCATTGAGAGGTAGGTAGCACCACCGTTGGAGGTGTTCGGGTCAATTCGAGGTTCAGGACGTGGTGATCACCAGAGCAATAGGAAGATACCTTAGAAGCTACCCCCATTCCAGGTTCCTGGATCATGAGGACTTACTAAAACATCCTCTACTCGACGATCACCTTTCGAGAGGTAAGACAACAGTAAGGCGTACCCTAGGGGTGGTGTGTGATTTGTGTGTCATATTCGTTTGTATTTATCTTGTTCATGTCTTGGGTGATCTACGTATTGCTTTTATTTTGCCATTCATTCTTGCATGCCATTATTAACAGTTTGAAAGAGCGAGAAATATAAAGTTCCTAGACTATTACAAAGGCGCGGGTCCACATCGTCAAATTAAAATCCAGGACCCGATTTGACATAAAATAAAGGAAAGTAAAGTGCGAAAGATAAATATTTACACGGCTTTGGGAGAATTACATAAAATTATGAGAAAAGAAATAAATGCGCGAATTGAATTAAAATTGAAAGCGAGGGCGTTGGACCCTTTTTAATGAAATTAAGTTATTACTAACAAATTAATTAAATTAAAGAAAAAAAGAAAAGACTTTTGAGTTTTTTATATTTATGGATTTTTATGAGAATTGAATGAAATTAAAATATTAATTAACCCTAGTTCTAGTTGTTTTTAACTTATTAAGAAAAAGCATTAATATTTAATCTAAAATTAACCTAATCAATTAATACAATTTTATTTACAAAAATAAATAATTAATAATTAATAATTAACATGGTGAAAAAAGGAAAAAGGATAAAAATGTTTAAAACCCTAATTCTACCAATTTTTAAGTTTATTGAAAAATATTGAAATTAATCCTAGAATTTAAAACTAAGTTAATTGATACAATTTATTTACAAAGATATTAAAATAAAATGTATTTTGATTTTTTACTATTTTGTATATTTTACGAAAATAAATTAATTGGAAGAATTATATTAAAACTAATTAAAATAAATAAACTAGCAAAAATATGAAAAAAAAGAATGAAAGGCAAACCATGGGGGGTTCTGTCCCCAGTTGGAGGTTATTGTTTAGCAATTAGGCCCATCTGTTTCAAGGCCCTTTTGACTTTTCTGGGAGGCGTGCAGGTGCATTGACTCATGCCCATGATGATCCCCAAATCATAGCCCTTTGATTAATCTCAATAAGCGTGTGGCACGCCTGGAGGAGGGACGTATGGTGAACGTTTGGACTGAAGCTGCACGTAAGTGAAGTTAGAAAAATAATATGGAGAGAGGAGGGGGACCTGGGATCGAACCCAGGTCCTGGAGATTACCAATGCACTTGCCTGCCACTTGAACCAAATGCGCGTTTTGAATATTATATGACCAACAATTAATATAAGATAAAACAAGAGTTAGTGGGACTTTAGCGCGAAAATTCAAATGAACCACTTACTGGCCTACACCTCACCATCTTCTTCCTCGTTTGTATTTTTCCTGAAACATAAAAATAATTAGCGGCGGTTTTGAACCGCCACTAAAACACACCCTTTTCAAAAATAGCGAATAGCTTGTCTTGGATCAGAAATTGGGCGCGAGGGGTGTATTAGAATCGTCCAAGCTTCCTGAATTTAACCATGGTATTAAGGTGTTCTAATTTTACAGTATTCAAAAATACCCAATTCGAAGCTTGAAGAACCCTAGCCTGTTTCAATGGTGAATCCTCTAATTTGGCACGAAAAATCAATTAAAGTATGCAGTTAGCTTTAGAATCAAGCAATTAGTATGAATCCACAAGAAAAGCACAATGAGAATGCTTGAATATTGAAATACGAATATGCATATAATGTGAAAAAGTTTGAGTTCCCTATACCAATTCTGGGTGTTAGGGATGTGGAAAACGATTCAGACACGTTTCTTGATGTCTCAGGAAGGCAATAGGATAATTATTTGGCCTTTAATTGCACTGGAAGGTGGTTTTCAGTATTTGAGTTTTTCTTGAAAAAATGCCAACTTGGTTATGGTGTTCTTGTGCAGCTTCGAGGTTCTGAACACTAGGGTTTGCATGAGTATATATGTGTGAATGATTAGGGTTGAGTTTTTGGTCCAAAGAATCTTTGCAATGATGGAATCAATATTTGATTTTCATGCCATAATTTTTCAATCTTTTTTCATGCAAATTTGATACAAATCATGTTCAATTACCTTGATTCTTTCCAAATCTGGTCATGCACGAAATATTGAGTGTATTTTATGCATAAAAAGATTTAAAAACTTAGGTTTGGTATTTTTCATATATTTTAATTAAATGAATTATTAGCAATTAAAAATTCAAATAAATAAATAAAAATGATGAAAAACTTCCCTTTGGGCCAAATGGTCGTGCACATGCCTTGGATGATGAATCTTGGAATAAAAAGAGGCCCATTGGCATTTTTAAGACATTTGAAGCAAAGTTGACTTTTCAAAATATCCAAAAATTTCCCAACTTCCACAAGGCATATCTTACTCAATATTTAAGCTTTGATCATGTTCTTGGACATTTTGGAAAGGTCTTGAAGTCCTCTAACCAATGTCTTTGGTCCCATGTCATTTTGATTCACCAATCTCAAGTTATGGCCTTTGACTTAAAGTCCCTTTTTGTTGACTTTTGAAAATGACCTATAATGTTGAAATTGATAACTTTTTGTGAGAGCATTTCTTGGACTTTAAGTGTGAAGAAGAGTTGTAGGAAATGTCTTTATCTTCAAAATGAGCTTTGGATGGAATTTTTCTGATAATCCATGTGGAAGTTATGCCTTGGTCAAATTACAGTTGACTTTTTCAACTGTCCAAATATGGAAACTTTTGCATCTTGAGACTTTTTGAGCCATGCCTTGAAAATCATGATCAAGAATTGATCAAATGATGTTTGTGGCTTCAAAATAAGATGTTGACCAAAAATTTGGACTTTTGACTGTCAAATGACCATTTTGCCCCTGCAGTTGACTGTAGGGCAATTAGGGTTTTTGACTGTGCATTTTGTACTGTAAGTCTTGAAACTTGGTATGAGGATGCTTGACCATGTTTTTAGGCATGTGGGACTTGATTGGACCCTTGGAAACTTCATTTTCTTTGTCAAAACCAAAACGCTAGTTTTTGACTGTTTAGGAGGCCTTTGAACTGTGCAACCCTTGGGGAGATTTTGAAGCTTTGACTTGGAAAATCTTGAAGAATATGGGAGGGCAAATTTTGGGGTACAACAGTTTCCCCTGTTCAATCTTCTTAGACCTGAGGATGCAGATTGGCTGACGTGCCTTTCGTAATCCGAAGGTGGAAGATGATTGAACACTAGAGTGCCCAGAAATTTGCGCTCACATAGTAGCGTGATGATGGGAATGGGCTTATAGATGCCATTTGGAGATTGATGGATAGGATGATGGGCTTATAGATGCCATGCTAAGAGATGATGGATAGTGGATGGGCTTATAGATACCATCTGGGTGTCGATCACGTAAGAGATTCCTTAGCGAGAACTTGCGTACCTGCAAAAGAAAGTAATTACCTGACCTGTTACAGGAGCTGGTCTTCAGATTCTTTGTATAAACGTGTCCTGACTGGTTACAGGAGCTGGATCTGGATCTTCAAAAGGTGATGAATGAACCAGGGATGGTTACTACCTCAACAGGAACGGTGAGAGAACCTTGGACGATTACTACCTCAACAGGAACGGTGAGAGAATCTTGGGCGACTTCAACCTCAACAGTAACGCTGAGAGAATCTGGGGACGATTACTACCTCAACAGTAACGCTGAGAGAATCTTGGATATCTTCTACTGAGTCTTTATCAGAAAAATCTGTTAGGGGTCGATTTAGCTGGACTAAAGAAGGCCTTTGACTGGATAAGAAACAGGAAAATCTTAGGGTCGATTTAACTGAACCGGTCTAGGTCTTGAAATCTTCAACTGGATAAGAAACAGGGAGATCTTAGGGTCGATCTGACTGAACCAGAGAAGGCCTTGGACTGGATAAGAAACAGAAAAATCTTAGGGTCGATTTAACTGAACCGGTCTAGGTCTTGAAATATCTTCAACTGGATAAGAAACAGAGAGATCTTAGGGTCGATCTGACTGAACCAGAGAAGGCCTTGGACGGGATAAGAAACAGAAAAATCTTAGGGTCGATTTAACTGAACCGGTCTAGGTCTTGAAATGTCTTCAACTGGATAAGAATCAGGGAGATCTTAGGGTCGATCTGACTGAACCAGAGAAGGCCTTGGACGGGATAAGAAACAGAAAAATCTTAGGGGCAATTTAACTGAACCGGTCAAGGTCTTGAAATGTAGCTGAGAACTTAACTGGATCTCTCCTGAAAGGTAAAGGTCAGTCATATGCAATGCATGATATGGATCAAGCAATGATGTTCTCAACATAAATGAGATTTGTAAGGTATGATGCGTATATGCATGCTGTAATGATGTATGTGATGTTTATGAATGTATGTTTTCGTCTTAGGAAAGTAAATCCTTGACGGGTGTCGGGAAGTCATATCCTGGGCTGATGTGGAAGAATAGATCTTTGCTTCCGCTGGGGATAATAGTTGCAAGAATACCGGTAGGAGAAGATGACTCCGTTGGGGAATAAACTTGGCGAATAGATTACTCTGCGGGGAGAAAATTACTCTAGCTGGGGAAAAAGCTCTGTGGGGAGAGAGATACTTTGTTGAGATAATGATAACTCCGCCGGGGATACCATTGTTATGTTGGAAGTGTTAATAGACTTCGCTGGGGATAAGAGGACTTCGTCGGGGACGATTTTTCCGTGTCTTTTGGCTGAGGATAACCCAGTTATATCCTGGTAGGGAAATAACTCTTTGAATAAAGCCGGGAGACGCGTTCGTGCTTTGCGAGGGTAAGCTTCCAGAATCTACTGGGGATAAGCTTACTGCTTGGGGAGATGGATTCCAACTTGGGGAAACTGGATTGGACTCTCCTGGGGAAGTTTTGAACTGTAGAAGTGACTCCACTGAATGTCTGGTATACCGCCGGGGAACAATCTTTAGACCAAGACTGTTGGGGATGCTTGTTAAGAATGCATGTATATTGCTGGGGAATGTTGAGATCTGCTGGAGGATACCCAACTTCCTTAAGGTTTGATTGCGACTTTGCTTGGCGAGAGTGCACTGACTTGCTGGCTCACTCTCTGGGGAATCAAGATATCTGGTTATGTTCTTCAGCCGAACCTACCTTGGTACCTTGGAGGACAGAACAATTAGATTGTTTAGACAACTCCTTATTGCCCCCGTTTCTAATGTTACCTGTAATTAATCCTTTGTTTCGTATGAAAATATTCATGAATTAGCAAATTATTGTCAATGCATATATCACAAATTGAACCTTGGACGTTCTTCGCAAAACAAAACAGAAAAGGAAAAACAAATTGGTAATTTTAACTGGAAAGTGATTTTTATATTGATTTTTGAATTTGCCTGTAAATAGGCGTTTATGTACAAGAGGCTGACGTCCTAGTAAGAGAACGCCGCCGAACAAGAGAGTTTATACAAATTTTGTACAAGAGAAAATAAAACAGCTGTGTGAAATGAATGATCCCACTGGGTTTCAACTCTGCTATCGCCTTTATATCTCCGAGCGTCTCATCACTTGATGACCTTAGTTGAAGATGAAGCTGACTGATCGATGCCGTCTGAACTTGATGTAGATACCGGATTCTAGATGCAAAGTGATCCAATGAGACATAGTATTACGCTTTATCCCTAACTTTTGCCTGGACCGCCCTTTCGGGTTTTCAGTCCACCGGGATACCCATTTTTGCCCAAGCCGCCTTTTCAGGTTTTTGACTTGCCGGGTGTACAGATTTTTTTCATTTCATCCCTTCATTTTGCCCGAACCCTTTTGGTTCGCCGGGAAGCCCTAATTTTTGCCTAGGCATGTCAGCCTAGCGGGTCCTTTTTCATGCGTAGTATCTTTTTACTATGTCTGCATTGGCGGGGTGAGGAAGGTCGTCACCATCCATGTTGGTTAGAATCATGGCTCCTCCTGAGAACACATGTTTAACCACAAATGGCCCTTCGTATGTAGGGGTCCATTTGCCCCTTGGATCACTCTGAGGAAGGATGATTCGCTTGATTACCATATCCCTAACTTGATATTCCTGTGGTCTGACCTTTTTGTTAAATGCCCTGATCATTCGTTTCTGATACGTCTGACCATGACAGATAGCAGCAAGTCTCTTCTCATCAATAAGGTTTAGCTGATCAAGTCGTGTCTGGATTCAATCATCTTCACTCAGATCTGCATCCTTCATTATCCGGAGAGAGGGTATTTGCACTTCGATCGGTAAGACTGCCTCCATGCCATAGACCAAGGAGAAAGGAGTTGCCCCGGTTGACGTCCTGGCTGAGGTACGGTACCCATGTAGAGCGAACGGTAACATCTCGTGCCAATCTTTATAAGTCACTGTCATCTTCTGCACGATTTTCTTAATGTTCTTATTTGCTGCTTCTACAGCCCCATTCATCTTCGGTCTGTAAGGAGAAGAGTTGTGGTGCTGTATCTTAAACTGTTCGCAGAGCTCAGTAATCATCTTGTTATTGAGATTGGTACCGTTATCTGTAATGATCCTTTCTGGGACGCCGTATCGACAGATCAGGTTATGCCGAATGAACCGTGCCACAACCGTCTTGGTTACCGTAGCGTAGGAAGCTGCTTCAACCCACTTCGTGAAGTAATCAATGGCTACCAGGATGAAGCGATGCCCATTGGATGCTGTAGGTTTAATCTCACCGATCATATCTATGCCCCACATTGCAAACGGCCAAGGCGCAGTCAGAACATTTAGAGGAACTGGAGGAACATGCACCTTGTCTGCATAGATCTGGCATTTGTGGCATGTCCGAGAGTGTTGGTAGCAGTCGGCTTCCATTGTGGACCAGAAATACCCTGCCCGAAGGATTTTCTTCGCCATAGTGTGTCCACTGGAGTGTGTACCAAAAGTCCCTTCATGTAGCTCTTCCATGATCCTTTCTGCTTCAGTCTTATCCACACAACACAGTAAGGTCGAATCATGGTTTCGCTTATACAGGATGCCGTTGCTAAGGAAGAACTTTGTTGCGAACCTTCTCAGAAACTTTTTATCATTGACAGAGGCACCTTCAGGGTATTCCTGAGCTTCCAAATATCTCTTCACCTCATGGTACCAAGGCTTCTCAGTCACCAACTCAGTCTCGAGATCACAACAGTATGCTGGTTCGTCCAGTTTCCAGATGATGATCCGGGGAGCCTCATTGTCCCATTTAACTTTGAACATAGAAGACATCGTAGCTAACGCGTCCGCCAGCTGATTCTCCTCTCTTGGAAAGTGTTCAAAGGTTATCTCTGTGAAGTGAGGGATCAATGTCAACACACATTCTCTGTAAGGAATAAGATTCGGATGTTTCGTATCCCACTCTCCTTTAATCTGATTGATCACAAGAGCGGAATCTCCGAAGACACTCAGAAACTTGATCCTTAAGTCGATCGCAGCTTGAAGACCCATGATGCACGCCTCATACTCTGCCATATTGTTGGTGCAGTTGAAACATAGTCGGGCAGTGAGTGAAGTATGAGTGCCTTGAGGGGATATGATCACAGCGTCGATACCGTTTCCCAAAGCATTGGAGGCTCCGTCAAAGTGCATAGACCATCGGGATCCTTCCTCAGGTCCTTCATCCGGTCCAGGTACTTCACAATCAGTCACTATCATGATGCTCTCGTCTGGAAACTCGAAGTTCATTGACTGATAGTCGTCTACTGCCTGATGTGCCAAGTGGTCTGCCAATACACTTCCCTTAATGGCTTTCTGGGTCGTGTACTGAATGTCGTATTCCGTCAAGATCATTTGCCATCTTGCTATTCTCCCAGACAGAGCAGGCTTTTCGAATATGTATTTTATAGGATCCATCTTTGAGATCAACAAGGTAGTGTGAGTCAGCATATACTGTCTCAGCCGGCGAGCAACCCATACCAAAGCGCAGCAAGTTTTCTCAAGCAGTGAGTATCGGGTCTCACAGTCGGTAAACTTTTTGCTAAGGTAATAAATGGCATGCTCTTTTCGTCCAGACTCGTCATGTTGCCCCAACACACACCCCATTGAGTTGTCAAGTACTGTCAGGTATAGTATTAGAGGTCTCCCCTCAACCGGTGGCATAAGGATGGGTGGTTCTTGGAGATACTCCTTGATTCTGTCAAAAGCAGCCTGACATTCATCATTCCAACGTACTACCTGATCTTTCTTCAGCAGTTTGAAGATTGGCTCACAGGTAGCAGTCAGGTGTGAGATGAATCGAGCAATATAGTTCAGGCGTCCTAAAAAAGCCTCTGACCTCTTTCTCTGTTTTAGGAACTGGCATCTCTTGAATGGCTTTAACCTTGGCAGGGTCCACTTGAATACCCTTGTCACTTACCACGAAGCCTAGCAACTTACCAGATCTTACCCCGAAGGTGCACTTGTTCGGGTTCAACCTCAGCTTGTACAACTTCAGACGGTCAAACAATTTCTGTAGATGTTCTAGGTGTTCCTCCTCAGTTTGAGACCTTGCAATCATGTCGTCGACATACACTTCTATCTCATGATGGATCATGTCATGAAATAAAGCAACCATGGCACGTTGGTAGGTTGCCCCGGCGTTCTTCAGTCCAAAAGGCATGACCTTGTAGCAGAAGGTGCCCCACTGAGTAGCAAAGGTAGTCTTCTCCATGTCTTCAGGAGCCATCTTGATTTGATTGTAACCTGAAAAACCATCCATGAAAGAGAACACCTTATGCTGAGCTGTATTGTCAACAAGGACATCGATGTGAGGTAAAGGGAAGTCATCCTTGGGGCTGGCCCTGTTCAGATCCCTGTAGTCGACACACATTCTGACCTTTACATCTTTCTTTGGTACCGGCACTACATTAGCAACCCATTGAGGGTAAGAAGTCACTGCAAGGAACCCGGCATCAAACTGTTTCATAACCTCGGCTTTGATCTTCTCAGACATCTCTGGACGCATACGGCGGACCTTTTGCTTAACCGGAGGGCAGTCTTCCTTGGTAGGCAAGTGATGGACCACAATATCGGTATCCAACCCGGGCATGTCTTCGTAGGACCAGGAAAAGATCTCCATATAATCATGTAGCATCTGAGTCAACCGTTGCTTCACGCTGAGCTCTAGGTTGGCACCAATCTTTACCTCTTTCCTGTCCATCTCAGTACCCAGATTTATTGTTTCCAGTGGCTCTTCGTGTGGTTGAATTGCCCTCTCTTCCTGAAGTAATAGTCTTGCAAGCTCGCCAGGCACTTCGCAATCATCTTCACCTTCGTCTTCGGCTAAGTTGATCGGATTTTCGAAGTCATAACTGGAAGTAGCAGAGTCGTTACCAGTGAGATCCCGAGTGGATTGAAACCTGTATGAGTGAGTGTGTGTAAATACAGCTGTTTTGCAATATATAAAGAAAGGAAAGAAAGAAAAGGAGCATAAGATTTGAAATGCGAGAAAACGTCCAAGATCTTTATTCATGATATATGAAATGACAATTTATACGCCCTCACAAATGAAGCCAACGGTGCCTCGGGTAAGACATCGGGCCATAGAGTTCAATTTATTGTTTATTACAAATAGCAAAACAAAGAAGTTTATTACTGCGTAACAAAAGTAACAGAAGTATGGTCCTTGGCAATCCAATTGGTCAATCCGCCCTCAGTTGTCGGGTAGATCCAGCTATTGAATTCTGCTTCTTCTACTTCATCTTCGTCCCCAACAGCATTCACTCCTGGGTTGGTAATAAGCACAAGAGATCTTCTGATCTTTGCCTTCCGCATAGCCTTCTGACCCTCTGCAGTAAAACCCAGCCCAAACTTGTCAGTTTTCTGCGTAAAATCAGGGAGCCTTCCCCAGTTAGTACATTCACCTTTCTGGATCACAGCCCGGGCATCCTTCAAGGAAGCCATCTTCAAAGGAACATCCTCTTCGACCACTGTTTCCGCTGCTGCTAAGGTTGGAGGTACTTCTTCGAAGTGCTGAAAGGGGGTTTCAATAAACTCCCCATCCATCTCAATATACCTGAAGGAATTCAAATGGCTCACCATATACTCCTCCTCTCCCTGCACAGTGACAATCTTCCCTCTGACAGGGTATTTTAGCTTCTGGTGCAAGGTAGAGGTCACTGCCCCAGCTTTGTGGATCCAAGGTCGACCCAGTAGACAAGAATACGATGGACGGATATCCATCACATAGAAAGTAGAGTCGAACACCTGAGAACCCACCCGAATAGGAAGGTCAACCTCTCCATGAACCATCCTCTTGGAACCGTCGAAGGCTCTGACGATAATATTGCTAGGTTTCAGCTCCAGGCCTTCACAATCCAACCGGTCCAAGGCCTTCTTGGGTAGCACATTCAGGGAAGAGCCAGTGTCCACCAACACGTGCGCCAGAGTAGTGCCCCTGCATTCAATAGAGACATGCAGGGCGTTATTGTGGTCCCTTCCCTTAGCAGTAAGGTCAGCATCCGAGAAACCCAAACCATTGTCCGCTGTCAAATTTGCTACGCAATCAGTAAACTGGACTGCAGATGTCTCCTGTGGCACATGGGCCGTCTTGAGAAATGAAATCAAGGCCTTAGCATGGGCCTCTGAGCATAGTAGCAAGGAGAGCATGGAGATTTTGGAGGGTGTATGCCCCAGTTGCTCGACAACATTAAAGTCACTCTTCTTGATTATTTTCAGGATTTCCTCCATCTCTTGTTGGGAGGCCTCAGCAGTTACAGGTCTTGGTGCCTCCATCCGGGCAGGCTCATCTTCAATCCCTTTGCCCCGAGCATTGGATGACTCGGCAGTAGGGGAAACCACTTGATCAGAAACAGGAACAGGTACACTTGTAGGTGTTATAGTGAGGGGTCTTCGAACAGCGGGTGGTGCAATGTCAGGCGAGAAGAGCCTGCCACTGTGGGTAACCTTTGCTGGACCAGTGATATTGCTGATGCTGGTGCCAGTGTTGAACTCTTGTTTGATTCCATTCACATACACGTCTGCCCCATAGTGCCAGGGGGCAGCCTTATCAGATTCGTAGGGGAGGGGCCCCGGAACAGTAATAACAACAGGTGCGACAGTCATGATTTAAACAGGCTTCCTTGGGAGAGCCTTGATTGGATTATTGAAAATTGTAACCACAGAAACTTCTTCTACCGGAGCAAACTGAGTGGCAGACTTCTTGAACAGAATCTCTTTGCTGTTCATTAGGCTTTGGATGCCCAACTTCAGCAAAGGACAACCAGAAAGGGAAACAACACAGAAAAGGCAACCCTCACCACAACCCGGAAATAAACCGGCCAGCAGGAGGTTCCTCTTGACAGTCTTCAAAGGAGTAGCTACATCGTTCACAGAAACAGCGTATACATCTTCATCAACGGCATTTACTCCATGCTGAGGCATAGGAGCAGTCACCACATTTGGCCTCTCAGGCGCTTCAAACTGTATCTCTTTTGCGTCAATAAGGTCTTGCACCTTATTCCTTAAGGCCCAACAGTCATCAGTGGAATTCCCCGGGCTATCGGAGTGATAAGCACAACGGGCATTTGGATTGTATTTGGGGGAGGCAGTGTTCACAACTTTCGGGGCCTCTCTGACAGTCACTAAGTTGGTGGACAGCAACTGCGGCAATATTTGTGATAGAGTCATACTCAAACGGGTAAACTCCCTCCTGGGTCTTTCAGCCCTTTGAGGATTGGTTTGCCGAGGAGCGGCAGCAGGCTTAGCAATCATCACCGCGTTGACATATTGGAGGCGCTCAGGTTTCTCTTGTCTTCTAGACCCATATACAGCACTGGCCTCCTTTTTAAAGGGCTTCTTCTCAGAGCTTGACGATGTACCCTTCTAAATTTTACCAGACTTCATCCCAGCCTCAATTCTCTCTCCAGTCAGAATAAGATCAGTAAACCCTGCAGACGAATTACCAATAAGATGGTTGAAAAATGGCCCAGATAGGGTCCCCAAGAACATGTCTACCAACTCCCGGTCAGTTAACGGAGGCTGCACCCTGCCAGCCAGATCCCTCCACTTTTGCGCGTACTCCTTAAAACCTTCACTTGACCCTAACGACATACCCTGGAGTTAGGTACGTGTAGGGGCAAGGTCGGCATTATATTGATACTGCTTATAGAAAGCAGTAGCCAACTCCTCCCAGTTACGAACCTTGGTCCCATCCAGCTGATAGAACCATTCGAGATGAGTCCCTGAAAGACTCTCCTGGAAGAAGTGGATCCACAAATTCTTATCCACTGAGTACGGTTGAATCTTCCGCACGTAAGACCTGAGGTGTAGCTTGGGACAAGACGCCCCGTCATACTTGGTAAAGGATGGTGCTTTGAACTTATGAGGAATGATCACACCAGTAGACAAACCCAAATCTCCAAAATCCAGCCCAGGCACCTGTTGGATCTCCATAGCATTCAGTCTGTCTTCCAACTGCTTGTACCGGTCTTCTGCAGAAGGATACTGTTCCTCATCAAAATCAGTCTCGTTGTCAGAGACTACCGGACTAGGACCTTTTCCCTCTTGAGGACTACTCTTGCCTATAGAAGAACCAGCCTCTTCATTTTGCAGAGTGTTGCCAAACCTTCGGCCCGAGTTAAAAAGAACAGTTCTTCTCTTCTTCTTCTTTTCCTTCTTCAGGAGCAAAGCCTTCAGCTCTTCTTGGCCCTGAGCCAAACCCATGATTAGTTCCTGAAATTGCGCATTCTGCGCCTGAAGAGCCTTAATGGACATCTCAGTTGATGATGAGTCAGGATTCATGACGCTGAAATAAACGGCGAAGAACTGTAAGCAACCTGAAAAGAAGAAAACCTGCTATGCACATGATGAATGATATGTATTTATGCAATGCATTCAAGGGTTCGAAAGTTCAAATTTGTTGTAGACAAAAAGGAGCACACATTATCATTAAGAAAATAACCGTTCGGTACATCAAAGCCTCATGGGCACAAATTACAAAGCAAATCAATCCCAAAAGACACTACGCATCCTCTTTGGAGCTATGTAGGTGTTGAGATTCCTCTCCTCATGCAATAGGCGGGTGAGCTCCAAGACTTTCTTTTCACTAGCATGTAGACTGGTCTCAAGAGAATTCCGTTCTTCCTTAAGCTGGATCCAGCTCTTCTGTATCTCTTCCCAGGATGTGGGCATGTCAGGATGCTGAATAGTGTAGGACACTTCCCCTTCCAAGACTGGCTCTTTGATTACTGGGAGCACATGAGGATAAGGCATCACTAACTTCTGGGAGCGGGCCCGTACCCACTTGAGATAAGGTTCCAATGGGATGGAATTCCTGTGCCCCAGTGTCTTGTTGTCTATCCTACTTGGCATCCTCCAAGCTCTGATAAATCTCTGGCGAAGTCCTTGCGCATCGTTGTCGAAGTCAAAAACTATGTCAGGAAGTAACATGTCATGAGGGCCATCCCTCCGAGCATAACCAAACTGTCTCCAAGCCAGGCATGGGTTGTAAGTAATACCTCCTCTGATTCCAAGTAAAGGAACATTAGGGTACTCCCCGCAACGATCAATGATAGTGACATCCTCTCTGGACCGAGGGCACCAATGTATATATGCATGTGTAAGAGTCATCAACCGTTGTGACCATCTCAAACCCCGCTCGTTCTTCAAAACTGATTGTGGAAGGTGCGAAATAAACCACCTTCCCAGGAGAGGAGTGCAACACATAAGGACACCTCTTTTTCTCATGGTTCGAGTGTAACATGAGTGAAGGATGTCCCCCAGCAACGTAGGTACAGGATTCCTGGACATGAAGATCTGGACAGCACTGATATCTATAAGCTGATCTGGGTTAGGGAACAACACCAAACCATAGACAAGGAGGGCCACAACTTCTTCAAAAGCTTGTAAGTCAAGGGAGTTCCAACATTCATGGGCCTTCTCAAACAGGAACCTGGCCAAGAACCCTTTGATACCACTTCTAACTTCCCAATGTCCCTTGAGGTCAGATGATTGTAGGTGCAAGGCTTTAGCAATCTCCTCAAGCTTGGGTTCCTTTTCCGTACCGTTGTAGGGTAGTTGATCAAGGATAGGGATCTTCAGGAGCCGGGAGAACTCCTCCAATGTAGGTACCAGCTGATAATCCAAGAAGGTGAAACAATGATGCAGAGGGTCAAAGAACTGGAACAGGACCTTTATCATATCTTCCTCAATGTTGGTATTGACCAACCTGATGAGTCTTCCATGTCTCTCACTGAATGAAGAGCTCTCGAGAATCCTGGATATAAGTTCCTTAAGCTGAGGAGGGACCCTTACAAGGCTGATTTGAATTGTCTTTCTGCGAACAGTTTCCATGTCCTACAAAACAAAGAACAAAGATGAAGATTCGAACCCCTGAAATGGTTAGTCAATGCAGATGATGCTGGATGATGTCATGATGCTATGATTAAACACACCACAGATATTTACAAAGACAAACATGTAAGGCACACAAGTCACACAAGACAAGCCCTTAAGGTTTAGGCCAACATGGGGTCTGGGTATTACCCTCTTGAAGTTGGTGGGTTCAACCTGTCCTATTAGAAGTAACCGGGTTCTAAGGGTCCCAATATCACGGGATTGCTTTCATTGTTCATCGTTTCGATTTAGCCACTGAACTGGAGACCGAAATATTCCAGGAAAGCAACCCTCAATTGAGTGTAGTATCGAGTATCAACCAACCTCGGACTGCACCAAAGTCAGTTATCTCACTACCCTAAAGAGGCCAAGATAGTTCAATTAAGGTTCCTAAGGTCTGTTGATGCTTCACGACACCACGCGGAGGCCCCGTACTCTCCTTGACTGAACTCAAGGGTTACCGGTACACACCAAAGTGCCACATCAACGTAGCAGACTGCTTCAACCATGTCGGTATACCCCGCACAGTTCCCTCACAGCCTTGTTGCTACTTTCTAAGAAGGTATCCCCAGATCCGGGTTAGGATCTATAGAACTCCCAAGACAGTCCCATAATTTAAAGCACACAAATCAATACAATGGAAAACACAGTTATGAACTAACCCTAAGGTACACCTCACTTTATAAAGATATCCCCAGCAGAGTCGCCAGTTCTGTGATCGGTGGATCTGGAACTGACTGTTTAAAGCTGGTTCGCGAAATGTCGCGGAAGCAAGAGTCGCCACCGTCTTTTATTTTCTCCAAATGGAAAGGACAAAAGCACAGAAAAATTCCTTATAGAGATTGCTCTCGGTTCGGGAGGTAGATTATAGAAAGGGAAGGTGTTAGCACCCTTTCTATCCATGGTTATCCATGGGCTCTTAGATACTTGCTCATTTGTGTTTTCAAAAATGGTTTGTTTGCTTTTCAACTGTGGGTTTAAAAAAAGTTTCTTTGAAAATTCCAGTTCGACTCTTGTATCAGTCCTCAAGAGTGTTTGAAAAATTGCTTTCGAAAGCTTTTTGAAAAGGTGTCGGTGTGAAAAGTATTTTTGATTTGTTTTGAAATTTAGAGCAAGTATCTAGAGTTGTCTACCTACCCTAAGGAATTCGTCTGTGTAGATGTCCTTTAAAGTAATGCCATCCCACCATTGAGAGGTAGGTAGCACCACCGTTGGAGGTGTTCGGGTCAATTCGAGGTTCGGGACGTGGTGATCACCAGAGCAATAGGAAGATACCTTAGAAGCTACCCCCATGCCAGGTTCCTGGATCATGAGGACTTACTAAAACATCCTCTACTCGACGATCACCTTTCGAGGGGAAAGGCAACAGTAAGGCGTACCCTAGGGGTGGTGTGTGATTTGTGTGTCATATTCGTTTGTATTTATCTTGTTCATGTCATGGGTGATCTACGTATTGCTTTTATTTTGCCATTCATTCTTGCATGCCATTATTAATAGTTTGAAAGAGCGAGAAATATAAAGTTCCTAGACTATTACAAAGGCGCGGGTCCACATCGCCAAATTAAAATCCAGGACCCGATTTGACATAAAATAAAGGAAAGTAAAGTGCGAAAGATAAATATTTACACGGCTTTGGGAGAATTACATAAAATTATGAGAAAAGAAATAAATGCGCGAATTGAATTAAAATTGAAAGCGAGGGCGTTGGACCCTTTTTAATGAAATTAAGTTATTACTAACAAATTAATTAAATTAAAGAAAAAAAGAAAAGATTTTTGAGTTTTTTATATTTATGGATTTTTATGAGAATTGAATGAAATTAAAATATTAATTAACCCTAGTTCTAGTTGTTTTTAACTTATTAAGAAAAAGCATTAATATTTAATCTAAAATTAACCTAATCAATTAATACAATTTTATTTACAAAAATAAATAATTAATAATTAATAATTAACATGGTGAAAAAAGGAAAAAGGATAAAAATGTTTAAAACCCTAATTCTACCAATTTTTAAGTTTATTGAAAAATATTGAAATTAATCCTAGAACTTAAAACTAAGTTAATTGATACAATTTATTTACAAAGATATTAAAATAAAATGTATTTTGATTTTTTACTATTTTGTATATTTTACGAAAATAAATTAATTGGAAGAATTATATTAAAACTAATTAAAATAAATAAACTAGCAAAAATATGAAAAAAAAGAATGAAAGGCAAACCATGGGGGGTTCTGTCCCCAGTTGGAGGTTATTGTTTAGCAATTAGGCCCATCTGTTTCAAGGCCCTTTTGACTTTTCTGGGAGGCGTGCAGGTGCGTTGACTCATGCCCATGATGATCCCCAAATCATAGCCCTTTGATTAATCTCAATAAGCGCGTGGCACGCCTGGAGGAGGGACGTATGGTGAACGTTTGGACTGAAGCTGCACGTAAGTGAAGTTAGAAAAATAATATGGAGAGAGGAGGGGGACCTGGGATCGAACCCAGGTCCTGGAGATTACCAATGCACTTGCCTGCCACTTGAACCAAACGCGCGTTTTGAATATTATATGACCAACAATTAATATAAGATAAAACAAGAGTTAGTGGGACTTTAGCGCGAAAATTCAAATGAACCACTTACTGGCCTACACCTCACCATCTTCTTCCTCGTTTGTATTTTTCCTGAAACATAAAAATAATTAGCGGCGGTTTTGAACCGCCACTAAAACACACCCTTTTCAAAAATAGCGAATAGCTTGTCTTGGATCAGAAATTGGGCGCGAGGGGTGTATTAGAATCGTCCAAGCTTCCTGAATTTAACCATGGTATTAAGGTGTTCTAATTTTACAGTATTCAAAAATACCCAATTCGAAGCTTGAAGAACCCTAGCCTGTTTCAATGGTGAATCCTCTAATTTGGCACGAAAAATCAATTAAAGTATGCAGTTAGCTTTAGAATCAAGCAATTAGTATGAATCCACAAGGAAAGCGCAATGAGAATGCTTGAATATTGAAATACGAATATGCATATAATGTGAAAAAGTTTGAGTTCCCTATACCAATTCTGGGCGTTAGGGATGTGGAAAACGATTCAGACACGTTTCTTGATGTCTCAGGAAGGCAATAGGATAATTATTTGGCCTTTAATTGCACTGGAAGGTGGTTTTAAGTATTTGAGTTTTTCTTGAAAAAATGCCAACTTGGTTATGGTGTTCTTGCGCAGCTTCGAGGTTCTGAACACTAGGGTTTGCATGAGTATATATGTGTGAATGATTAGGGTTGAGTTTTTGGTCCAAAGAATCTTTGCAATGATGGAATCAATATTTGATTTTCATGCCATAATTTTTCAATCTTTTTTCATGCAAATTTGATACAAATCATGTTCAATTACCTTGATTCTTTCCAAATCTGGTCATGCACGAAATATTGAGTGTATTTTATGCATAAAAAGATTTAAAAACTTAGGTTTGGTATTTTTCATATATTTTAATTAAATGAATTATTAGCAATTAAAAATTCAAATAAATAAATAAAAATGATGAAAAACTTCCCTTTGGGCCAAATGGTCGTGCACATGCCTTGGATGATGAATCTTGGAATAAAAAGAGGCCCATTGGCATTTTTAAGACATTTGAAGCAAAGTTGACTTTTCAAAATATCCAAAAATTTTCCAACTTCCACAAGGCATATCTTACTCAATATTTAAGCTTTGATCATGTTCTTGGACATTTTGGAAAGGTCTTGAAGTATTCTAACCAATGTCTTTGGTCCCATGTCATTTTGATTCACCAATCTCAAGTTATGGCCTTTGACTTAAAGTCCCTTTTTGTTGACTTTTGAAAATGACCTATAATGTTGAAATTGATAACTTTTTGTGAGAGCATTTCTTGGACTTGAAGTGTGAAGAAGAGTTGTAGGAAATGTCTTTATCTTCAAAATGAGCTTTGGATGGAATTTTTCTGATAATCCATGTGGAAGTTATGCCTTGGTCAAATTACAGTTGACTTTTTCTACTGTCCAAATATGGAAACTTTTGCATCTTGAGACTTTTTGAGCCATGCCTTGAAAATCATGATCAAGAATTGATCAAATGATATTTGTGGCTTCAAAATAAGATGTTGACCAAAAATTTGGACTTTTGACTGTCAAATGACCATTTTGCCCCTGCAGTTGACTGTAGGGCAATTAGGGTTTTTGACTGTGCATTTTGTACTGTAAGTCTTGAAACTTGGTATGAGGATGCTTGACCATGTTTGTAGGCATGTGGGACTTGATTGGACCCCTGGAAACTTCATTTTCTTTGTCAAAACCAAAACCCTAGTTTTTGACTGTTTAGGAGGCCTTTGAACTGTGCAACCCTTGGGGAGATTTTGAAGCTTTGACTTGGCAAATCTTGAAGAATATGGGAGGGAAAATTTTGGGGTACAACAAGGGGCAATTTCGAATTGTCTAAGCAATCTAGTTGCTCTGTCCACCGAGGTACCGAGGTAAGTTCAGCTGAAGAATTTGACCAAAATACCTTCATTCCCCACAAAGTAAGGCAAGATTCAGCAATACTTTCCCCAAGTAGAGTTGGTTTCCTATCAGCCCTAAAAAGGCACAGTATTCTCTTAGCAAGTCAGCGATACTCTCTCCAGGCAGGATCAGTCTACTGTCAGCCCTAAAAGAAGTTGGGTATCCCCACAAGATCTCAACATTCCCCAGCAGAGTATAGACATTCCTCAGCAAGCATCCCCGGCAGTCTTAGTATAAGATTGTTCCCCGGCGGAATACAGACACCCCAGTGGAACCACTTCCCAGTACAGTCCGAAAAGTTTCCCCAGGAGAGTTGAATCATTATCCCCAACAGGTCTTAAAGCTTATCCCCTGCAGAGTACGAACGTCCCTCCCCGACTTTATTCAAAGTTATTCCTCACAAGAGCTTATAACTGGGTTATCCTCAGCTAATTACCACGGAAAGATCGTCCTCGGCGAAGTTCTTTCTATCCCCAGCGGAGTTCATCAAAGTTCCCCAACTTAACTTATCAGCGAAATCCCCGGCGGAGTCTATCGTTGAAATCCCCAGCGGAGCTCTCATCAAAACCTCAGCGAAGTATCTCTTCCCATAGAGTATTTCCCCTCAGAGTAATCTCTCCAACAAGTTTATTCCCCAACGGAGTCATCTTCTCCTACCGGGTTATTCTTGCAACCATCATCCCCAGCGGAAACGAAGAACTCTACTCTTCAACATCAGCCCAGGATTTGATTCCCCGGCCAGTCATCAAGGATTTATTTTCCTAGATAAAATACATTCATAAACATTTCACATTTCATATATCCTGCTTGCATACATGATAAAGTGCATACAACACTATCTCATTTTGAGCATCATGACATCATGCATCCCATACATCATGACACTGCATACAACTGATGTTTTGCCTTGTCAGGAAAAAGATCAATCCAAAAGATGACTACTATCAACTGTCGCAATTCCAGATTTGATACCTGTACCTAGCCAGGGCATGTCTGTGAGTGATGGATTGTAGATTCGATACCTGTATCTAGCCAGGGCATATCTACATGAAGAGTTTGAAGATAAACACCTGTAACAGGCCAGGAAATTATCTTTCATTCTCAGGTCAGAGGTCTACACCTGTATCCAGCCAGGAAAGCTATCTCTACCAACCTTTTGCAATTCCAGATTCGATTCCTGTATCCAGCCAGGGCACATCTGTGAGCAACTGATTCCAGATTCGATACCTGTATCTAGCCAGGGCACATCTGTGAGCAACCAATTGTAGATTCGATACCTGTATCTAGCCAGGGCATATCTGCATGAAGAGTTTGAAGATCAACACCTGTAACAAGCCAGGAAACATCTTCCTTTCTCAAAGTACGCAAGTTCTCGCTAAGGAATCTCTTATGCGATCAACATTTCCAAGTGGCATCTATAAGCCCATTCCCGACAAGGTTCTGTCATGTCTCCAGATGGCATCTATAAGCCCATCCTCCTATCCATCCTATCTCCAAATGGCATCTATAAGCCCATTCCCGCCATCACATTGCTGATACCCCAGCATGCGAGTGCAAATTTCAGGGCACTCTAGTGTCCAATCTCCTTTTACCCTCGAGTCACGAAAGGCAAACTTGCCAATCTAACTCTTCAGGTTCAAGAAGATTGAACAGGGGCAACTGTTGTACCCCAAAATTTTCCCTCCCATTTCCTCAACACAAGACCCTTGGAGCTCAAGATCCAGCTAGGGTTTCCTCTGCTCAAGACTTCTCCTTGCACTGTTGACCCAAATTAGGGTTTGTGTTTGCACAAAGATGTTTTGACCTAAAATGCCTAATATGACTTTCATGCTTCATATTGGACTCCCAAGTTTATCCATACCAAGTTTCAAGCCTTGATTCCAATCTTTGCCCAGTCAATTGGACAGTTAACCTAGAAATCAACTATATTGGGGAAAAAGTCAACTGTGGTCAATTGACAGTCAAACCTCATGAAATTTGACCCACATCAACATATTGAACTCATATAAACCATTTTATCAAGTTTGGATCACAATTCCACAAGAAATTTGATCAGATCACCAAAAGGGCAAAATGGTCATTTTTAGGGTTTTGACTGCACAAAGGCAATTTTTGACTGTTTAACCTAACCAATGGCAAACCAAGCTCACATATGGACTCAAGGACCCCATGTAATTGTCTTGACATGTTCAACAAGTTCAAAAGATCCCAAATGCACAAGATTGACAGATGAATTTCCCGGTCAACTGAGCCAAATTTGACTGTATACTGAAAAGTCAAACTTTGACTTTTTGGTCAAAATCAAGTGTCAAGATTCATTTTTCATCAAAACATGCCAAATTATGAAACTTGTTCATCAAGAAATCAAAAATCACAAATTAGGGTTTGAAATGAAGAATTTTCATAACTTAGAATTTTTTCTAAGTTATGAAAATCCCTAATTTTTCCCTAACTTTGTCCCATTTTTTCACCAAGATACATTTGGATTCAAGGAAAACTCAAAACATGAAAGTTGTAGTACATTGCCAAATCTACAACTTTGATTCACAAAGTTTCCTCAAAAGAAGCTTGTAGCTCAAGTTACAATTTTTGGAACAAGGGTGCAAAACATTCTTAACTTAGAAAAATTTTGACCTATTCTAGGCAGGATTTTTGCCTAACTTCATGGCCACTTTTCACATGCTTCCACTTTGAATTTCAATTTGCATTACAAATATGGATTGTAGTACACATTCCAAGATTTCCAAAATGTCCAAGAACTTATCAAACAACCTTGTGGTTAGGGAGAATCGAATATGGAAATATGGGCAAAACTCATTTTGTTCATGAGCCATTTCCATGTCCATAACTTTGCATTCTTGAACTCATCATGCTCTAAGCTAGATTAAAGGTCTTTTATCTCATCCACACTCATAAATTTAATGCCAATCCTTCATGTTTAAGCCTTATCTTGTGTGTTTAAGCATTGCATACAAGATTGAGCCATAAATGGAAAAAGCAATTTATCCATTTTTGAAAAGTGGAACTTTATGACAAGTTTGCAAATCAAGAAGTACAATGCAAATCCTTTTGGCACAAGTTCAGGGATATAACACACTGATCAAGACAAAAAGATGCAGCATACTTGAGGGGCCTAGAGAAGCTTGTAAACCAACTTGCCATTTTCTTGCTTAAGTTAGAAGAAACCTTGCATAACTCACAACAACTCTCATTGCTGCAAGAACTAGCTTAGACAAACTTGTTAGACACATTCCAAACAACATAACTGAGCTAAGGCACGACCAAAACACCTTCCAAACCTCACCATTCATCAACCCCCCCCCCCCCCCACTGCAGAAAACAGAGTCACCTCTGCAGTTGGACTTCCATAACCCAATTCATTCGTGCATTCTTGCTAAAACCAGTTCATACACACTCCATACCACATATACAAGCTATCCCAAGCATTGGACACGACCTGTAACACCTCTAACCAACTTCACCATTTTCATTTTTTCTGTTTTGCAGGTTGATTGCCATAGCTTGATTCACTTGGTTTCAAAGCAAGCTAAAGGTTGGAATAGCATCCCTGAACTTCAAGCAAGTTGTACCAACCCTCACCTTGCACTGAAAGTACCTCCATTGTCAGATACGATCCAAGCTGAACAGGTAAGTTCATGGACTTAAATCTCTCAATCTAGGAAGAGTTAGCTTTTAAGTTTGTGAATGAAAAGTGTCATACTCATGTCCCTGAAGCCACTCATATCCTCACTTTCCATTTATATTGCATATGCTGAGAGAATTTAAGACCTGAACATTGATAAAAACTTAGGTTAAGAATTAGGGATGGAGAAATTCTCTCTCATTTCTGAGAGTTAGATCAAGTTTTTGGTATGTATGGAATCGTGGCTTGATGCTTGACATTTTTCATGTTATAAGTTTGTGCTAAAAGTCCAGGAATCAGGATGTTTGAACCAGGAGGAAGGGCGCGCATTTTTTGACATTTTTGTGCTGGAGGTTGAAGACAACCTCTATTGGGTTGGGCCTGTGATATTTTTCCTTTTTGCACTTTCATTTTTCACATGCACCCCCCTGGCCCATTTTGAGATATACTTGTCATTTTTCATTTTTTTCTTTTGATTTTATTTCTATATTTTCATTTAAGCATAAAAAAAATATTAAAATTATTTTTCCCACATTTTTTGCATTTTATTTGATATTTATTTGGTTTTATTTAGTTTTGTACATAAATAAACATAAATACACTTTTATTTAAAATAACTAAAAATAATATACAACACTTTTATTTTCTGATTTTTATTTTATTTTGCCTTTGAAAACATTTTATAAAAAAAATATATACTTTTTTTAATATTAAATATTTTATTTTTTGTATATATTTAATATATTTAGTAAATAATATAGATACTTATATATTTATTAGTCTATTTAGGTTAAAAACATAAAAATAATACATTTTTATTTTTTATTAATATTTAACTTAAAAAATCACTTTTTGACAATATACTTTCTTTTATTTATTTTTTGTACATAATTAATAAATATTGCATATATTAAATAATTAATGCATTTTATTTAGCAAAATTAGGGTTTTGACCTAAATACCTAAAAATACCAAAAATTAATTCATTTCATTTTTGTTTATTTGACACATGAAAAATACTTTTTTACATACATATGAAAACCATTTTTTGCATTTTTGCATATTTATTTTATTTTATTTAATTATTGTGCAATTAAATACCTTGTAAAATTTCAATTTGAATGTAATAGTTTAGGTTTTAATTTCTTGCTAAAAAATCCCCATTTGAACATTTGTACCCCCCATCCCATATATTGTGTTGTAATAACTTAGGACCTTTTATTTTCCGCACTTTAAAAAGCTTTCTAAATATGCCATGTTAGAATTAGGGTTTGTATGCAAAAATTAACCAAAAATAGTTTGACCTAAATTCAAGATAAACAAGCATGAAAATGGATAACACTAATCACACTTGCACCCCTAGGGTACTCCACTTGTTGCCTTCAATAATGGGCCATGTTGCATGTTAGGTGTCTTTGGCAAAACAAAACAATTCAAATGATCATAGTCCCTCGATAACACTTTCAAAAGTTGCCTAAAAATGATCAAGGCCCTTAAAGAAAAATTGCCCAAAGACACTTGGCACTATTGAAATCATGGTCTAAACGATGACCCGCGCCCGTCCCATTCACATCCTAACACAATATTGTCCACCAAATACAATGGTGGAACAAAATTGTTAAAAGGGTTAAAACATAGGAAAAATCTTTGAGAAATTTAGGAGTAAAGTTCTTGGTTACTTGCCAACTTGCAAAACAAAAACACTTGCCAATTTTTCAAAAAACACAATCCACAATACACTTTCAAAACAACTTTCAAAAAACATTGGAAAAATTTTCAAAAGACATACACCTTTGTAAACATCCAAACATGGGTCATTACCAAGGTTGCCACCACATTGTCCTCTTTTCAAAACATTTTCAAAACCCACACACAAAGCACCATTTCAAACAATCGAAAATCAAGGCAAGTTGATCTAAGCAAGTGACTAAGAGCCCATGGATAACCATGGATAGAAAGGGTGCTAATACCTTCCCTTTCTATAATCTACTCCCCTAACTCAAGAAAACATCTCAAAGGTTTTTGCTGTGCTTTTTAACCTTTCCTTAGGATAAAATAAAAAGTCGGTGGCGACTCTTGCTCAACCGAAACATTTGCGAAAACAAACGCAAAACCCAAGTCAGTTCTCCCACCGTATCACACAGACCAACATAATTGTTCAAAAGATAAATTACTGATTGATGAAAGTAATGGGAACGAAGTCTTTCGCCTCCCAGTTGTTCAGTCCTCCTTCAATAGTTGGAAAGATTCAGTCTTCAAAATTGCTTCCTTATTCACCATCTTCTAAAGCATGAACTCCATGATGAGTGATTTTCAGTGGCGGTCCTCTAGCCCGGGAGCGATGCACAGCTTTCTGGCTAGCAGCAGTGAAACCCAATCCATACTTATCTGTCTTGTAAGGAAAATCTGGCAGTTGACCCCACACTGTACTTCCTTCTTCCTTGATTACAGCCTCCGCATCTTTAAGGGATGACATTCGGGACACAGGCTTGGTAATGATGGGCACATCAGTCATTGTCTTGGCTACCGCAACTTCAGGAGAAACCTCTTCAAAGTGTTGGAAAGGTGTTTCTATGAATTCACCATCTAACTCCACGTAGAGGAAAGAGTTAAGGTGGCTTATCATATACTCCTCCTCACCATGAACTGTGATGATCTTACCCTGGACTGGGTATTTGAGCATCTGGTGTAGAGAAGAAGTGATTGCCCCAGTGTTGTGGATCCATGGCCTTCCCAATAAGCATGAATATGAAGGACGGATGTCCATCACATAAAATGCAGAGTTGAAAATTTCCGTTCCCACCTTAATTGGGATGTCCACCTCTC
Source organism: Vicia faba (assembly GCA_948472305.1). Taxonomy (NCBI): domain Eukaryota; kingdom Viridiplantae; phylum Streptophyta; class Magnoliopsida; order Fabales; family Fabaceae; genus Vicia; species Vicia faba. The sequence continues at coordinate 230,928,492 of OX451737.1, forward strand.
TGTGAACCATCCGCTTAGAACCGTCGAAGGCTCTAACAATGATATTACTGGGTTTTAAGGTCAAACCTTCACAGTCTAGCCTGTCCAATGCTTTCTTTGGTAGGACATTTAAAGATGAACCGGTATCAACCAGAACATGAGCAAGTGTGGTCCCTCTACACTCTACCGAAACATGAAGCGCATCATTATGCTTCCTTCCCTTAGATGTTAGATCGGCGTCAGAGAAGCCAAGACCATTGTCGGCTGTAAGGCTGGCTACACACTCTTGAAACTGATCCGCAGAAGTTTTTTGAAGCACGTGCGCCGTCTTCATGAATTTGATCAAGGCTTTGGCATGAGCCTCGGAGCAGAGCAATAGAGCCAGCATAGAGATTTTTGAAGGGGTTTTCCTCAGCTGCTCTACGACATCATAATCGCTCTTCTTAATTATCTTTAAAGTCTCCTCCATTTCCTTTTGGGTGGTCTCGGGGACAACCAAAGTATGAGCCCTCGTCCTGACGGGCGCTTCCTGGATTCCCTTACCTTTATCAGTAGTAACAGCAGAGGGTACAGCTTCGGGAGTAACAATTTCTTCAATCACTGGACTTCGCACAGATATCTTGACAGGAACAGGAGCACTTGAGGGTCCGAAGACTGCCCTTGGAGGAGCAATCTTCGGAGAGAAGATTCTTCCGCTACGAGTTATCTTACTTGTCCCCGCAATATTTCCTATATCAGAAGTTTCTTCATCGGAGCCTTCTTCAACTGATTCGATTTGCTTAACACCGTGATAGAAGATCTCTCCTCCATAATTCCATGGTATTGTCTTATTGGGATTATATGGGATAGACCTCGGTGTGGTAATCTTCAGCGGTACAAACTTTGGATCGGGTGTAATCTTAACAGGCCTTTTGCAGGTCTTGGAAAGATTGTCGGAAATGGTGATTATAGCAACATCATTGATTGGAGTAACAAGAGTAACAGGAGTAACATGAGTGATAGTAGCAACAGGAGTTTTCTGAAAGAGGATCTCTTGAGTATCCATCAGGCGTTGGATGCCTGATTTCAACAGCGGAAAGTCGGATTGCAAGGTCGAACAAAGGTAAAAATCTTTTTCACAGCCTGGGAAAATCCCGGCTTTCAACAGATTCATCTTGATCATTGGCAACGGAGTCATTAAGTCATCAACAATGGTAACATAAAGATCTTCTACAATAGCATGAACATTATGACCGTGTTTTGGCATAGGAGCGGATATCAAATTAGGTTTTTCGGGGGCATCAAACTCCACCTCCTTGGCATCTATCAAATCTTGGATCTTGTTTTTAAGGGCCCAACAGTTGTTGGTGTCGTGCCCCACACTGTCTGAATGATATGCACATTTTGCATTTGAATGATAATAGGGAGAAGAGGTATTTGGGTTTTTCGGCGCTTCTTTCAAGTTGGTAAGGTTTAACTTTAACAGATGAGGGAGGACCTGAGCCGGTGTCATATTGATCCAGGTGAATTGCAGTTGTGGCGTTTCTACCATTTGCTGGTTAGCTCTGGGTTGACTGCTTCGAGGTTGATCGGATGAGGAGTTCTAGATCATCACAGCCCTCACCGTTGGTCGGAGCTCCATTCTACCTTGATTTCTCTGGGTGTGAACAGCAGAAACTTCCTTCTTGGCTGGGAAGGTCTTCTTGATATCAATGGAAGCGGAGGCATCCTTCTGAATTTTACCACTCTTAATGTCAGCTTCGACCCTTTCACCGGTCAGAATTAATTTGGTAAACCCTGCAGATGAGCTCTCGATCAAGTGATTGAATAATGGACCTGACAGGGTCCCCAAAAGCATGTCAACCAACTCTCTATCCGACAATGGTGGCTGCACCCTTCCATCCAAATCCCGCCACTTCTGGGCATACTCCTTAAATCCCTCATTAGAGGCCATACCCATACTCTATAGTTGAGTACGAGTAGGCGCTAAATTTGCGTTATATTGGTATTGTCGGTAGAAAGCAACAGCCAAATCCTCCCAGTTATGAACATCAGATCTCTCAAGTTGATATAACCAGTCCAATTGCGTACCCGACAAACTATCTTGAAAAAAGTGGACCCATAGATCCTTATCAGAAGAGTGAGGTTGGATCTTTCTGACGTAGGACCGCAGATGCATCTTTGGACAGGACAAACCGTCGTATTTAGCAAATGTTGGCACTTTGAACTTGGGAGGAATGACGATCCCATCGACCAACCCTAGTTCTTCGAAATCCAGCCCAGGTACCCTTTGTACCTCCATGGCTGCCAACCGATCCTCAAGATTCTTATACTTATCGTCCACCAGAGGGTACTGCTGTTCAGAGTAATCTTCATCCTATTCCTCTTCTTCTTCAGCTTCAGACTCGGAGGGCATTGCAACTCCCTTTCCTTTACTAACCCCTTCGTCAGACGTCGAGGGGAAATCCAGAACTCTCCTAGCCTGATTCTCAAATCTTCTTCCCATAGTGGCCACACCAATTCTTTTATTTTTCTTCTTTTCCTTTTCCTTCTCTTTCTCTAACAGTGCTTTAAGATCCTCTTGACCATTTACCAAGGTCATGAGGAGTTGTTGGAATTGTGAATTATGTGCTTGCAAATCTTTGACCGTCTGCTCTATATCCATCTTGCTGAAATAAATAGCAGAAAGATAAGGAAACCTGGTGTGAAGACCTGTTTATGCATATGATGAATGATATGTTATTCATGTAATGCATTCAAGGATTCAGAAATTCAAATTTGTTGCAAACAAAAAGAACACACGTATATTAATAAGAAGAAATTTGTTAGTACATAAAATCCCTATGGGCAAAATATTACAAAGCTTCTTAATGTAAAAAGACGTTGTGCATCCTTTTTGGCGCGATGTAAGTGTTAAGAGTCTCCTCTTAGTGAAGTCGGCGGGTAAGTTCCAAAACCTTCTTCTCACTGGCATAGAAGCTGGCTTCAAAAGTGTTCCGCTCTTCCTTGAGTTGTATCCAACTCTTTTGCAATTCTTCCAATGATGTTGGCATGTCTGGATGTAGGAGGGTGTATGGAGCCTCTCCTTCCATAACAGGCTCTTTGATCACGGGAGAATGTGAGGGTAAGGCATCATAAGACTCTGGGCACGGGTTCGTACCCACTTGAGATAAGGCTCAAGGGGGATGGAATTCTTGTGCCCCAGTGTCTTACTATCCACTTTGTTAGGCATCCTCCAAGCTTGGATAAACCTTTGTCAAAGTCCTTGATCGTCGTTGTCGAAGTCAAAAACCAAGTCAGGAATCAGCATATCATGAGGGCCATCCCTTCGGGCATACCCAAATTGTCTCAGAGCTAAACAAGGGTTGTAGGTAATGCCTCCCCTAATGCCAAGTAGTGGGACATTAGGGAATTCTCGGTAACGATCAATGATGATGACATTTTCTCTGGACCGAGAACACCAATGAACATCAGAATGTGTGAGGGTCATCAACCGTTGTGACCACCTTAAACCCTGCTCATTCTTTAAAACTGATTGGGGAAGGTGATAAACAAACCACCTTGCTAGAAGAGGAGTACAACACATGAGAACACCTTTTTTTCCTCATTGTTCGTGTGTGCAATGAGTGTAGGATGTCCCCAAGCAATGTAGGCACAGGATTCCGAGATATGAAAATCTTGACAGCATTCACATCTATAAGTTGATCAGGGTTTGGGAACAAGACCAACCCATAGATGAGGAGTGCTACAATATCTTCAAAAGCTTGTAGATCTAGAGAATTCCAGCAGTCTTGTGCCTTCTCAAACAGAAACTTTACTAAGAAACCCTTGACACCACTTCTGGTTTCCCAATGACCTTTGATATCAGATGGTTGCAAGTGTAAGGCTTGAGCAACATCTTCAGGCTTTGGTTCTCTTTCCGTACCGTTGTAGGGTAGTTGATGGAGAATAGGAATCCTCAGGAGTTGAGAAAATTCCTCCAAAGTAGGTACTAGTTGGTAATCAGGTAATGTGAAACAGTGGTGTAGGGGGTCAAAGAACTGGAAGAGAACTTTCACCATGTCTTCTTCAATGTTGGAGTTGACCAAGTTGAGAAGTCTACCATGTCTTTCACTGAAGAGAGAATTCTATGGAATCTTGAAAGTAAGCTCCTTGAGTTGAGGAGGGATCCTTATAAGGTTGACTTGGATTGTTTTCCTGTGAAGAGATTCCATTACCTACAAAACAAGAACAAAGATGAAGATCCAAACCCTTGAAATGGTTAGTGGATGCATATGATTCTTTATGATGTTCATGATGTATGCACAAGTGTATGTACAAACAAGTCACACAAGTTCCTAGTTTCAGGCTTGCACGGGGTTTCATAGGTAAGTTCCCTCTTGAAGTTAGTTGGCTCAACCTGTCCTATAAATAGTAACCGAGTTCTAAGGAGCTCAATATCATTGGATTATTTTCTGTGTTCATTGTTTCAGTTTAGCCACTTAACTGGCGACCGAAATATTCCAAGAAAACAACCCCCAATGGGTGTAGTATCGAGTATCTACCACTTCGGACTGCACCAAATCCGGTCATCTCACTACCCCTAAAAAGGCCAAGATGGTCAAGTAAAGGTTCTAAGAGTTCATTAGTGCTTCATGACATCACTCAGAGGCCCCGTATTCTCTTTGATTGACTCAAAGGCTACCGGTACCCACAAATAATTCGACCTAATATAGTTATTGCTTCAACCATGTCGGTGTACCCCGCACAGTTTCCACAATGTATTATTATTTACCTATGAGTGTTTCCCAAAAATTCGGGTGGAGGATTCAAACCCAAACAAGAGAACCAAATGTAAAGCAGTCAAAGCAAACAAGATAAGCATGCAAAGGTGATCTAAACCCTAAGATTACTCCACTTTTAGAGACAATTCCCCAGCAGAGTCGCCAATTCTGTGATACGGTGGGAGAACTGACTTGAGGTTTTGCGTTTGTGTTTGCAAATGTTTCGGTTTAGCAAGAGTCGCCATCGACTTTTTATTTTATCCTAAAGAAAGGTAAAAAAGCACAGGAAAGACCTTTGAGATGTTTTCTTCGGTTCGGGGAGTAGATTATGAAAAGGGAAGGTGCAAGCACCCTTTTCATCCATGGTTATCCACGGGCTCTTAGTTACTTGTTTAGATCACTTGCTTTTGCTTTTCAATTGTTTGAAATGGTGCTTTGTGGGTGGTTTTGAAAGATGTTTTGAAAAGAGGCCATCGTTGTGGCAAGCTTTGTAATGATTCTTGTTTGAATATATACAAAGGTGTATTGTCTTTTGAAAAGATTTTTCAATGTTTGAAAGTTTGTTTTTGGGAAATGTTTTGAAATTGTGTTGTGAAGTGTGTTTGAAAATAGCAAGGATGTTTTGCAAGTTTTTGATCAAGTAACTAAGAGTTATCTACCCTATTTTACTCAAAGATCTTTCCTATATGTTTTTAACCCTTTTGACAGTGTTGTTTTACCATTGCATTTGGTAAACAACCTTGTATTAGGATGTTAAACGGGACAGGCACGGGTCATCGTATAGACCATGATAGCAATTGTGCCAAGTACCTTTAGCAATTTTTCGAGGGACTAGATCATTTTATATAGGAAACCAAGATAGCGTCATCGAGGGACTATGATCTTTTGTTTTGTTTTTGTTTTGCCAAAGCACCCAACATGCATAACATGGCCCATTTTTAAGGCAACAAGTGGATGTAACCCTAGGGGTGCAAGTGTGCATTGTGTATTGATTTTCATTCATTTTTGTCTTGGTATTAGTCAAGCTACTTGTTTGATTTTTTGGATTGTTAGCATACAAACCCTAATCTCTAATCATGGCATAATTGAAAGTGTAAATGCGTAAAATAATCTATACTATTACAACATTTGATTATGGGAAGGGGGATACAATTTTGAATGGGGATTATTTGACAAGAAATTAAAATCCTAGTTTTACTATTACATCCAAATTGAATCAAATGGCATAAATAACAAATGAATAATATTTAAATAAACAAATTCAATAAATATATAAAATAATATGAATATGAAAAAAAGGTTTTTGTTTATTTTTATGTATGTAAAAATATTTAATATAAAAAGAAAAGAATAATAAAAAAGGATTATTATTTTTTTATTAAGGGTAAACCCTAATTTTCTTTTAAGAATACAAATATATTAAATATACTATTTATATACAATAAAATAAAATAGTGTATATACAAAAATAAAATATATTTAGAAAAAGTATTATTTAAGTATAAATAATAATAAAAATAAAAGTATAATATTTTTATGTTTTTTATTCTAAAGTATCTATTAAATAAAAGTATGTATATATATATATATATATATATATATATATATATATATATATATATATATATATATATATATATATATATATATATATATATATATATATATATATATATATATATATATATATATATATATATATATATATATTATATTAATTATGTAATAAAAATAAAATAAAATATATACAAAAATAAAAATATATTTAGAACAATATTTTTTAGTGAGAATAAAATAATGAATAAAATAAAAGTATAATTTAAGTTTTCAATAAATAAAATATGTACTAATTAAATTGTTTCCATGTTAGAAAAAATAAAATAAAATACAAAATAATCAGAAAATGAAAATAAATAAAAAATATCAAAGTATAAAGAAATTGGGCCAGGGGGGTGCATTCAGCAAAAGGGGGTGTCAAAAGCAAAAGGGGGGTGTCAAAAGCAAGGCCAGAATCAAGCCCAGCCCACTGACTTCATCTTCAACCTCTTGTTCAAACAAAAACATGCGCCCTGTACAAAATGGTAGATCCTGCATACGTGCTCTAATGCAAAAACACATAACATCAAAGTTGTAGAATTTTTCAAGACGAATTCAACCATATAAGAAGCTTGTCCTAACTCTCAAAGACCAAAGAGAATTTCTCTGGCCCTAAAATCTAACCTAATTTTTTCAGGAAGTTCATGGATCAAATTCTATTAGCATGCTTAACTAAAATGAAAATTGAGCATATGTAAAGCTTCATGGCTATGGATACTACATTTCTTATTCACAATCCTAAGTCTAAATGTTCCTTAATAGAGAGATAGGAAGTTGATAAAAACCTGTTTCAGCTGACTTCGTGTATGGCAATGTGGAGCTTTTCAACAAGGCCTGAGATGTTTGGGAGCTTGCTTGAACTTCCCCTGACCTTCTCCAATGTCTAGCTTGCCTTGAATGTGCTTGAACAAGCCTACAAAACTCAACCTGCACAAGCTGAAATCAAAAATGGAAAACCCTGTAAATGGAGTTACAGTCAGTGTTTACGGGTTGGGTTAGCTTGGATAGGTTGTATGGAAGGTGTTTGAACAGGTTTGGGACAAAACGCACGAGCAAATTGTGAGATAGAACTCAAGATGCAGATGCTGCCCATGAGATGTGATTTTGTGCTATGGGAGGTTTGAAGGCTCAAAGGGTCGTGTTTCTGGCTCAAGGGGATGTGAGAAAGTTGTCTCAAAAGCTTGCACAAGTTGGTTTTCACAGATGTTCAAGTTCTAGTGTATTGGACATGTTTCTTGTCTTTTAAGCCAAAATGAACAATGATGTAATACAAGCCTGTACAGGCTATCTATCAGCCTGCTTCTTTTGATCTTGGCCCCTCAAGTTGGTGGATATGCTTTGCTTCACAAGATATTGTTCCAGGCTCAAGAGATGTGGTTTTGACATAAAGCATATTTTGGAAAAAAATGGCAATGTTGCTTTTTCTATTTAGGGATTAATCTTGTGTGCAATGCTCTTGCCTTAGACCAATGGATTTGCATTTAATTATTGAGTTTGGAATGGTTTTGAGGCCTGTAATCTAGTGCAAAGCAAGTTGATTAGAATTGGTAGCTTGTATCACTTTGAACATGCCATGGATGAAAAGTAAGTTTTATCCAACTTCAAGCCTTCGATTTTCCCTAACCACAAATGAGTTTGGAGAGTTCTGGAACATTTTTGAAAGCTTGCAACATGCTCTACATTCCATATTTGAAATTCAATTTGATATTCCAAGTGGAACTATGTGAAAAATGGCCATGAAGAGGTATTTGGGTTTTTCGGTGCTTCTTTCAAGTTGGTAAGGTTTAACTTTAACAGATGAGGGAGGACCTGAGCCGGTGTCATATTGATCCGGGTGAATTGCAGTTGTGGCCTTTCTACCCTTTGCTGGTTAGCTCTGGGTTGTCTGCTTCGAGGTTGATCGGCTGAGGAGTTCTGGATCATCACAACCCCCACCGCTGGTCAGCGCTCCATTCTACCTTGATTTCTCTGGGTGTGAACAGCAGAAACTTCCTTCTTAGCTGGGAAGGTCTTCTTGATAGCAATGGAAGCGGAGGCATCCTTCTGAATTTTACCACTCTTAATGCCAGCTTTGACCCTTTCACCGGTCAGAATTAATTCGGTGAACCCTGCAGATGATATCCCGATCAAGTGATTGAAGAATGGACCTGACAGAGTCCCCAAAAACATGTCAACCAACTCTCTATCCGACAATGGTGGCTGCACCCTTCCAGCCAAATCCCGCCACTTCTGGGCATACTCCTTAAATCCCTCATTAGAGGCCATACCCATACTCTATAGTTGAGTACGAGTAGGCGCTAAATCTGCGTTATATTGGTATTGTCGGTAGAAAGCAGCAGCCAAATCCTCCCAGTTATGAACATCAGATTTCTCAAGTTGATAGAACCAGTCCAATTGTGTACCCGACAAACTATCTTGAAAAAAGTGGACCCATAGATCCTTATCAGAAGAGTGAGGTTGGATCTTTCTGACGTAGGACCGCAGATGCATCTTTGGACAGGACAAATCTTCGTATTTAGCAAATGTAGGCACTTTGAACTTGGGAGGAATGACGATGCCAGCGACCAACCCTAGTTCTTCGAAATCCAGCCCAGGTACCCTTTTTACCTCCATGGCTGCCAAACGATCCTCAAGATTCTTATATTTGTCGTCCGCCGGAGGGTACTGCTATTCGGAGTAATCTTCATCCTATTCCTCTTCTTCTTCAGCTTCAGACTCGGAGGGCATTGCAACTCCCTTTCCTTTACCAACCCCTTCGTCAGACGTCGAGGGAAAATCCAGAACTCTCCTAGCGTGATTCTCAAATATTCTTCCCATAGTGGCCACACCAATTCTTTTCTTTTTCTTCTTTTCCTTTTCCTTCTCTTTCTCTAACAGTTCTTTAAGATCCTCTTGACCCTTTGCCAAGGTCATGAGGAGTTGTTGGAATTGTGAATTCTGTGCTGGCAGATCTTTGACCGTCTGCTCTATATCCATCTTGCTGAAATAAATAGCAGAAAGATAAGGAAACCTGGTGTGAAGACCTGTTTATGCATATGATGAATGATATGTTATTCATGTAATGCATTCAAGGATTCAGAAATTCAAATTTGTTGCAAACAAAAAGAACACACGTCATATTAATAAGAAGAAATTTGTTAGTACATAAAATCCCTATGGGCAAAATATTACAAAGCTTCTTAATGTAAAAAGACGTTGCGCATCCTTTTTGGCGCGATGTAAGTGTTAAGAGTCTCCTCTTCGTGAAGTCGGCGGGTAAGTTCCAAAACCTTCTTCTCACTGGCATAGAAGCTGGCTTCAAAAGTGTTCCACTCTTACTTGAGCTGTATCCAACTCTTTTGCAATTCTTCCAATGATGTTGGCATGTCTGGATATAGGAGGGTGTATGGAGCCTCTCCTTTCATAACAGGCTCTTTGATCACGGGTAGAATGTGAGGGTAAGGCATCATAAGACTCTGGGCGCGGGTTCGTACCCACTTGAGATAAGGTTCAAGGGGGATGAAATTCTTGTGCCCCAGTGTCTTACTATCCACTTTGTAGGGCATCCTCCAAGCTCGGATAAACCTTTGTCGAAGTCCTTGAGCGTCGTTGTCGAAGTCAAAAACCAAGTCAGGAATCAGCATATCATGAGGGCCATCCCTTCGGGCATACCCAAATTGCCTCAGAGCTAAACATGGGTTGTAGGTAATGCCTCCCCTAATGCCAAGTAGTGGGACATTAGGGAATTCTCGGCAACGATCAATGATGATGACATTTTCTCTGGACCGAGAACACCAATGAACATCAGAATGTGTGAGGGTCATCAACCGTTGTGACCACCTTAAACCCCGCTCATTCTTCAAAACTGATTGGGGAAGGTGAGAAATAAACCACCTTGCTAGAAGAGGAGTACAGCACATGAGAACACCTTTTTTCCTCATTGTTCGTGTGTGAAATGAGTGTAGGATGTCCCTAAGCAATGTAGGCACAGGATTCCGAGATATGAAAATCTTGACAGCATTCACATCTATAAGCTGATCAGGGTTTGGGAACAAGACCAACCCATAGATGAGGAGTGCTACAATCTCTTCAAAAGCTTGCAGATCTAGAGAATTCCAGCAGTCTTGTGCCTTCTCAAACAGAAACTTTGCCAAGAAACCCTTGACACCACTTCTGGTTTCCCAATGACCTTTGATATCAGATGGTTGCAAGTGTAAGGCTTGAGCAACATCTTCAGGCTTTGGTTCTCTTTCCGTACCGTTGTAGGGTAGTTGATGGAGAATAGGAATCCTCAGGAGTTGAGAAAATTCCTCCAAAGTAGGTACTAGTTGGTAATCAGGTAATGTGAAACAGTGGTGTAGGGGGTCAAAGAACTGGAAGAGAACTTTCACCATGTCTTCTTCAATGTTGGAGTTGACCAAGTTGAGAAGTCTACCATGTCTTTCACTGAAGAGAGAATTCTCTGGAATCTTGAAAGTAAGCTCCTTGAGTTGAGGAGGGATCCTTATAAGGTTGACTTGGATTGTTTTCCTGCGAAGAGATTCCATTACCTACAAAACAAGAACAAAGATGAAGATCCAAACCCTTGAAATGGTTAGTGGATGCATATGATTCTTTATGATGTTCATGATGTATGCACAAGTGTATGTACAAGCAAGTCACACAAGTTCCTAGTTTCAGTCTTTCACGGGGTTTCATAGGTAAGTACCCTCTTGAAGTTAGTTGGCTCAACCTGTCCTATAAATAGTAACCGGGTTCTAAGGAGCTCAATATCATTGGATTATTTTCTGTGTTCATTGTTTCAGTTTAGCCACTTAACTGGCGACCAAAATATTCCAAGAAAACAACCCTTAATGAGTGTAGTATCGAGTATCTACCACTTCGGACTGCACCAAAGCCGGTCATATCACTACCCCTAAAAAGGCCAAGATGGTCAAGTAAAGGTTCTAAGAGTTCATTAGTGCTTCATGACATCACTCAGCGGCCCCGTATTCTCTTTGATTGACTCAAAGGCTACCGGTACCCACAAATATTTTGACCTAATATAGCTATTGCTTCAACCATGTCGGTATACCCCGCACAGTTTCCATAATGTATTGCTATTTACCTATGAGTGTTTCCCAAAAATCCGGGTGGAGGATTCAAACCCAAAGAAGAGAACCAAATGTAAAGCAATCAAAGCAAACAAGATAAGCATGCAAAGGTGATCTAAACCCTAAGGTTACTCCACTTTTAGAGACAATTCCCCAGCAGAGTCGCCAGTTCTGTGATACGGTGGGAGAACTGACTTGAGGTTTTGCGTTTGTGTTTGCAAATGTTTCGGTTTAGCAAGAGTCGCCACTGACTTTTTATTTTATCCTAAGGAAAGGTCAAAAAGCACAAGAAAGACCTTTGAGATGTTTTCTTCGGTTCGGGGAGTAGATTATGAAAAGGGAAGGTGCAAGCACCCTTTTCATCCATGGTTATCCATGGGCTCTTAGTTACTTGTTTAGATCACTTGCTTTTGCTTTTCAATTGTTTGAAATGGTGCTTTGTGGGTGGTTTTGAAAGATGTTTTGAAAAGAGGCCATCGTTGTAACAACCTTTGTAATGATTCTTGTTTGAATATATACAAAGGTGTATTTTCTTTTGAAAAGATTTTTCAATGTTTGAAAGTTTGTTTTTGGGAAATGTTTTGAAATTGTGTTGTGAAGTGTGTTTGAAAATAGCAAGGATGTTTTGCAAGTTTTTGATCAAGTAACTAAGAGTTATCTACCCTATTTTACTCAAAGATCTTTCCTATATGTTTTTAACCCTTTTGACAGTGTTGTTTTACCATTGCATTTGGTAAACAACCTTGTATTAGGATGTTAAACGGGACAGACGCGGGTCATCGTATAGACCATGATAGCAATTTTGCCAAGTATCTTTAGCAATTTTTCGAGGGACTAGATCATTTTATATAGGCAACCAAGATAGAGTCATCGAGGGACTATGATCTTTTGTTTTGTTTTTGTTTTGCCAAAGCACCCAACATACATAACATGGCCCATTTTTATGGCAACAAGTGGATGTAACCCTAGGGGTGCAAGTGTGCATTGTGTATTGATTTTCATGCATTTTTGTCTTGGTATTAGTCAAGCTATTTGTTTAATTTTTTGGATTGTTAGCATACAAACCCTAATCTCTAATCATGGCATAATTGAAAGCGTAAATGCGTAAAATAGTCTATACTATTACAACATTTGATTATGGGAAGGGGGATACAATTTTGAATGGGGATTATTTGACAAGAAATTAAAACCCTAGTTTTACTATTACATCCAAATTGAATCAAATGGCATAAATAACAAATGAATAATATTTAAATAAACAAATTCAATAAATATATAAAATAATATGAATATGAAAAAAAGGTTTTTGTTTATTTTTATGTATGTAAAAATATTTAATATAAAAAGAAAAGAATAATAAAAAAGGATTATTATTTTTTTATTAAGGGTAAACCCTAATTTTCTTTTAAGAATACAAATATATTAAATATACTATTTATATAAAATAAAATAAAATAGTGTATATACAAAAATAAAATATATTTAGAAAAAGTATTAATTAAGTATAAATAATAATAAAAATAAAAGTATAATATTTTTATGTTTTTTTATTCTAAAGTATCTATTAAATAAAAGTATGTATATATATATATATATATATATATATATATATATATATATATATATATATATATATATATATATATATATATATATATATATATATATATATATATATATATATATATATATATATATATATATATATATATATATATATATATATATATATATATATATATATATATATATATATATATATATATATATATATATATATATATATATATATATATATATATATATATATATATATATATATATATATATATATATATATATATATATATATATATATATATATATATATATATATATATATATATATATATATATATATATATATATATATATATATATATATATATATATATATATATATATATATATATATATATATATATATATATATATATATATATATATATATATATATATATATATATTTTAATTATATTAATTATATTAATTATGTAATAAAAATAAAATAAAATATATACAAAAATAAAAATATATTTAGAACAATATTTTTTAGTGAGAATAAAATAACGAATAAAATAAAAGTATAATTTAAGTTTTCAATAAATAAAATATGTACTAATTAAATTGTTTCCATGTTAGAAAAAATAAAATAAAATAAAAAATAATCAGAAAATGAAAATAAATAAAAAATATCAAAGTATAAAGAAATTGGGCCAGGGGGGTGCATTCAGCAAAAGGGGGGTGTCAAAAGCAAAAGGGGGGTGTCAAAAGCAAGGCCAGAATCAAGCCCAGTCCACTGACTTCATCTTCAACCTCTTGTTCAAACAAAAACATGCGCCCTGTACAAAATGCCAGATCCTGTATACGTGCTCTAATGCAAAAACACATAACATCAAAGTTGTAGCATTTTTCAAGACGAATTCAACCATATAAGAAACTTGTCCTAACTCTCAAAGACTAGAGAGAATTTCTCTGGCCCTAAAATCTAACCTAATTTTTTCAGGAAGTTCATGGATCAAATTCTATTAGCGTGCTTAACTAAAATGAAAACTGAGCATATGTACAGCTTCATGGCTATGGATACTACATTTCTTATTCACAATCCTAAGTCTAAATGTTCCTAAATAGAGAGATAGGAAGTTGATAAAAACCTATTTCAGCTGACTTCGTGTATGGCAATGTGGAGCTTTTCAACAAGGCCTGAGATGTTTGGGAGCTTGCTTGAACTTCCCCTGACCTTCTCCAATGTCTAGCTTGCCTTGAATGTGCTTGAACAAGCCTACAGAACTCAACATGCACAAGCTGAAATAAAAAATGGAAAACCCTATAAATGGAGTTACAGTCAGTGTTTAAGGGTTGGGATAGCTTGGATAGGTTTTATGGAAGGTGTTTGAACAGGTTTGTGACAAAACGCACGAGCAAATTGTGAGATAGAACTCAAGATGCAGATGTTGCCCTGTTTTGCCAATGAGGTGTGATTTTGTGCTATGGGAGGTTTGAAGGCTCAAAGGGTCGTGTTTCTGGATCAAGGGGATGTGAGAAAGTTGCCTCAAAAGCTTGCACAAGTTAGTTTTCACAGATGTTCAAGTTCTAGTGTATTGGACATGTTTCTTGTCTTTTAAGCCAAAATGAACAATGATGTAATACAAGCCTATACAGGCTATCTATCAGCCTGCTTCTTCTGATCTTGGCCCCTCAAGTTGGTGGATATGCTTTGCTGCACAAGATATTGTTCCAGGCTCAAGAGATGTGGTTTTGACATAAAGCATATTTTGGCAAAAATGGCAATGTTGCTTTTTCTATTTAGGGATTAATCTTGTGTGCAATGCTCTAATGACCAAAACAATGCCTTAGACCAATGGATTTGCATTTAATTATTGAGTGTGGAATGGTTTTGAGGCCTGTAATCTAGTGCAAAGCAAGCTGATTAGAATTGGTAACTTGTATCACTTTGAACATGCCATGGATGAAAAGTAAGTTTTTGCCAACTTCAAGCCTTCGATTTTCCCTAACCACAAATGAGTTTGGAGAGTTCTTTGACATTTTTGAAAGCTTGAAACATGCTCTACATTCCATATTTGAAATTCAATTTGAGATTCCAATTGGAACTATGTGAAAAATGGCCATGAAGATAGGTCAAAATCTTGCCTAAACTAGGGCAAAATTTTACTAAGTTAAAAGTTTCATGGACCCTTGTTCCAAAAATAATAACTTGAGATACAAGATTCTTTTGGGAAAACTTTGTGAATAAAAGTTGTAGACTTTGTGTAGGACTACAACTTTCATGTTGGAAGTTTTGTTTGAATCCAATTGCATCATGGTGAAAATGTTGAGCAAAGTTAGGAAAAATTAAGAAAATTTCATAACTTAGAAAAATTCTAAGTTATGAAAATTTTCAACTTTAAACCCTAATTTGCAAAAATGGGTTTCTTGATGAACAAGTTTCATGTTTTGACACATCTTGATGATAAATGACCCTTGGTACTTGATTTTGACCAAAAAGTCAAAGTTTGACTTTTCATTGTACAGTCAAGTTTTGATCAGTTGATTGAAAAATTCATCTGTCAATCCAATGCATTTGAGATCTTTTAAACCTTGTGAATAGGTCAAGATGATGCCATTGAGTACTTGAATCCATGCTTGAACCCATTTTGCCATTGGCTAGGTCAAAAGTCAGAAATTGCCCTTGTGCAGTCAAAACCCTAAAAATGACCATTTTGCCCTTTTGGTGATCTGATCAAATTTCTTGTGGAGTTGTGGTCCAAACTTGATCAAATGGTTCATATGAGTTTATAATGTTGATGTGGATAAAAAATTATGAGGTTTGACTGTATATTGGCCATAGTTGACTTTTTCCCCAATACAGCTGATTTCTAGGTCAACTGTCCAATTGACTGGGCAAAAATTTGATTCAAGGCTTGAAACTTGGTATGGACAAACTTATGAGTCCAAAATGAAGTATGAAAGTCACTTTGAGCATTTAATGTCCAAATATCTCTATTCAAACTCAAACCCTAATTTAGGTCATCAGTGCAAGGAGATGTCTTGAGCAGTGCAAAACCCTAATCCTGTCTGGAGTTCAAAGAGTCTTGTGAGGGGAAATCTTGATAAAATGAGAGGGAAAATTTTAGGGTACAACACGGGTAAACTGTCTCACAGGCCTTTCTGCTCTAGGATGATTATTCCTTTGTTGAGTAGGTGCAGGTTTAGAGATCATAACAGCCCCTACCACTGGACAGCATTCAGTTATGTCCTGATTTCTTTGATTGTACACAACACTAACCACTTTCTTCCTAGCAAATGGCTTCCCTACTACACTGGAGGGTGCATCTTTTTTAATCTTCCCACTCCTAATTCCATCTTCCACTCTTTATCCTGTCAAAATCAATTCGGTGAAGCCAGTTGAGGAGCTTCCAATCAGGTGATTGAAAAATGGACCAGACAGGGTACCCGGAAACATATCCACTAGCTCCCTATCAGACAGGGGAGGTTGGACTCTTCCTGCTAAGTCCTTCCACTTCTGAGCATAGTCTTTAAAGCCCTCACTCTAACCCATAAACATATTTTGGAGTTGTGTACAGGTGGGAGCAAGGTCTGCATTGTACTGATACTGCTTGTAGAAAGCAACAACCAGGTCTTCCCAATTACGGATGTTGGCCCCTTCCAGCTGGTAGAACCATTCTAGTTAAGTTCCAGGTATACTATCCTGAAAGAAGTGGGCACATAAGTCTTTGTCAGTAGTGTGAGGCTGGATCTTCCTCACATAAGATCGGAGGTGCATCTTGGGACATGAAACCCCATCATATTTGGCGAACATCGGCACCTTGAACTTTTGCAGGATGACAACCCCAGAGACAAAACCCGGTTCATCAAAATCCAGACCTGGTACCTTCCGGACCTCCATTGCATTCAAACGATCATCCATATGTTTATATGTTTCATCAGCAGGAGGATACTGTTCCTCATCATAGTCAGATTCATCATCGGATTATTTTGGACTGGAGTCTTCTCTCTTGTTTCCTCCTCTTAATTGTCTCCCTCCTTTGATGAAGTTACCAGTTCAGAGGCTCTCTGCACTGGTCCTCTGATCCTTTTTCCCAGATTCACTAACCCAGTTGGCTTCGTTGGCTTCTTCTTTTCTTTAACAAGCAGGGCTTTCAGTTCTTCTTGCCCCTTGGCCAGAGCCAAGATCATCTGTTGAAACTGGACATTTTGAGTCTGTAGATCCTTCACTGTTTGTTCTAGATCCATTGCTGAAATAAACAGCGAAGAGGATGAGAAACCTGCTTTGAAACATGCTTATGCAATGATATGTATGATATATGTATGCAATGTTTTCAAGGATTTCAAGACTCAAATTTGCTTAAGAGAACAAACTATAATAGTATTAAGATATTTTATTAATCACAATAATGCCTCTAGGGATCACAAAGGGAACAAAGCAACAATAAAATTCTCCAAGCAAAAGAAGACTCAAGTTTCCTACAGGCGCATCCTCTTTGGTGCAATGTAGGAATTTATATTCCTCTCCTCGTGAATTAACCGGGTGAGCTCTAGAACCTTCTTCTCGTTGGCATATAATTGGACTTCAAAAGTATCTCATTCTTCTTTAAGTTGAATCCAGGACTTCCGCAGCTCTTCAAAATCAGTTGGCATGTCAGGATGAAGCACGGTGTAAGGAGTGTCTCCTTTAGCAATTGGATCCACAATCACAGGTTAGATGGCGGGGTAATGCATCATAATACATTGAGCACGAGCTCGCACCCATTTGAGGTAAGGCTCAAGAGGGATGGAATTCTTGTGCCCCAGCGTCTTGCTATCAACCCTGTTTATCATGCCCCAAGCTCGAATGAACCTCTTGTGATAACCCTGGTCATCATTCTCATAATCAAATGTGATTCCTTGGACGAGTGTGTCATGAGGACCATCCCTTCTAGAATAACAAAATTGTCAAAACGCCAAACAAGGATTATAAGTGATTCCTCCCCTAATGCCCAAGAGAGGGACATTAGGGAATTCCCCACAGCGATCAATGATGGTGACACTCTCCAAGGACCAAGAACACCAATGAATATCTGAATGTGTAAGGGACATAAACCTATGAGACCATCTCATACCCTGATCATTTCTCAAAATAGAACGGGGTAGGTGGGAAATAAACCACCTAGCCAATAGATTAGTGCAACACAAAAGGGTCCCTCTTCTCTTTAGAGTGCGAGTATGCAGAGAGCGTAGAATATCCCCAAGTAAGGTAGGTACCGAATTATGAGACATAAAAATCTTAACTGCATTCATATCTATGAGTTGGTCCGTGTTAGGGAATAGTACCCATCCTATAGATGAGAAGGGACAACACCTCTTCAAAAGCTTGTAAATCTAGGTTATCCTAAAAATAGTGAGCTTTCTCAAATAGAAACTTAAGTGGAAATCCTTGGACACCTCTTCTGGTTTCCCAATTTGCCATTACATCAGACTGTTGTAAAGACAGAGCTTGGGCAATCTCTTTAGGATTTAGGCCTCTTTCCGTACCGTTGAATGGTAGCTGATTAAGGATAGATACCCCAAATAACTGAGAAAACTCCTTCATAGTAGGCACTAACTAGTAATCAAGAAAAGTGAAGCAGTGGTGCAACGGGTCAAAGAACTGAAAGAGCATCTTTAGCATTTCTTCATCAAGGTTTGAAGTGACCAAATTGAGAAGTCGAACATGTTTTTCAGTGAAGGGAGAGATTTCAGGAATCCTTGATGCTAACTTCTTGAGTTGAGGATGCACTTTCACAAGGTTGATTTGGATAGTGTTCCTGCGAGCGGATGTCATGTCCTACAAAACAAGACAAATATAAGCCCTAGAAAATCCTTTAAATGGTTAGAATGATATGCCATGTTACGATGTCATGATTATGCTAAGAAATCATAGATATAGCAAGTACAAGCAAATCACACAAGAGACCTTAGGTTTAAGGCTTACAAGAGACCTTAGGTTTAAGGCCTGTCTGTGATACGGTGGCAGACCCGACTGTTAAATATTGGTTTGCATTTTTTATTCGCAAATGTTGTGGTAAGCAAGAGTCGCCACCGAATTTTATTTCATCCAACTAGGAAAAGGAAAAAAGAACAGAAAAAACCTTTTTCGGGATATTTCTGAGTACGAGGGTATATTATAGAAAGGGAAGGTGTTAGCACCCTTTCTATCTGTGGTTTTCCACGGGCTCTTAGGTACTTGCTCATTTTGAAATTTCTTGTGTATGTTTTGAAAAGTTTTTGTTTAACTTCGTGATAAACCTTGTATCTATCCTCAAGAGTGTGACGAAGTTGTTTTTGAAAACTGTTTTGAAAGTGTTTGTGAAAAAGAGTTTTTATTATTTTGAGTAAGTACTTAAGAGTTTTCTACCTACTCGAAAAAGATTGTTCATTTTCTCGTTTCCTTTAGACAATGCTATCCTACTATTAGTGAGTAAGTAGACCTATTATTGGATGTTGAAGGACTATCAAAAGGGACGATATGGTCATCGAAGGCAACATGTAAAGATATCTTAGCATTCGAAGGGACTGTCATCATATAGGCAACATCGAGGGACAAGATCATTTCACGTAGGCAACTCGAGGGACGTTAGGGACCATGATCTTTATGATGACTTTAGAATTAAGGGTCTTTTTTAAGACATCCCTACGTTCGAGGGACATGACCATTATTTTCCGAGGCAACCAAGCGGGGGAAACCCTAGGAGTGAGCATGTGCAAGTGTGCCTTTTGTCAGTTAATTATCTTTTCACAATTAGGGTTATCTACCATTTTAAAAATATTTGTCTTTCCATTCAATCCTATTATTCATACATCTAGGCATTTAATAGTTGCGGAATTTAAAGAATGCGAAAATAAAGTCTACGCTATTACAAGGGTTTTGGGCAGATACACAAATATTTGACTGAAAATAAAAATGTGGAAATTAACATCCTAATTAATCTATTACAAACTTGCAACAGTTACAATAATTCGAAAAAATAAATAAATAAATACGTGCGCGACGAATTAAGACGGGAATAGAGAAAGGATGTTTGTTTTTGGACTTTTGTAAAAATAATTAATCTTGCGAATTAGCCTAATTTCTATTTACTTTTAATTATAAAAAAAGAGTTTTTAAGTTAACCTAATTTTCTATTGAATTTTAATTACAAAGAAAAGGAAACATGATCTAATTTTTTAGTGAATTTCTAATTTTATCATTTAATGAAACATGATTTTTTTAATGTTTTATTTTTTGTAAAAATAATTAAAACAAATAAAAGAAATTTAAAAAGGAATTAGAATGGGCCTGATGTGATGAGCAAACTGGGGGTGTGCTGACTGAATTTGAAAAGCCCATTTTTGTTGGCCCAATTGTCCAACGTCTGATTCAGTGAGGCTTCCTTCTGAGGGTCCATCATGTTTTGTGCTTGCTGGACGCTAGATCTGATCAAGGGACAATCTAATGGGTGAGATTTTGAGGCGCATGGTGGATGTCTTTGGATATTATGCACTGGAACCTGTAGGAAACATTAGGAAAAATGCAAAAGCACACGCCTGGGATCGAACCCAAGATATGCACTTCATAGGCCTTTCCCTTTGGCATCGGTGCTACTAAGTCATTCGTTTATATAATAGCACAAAAAATAATAAAAGGAAAACTAGCATTAGATCCAGGTCATCAAAAATGAGCGCGTTGGCAATGCAAGTTAGCCAATCAGAATATATCAAATTGACACGCGGGTTCCCCAATAGGAGTCAACATTCAACGACGCCGGAGAGAGTCTCCGGTCATCTTCTTCGGGAAGGTGAAAATCCCAAAACCTGCAAAAATGTGAAATTTAAAAGGCGCAAAGGATCATAATCTCCCTAAAATTTTCCTAGGAATCCAAATATGGGGTTAGTTTGGTCTGAAGGTCCCTAGATCAAGAGTTTTGTAAGCTTCAGTTCGTGATGCCCTAACAATGGCATCACGCAATTTAAGCCTTGAAACTCTAATGTGAAGCGTCCAACCTGTCCTAAGAGGTGCCCTGAATAAAAATCAACACATCAAACATGTCAACAATGTATGTGTTGTACCCCAATATTTGCCCTCCTATTTCTCATTCAGGATGCTATCCTAGTGTTTCTCAAATACCTATTTTGGCTCAGAAGTTGATCAAACAGATTCTCTTCCTAGGCAACACGTCAGCAATTAGGGTTTTGCACTTCTTAAAGGAAATTGAATTGTCAAGTTTTCAAATAAGTCATCATGTCTCCTCAAGGTTGTTTAAGTCAGTTTTCAAACCTCGCATTGCAAGTTTGCCCAATGAATGGCCCAGATAGCTGAAAACGACTACATTGACATGAAAATCGCCCTTTTGTGAGAACAAATTCAAACGATCGTAACTTCTTTATTATTCAATATTTTTGAGCGGTTTTCCTTGTTTCTGATTCTTCTTGATTCCATCTCAAATTTCTCTTCACATGTCAAGAGCTGATTACGCGCAGAAGATCACCAAAATTCGAATGCGTTAGAAGTCGCATCATGAATTTTGACCTAATTTCAAACAACAGTCGTCTGATCTCTAAGAATTGTGATTTTTCCAAATTACAAGACCTTGAGATGTTTATTTCTGTTCATGGTCATATGTGATGTCGTTCATGGGTTTATCTTCAAAGAGTTGAAGGAAAATTGGGCTTGGAAGATTTTAAAGCTATTAAATCGATGCATGGCATTTGTTTGATTTTAAATTTTTCTTAACCATAATTTACTGAGGATTGATGTTATTCTTAGGAGCATGTTCTGTTTGGATAAGATATGAAGATTAAGACTATCATTTTAAACAACCATGATTGTGGATTCAATTAATCGATTGCGTTTGAGCTCTTAAACATTTATTTTGTTTAAGAATGCAAAATACATGATTTATCTGATCATATTGTGTCTGCTTAAAATGCAAGTTATCAAGCAAGATTTTTATCCAAAGTATTCAATCAAAGATTGCATGTTTTGTACAATAAATTCTACTAAAACAAATTTTATTCAAGTGTTTGATATTTTTAAATTACAAATGAATTTACAATTTGTTTGTCTTGTTTACAAAGAATCTCAAGTTTACAAAGAGAAATTCTTGTTTGATTCTTCAGGTCTTCATCTTCATCTTCAAGTGATCAATCCAATCTTCGTTGGCATCCAAGTCTTGCTTTCCGTTCATGAAACAAATCAAAGAAAAAAGAAGATATAATTAGCACATAATAATGAAGTTAAACAAGGAGTTTTCAAGCAAATTTTCTCCTAATTCATCACTAGGGTTTGAGTTAGGAATCAGAATTTTGGTCTATTATAATCTCTCTCCCCAATTGCAAATCACAAGAAAAGTTGCCCTTCTTAGTTCACAAAAAGAGAAAAAGGAAAAATTTGCAAGCAAGTACAAAACAACAAGCAAGCAACAAGCACAGTATCCCAAGGTTGCACACAACAGGCAAGTCAACAAGGGCAAACAACAAATAGCAAACTGCCCAAAGCAGCTAACAGTAGGCCAGCAGCAGGCAAGCTGCCTAAAGATACAGCAGATACAACCAAACTGCAACACAGATTTGCCAAACAAGCTGCCAAACAGAAACAACCAAACTGCAACACAAATTTGCCAAACAAGCCCAACATTACTACAATAATCAAACAGCAGCTGCAAGATTAGCAGCAGGATGCTAAAGCATGCAAACAAGCTGCCCAAACAAGCCTGCAGCAGAAAACCAAAATAACAAGCAACAACAACAAAATGCAAACTAACAGCAAGCAAAATAGCAGGGCCAAAAATGCAAACAAGTCACAGCATAAATAATAGGCAGCAGGCAAACCACAGTCCAAACAGCAGGCTAGTGCAAAAATGTAGCAATACTATAATATACTAAGGAGGAAAGCATGCTCAAATAAACAATTGTCATCATTTTCCTAAGTTAGCAAACCCTTCAGAAAAGTATAAAAGCAATTTGGCTTTGTATCATAGAAATATGAAGAGAGAAAGAGACAAGTTTTGGAAAGATACCACCTAGGCCACTAGTAATTCTAAAATTGTCAAGCTTGCTGCTATCACAAAACAAATAGCCCTGATGTTTCTGCTACAGCTCTGCAAAACTGTCTAAATCCTGCCCAAAACTTGTACAAAAATGGTAAAAAACCAGAAACTGCAACCAAAAAAAACATCAGCGCAGTATACCACAAGTTTCAAAGGATTGTTATTTTTCCCTCCCATTCTCCTTTCAATTATTTACTGTCAATATAAAGGGAGAGAGGTCAAAAGGAAAAGGGATGAAAAATCACCAAGAGAGGATACTTCCATCAAACCCACTGCATTCTTTTACAAAAACAAAAAATACCATCACCAAATACCATCACCAAAAAGGCCATATCTCCTTCACAGTAAGATACGAAACAACACAAAATAGCCAGCAAGTATACAACATCAAAAATACCATCACCAAATACCATCACCAAAAACCCACATTGAACCAATAACTCAGAAAAATAGCAAAAAGCCAAAGTTTTGTTCATCATTGTTCCCTCCTCAGAATCCATTCAAAGCTACATATAAAGAATCCCACAAAAAACATAGAAAGCTATTAAGAAAGCCAAACCCTAATCATTATCGTTATTCTATCCAGAAATCACTTCAACAAATTCTAACAAACATAGATTCCGAAGAAGAGAAAAAGCTCAGATAAATACCAGAAGGACAAATTTCAGAAAGGTTGGAAGCTCAGGGATCTAAAGAACACGGCCTTTGTTCTCCTTTTTCTTTGTGTTTTTTTGCTTTCCATTTTGCATCTTTCATCATAAATCATCGATTTTTCGCTACATCTTTGACTTAGGGTTCCGTTCACCCCTCTTTAGATCTAGGGTTTTAGATTGAGAATCTGCAAAAATTAACTTCAGATTAGTAGTTAGAGAGAGGAGATGGTCAGATTCATGTAAGAAAAGTAAGGATTGGAGTCACGCTGCCACCGTCACTGCTGTAAGGCAATTTCTGGCGCAGCCAAGCTGCCTTCTTCGGTGAAGGTCTCCAACAAGAGAGAAGAGAGAGCATCGTATGAGGAGAGTATGAGGAGAGAGAAAGAAAAGAGAGTTATGAGTTTTTGCTGATTCACTTAATTAATTTTGTTTTTGTTAATTACACCCTGATGCCCAATCCGGTGGTGACACTTGTCACCACCCCTTTAATCATCCTGAGAGATCCTGCATTTGCATTCCCATGCTAATGGATTGTGTACACTCATCATCCCTCCATCTGATTTCATCTCATCACCAATCAATATTCTTTAGCGCCTTCCAAGAGCATGCCCATGGCGCACCTCCAGGAGACTACTGCACCTGATCAGCCAGAGCTTTGGGCTTCTCCCTTTATTTGGGCCAACCAGATTTATTTTTGCACCCCCAGATTTGCTCCAATGCAGGCCCATTTCTAAACTTTTCCCCTATATCCTTTATTTTTAATTATTTGATTTTTGTTTTATATTTCAGCATATATTTAGAATTGAAAATAGGTTAATATTTTTTTAAAATAATTATTAACTTTAAAATAATTTTTGTTTGACATTATTAATTAATTTTATCAAATGAAAAGAGTTTTAACTTAAATAATTATTTAACGGTTTGGATTTGTATCGTGTGATTCAAATGTTTATTTCTTATTATCACCCCCATTCATTAATTTGTACCCCCATTCCCGAAGCTTTGTAATAGCGTAGAATTTCAATTTCCGCATTTTACTGTTTTATTTATTACTGTATAGTAATTAGGCGTGCATGGCAAGATTTAAAATCAATCGCTAGATAACCTAACTTCAATAAAATTAAATTTGAAATGAATACACTTTTTTTCACACGCGCACCTCTAGGGTAACCTCGCTCGTTGCCTCGGAAATACAGTCATGTCCCTCGAATATGGGGACGCTTTAGCAAAGACCCTTCGATAAAAAAGATCGTAGTCCCTCGATGTTGCCTCTGGTAAAACGATCTAGTCCCTTACAAAAGTTGCTAAAGGGTCTTATAAGTTGCTTTCGATGACTGTAAAATTGACCCATGCATGTTCCTTCACATTCAACGATGGGGCTTCTTACCAAATCAATGGTAAGATAGCAACATCTAAAGGAAGAAGAAAAGAACATTTAAGACCTTTCGAGTAGGTAGATTCGCTCATAGTTACTCGCTTGCTCACAACAAAAACATTTTCACACCAATGCTTTCATCTCAAAAACATTTTCAAAAGACAAAACATTTTGTATACGCTCTTATAGAGACGAGCACCATTGCAAAAACATCTTTTCAAAATCACTTTCAAAAAATCACATTCCACAAACACATCTTTGAACTATTTTCCGAAATAAAACTTTGTACGCGTTCTTATAGAAACGAGAACCATTACAAAGACATTTTCAAAATATTTTCAAAGCCCACATCACAAGCACATTATCAAAAGCAAAAGTAAATAATCTAGCGAGTAATTAAGAGCCCGCAGATAACTGCGAATGAAAAGGGTGTTACCTTCCCTTTTCATAACCTACCCCCCGAACCCGAGAAATAATCTCGAAAGGTCTTTCCTGTGCTTTTTTACCTTTCCTTTTGGATAAAAGAAAAGTCGGCGGTGACTCTTGCAATCCGCACAAATGCAATCAAAATGAAAAACTTCAAGTCAGTTCTCCCACCATATCACAGCATGAATTAATAATTTCGAATTTAACAAACCTTGCTAACCGGTGACACTTGGTTGTTGCAATCTGGAATGCTTCAAGCTTCGAGAGTGAAAGAGATAGACTCCTGGGATTCTCAGAAGCGTGATTGAGTGCTTAGATCTCACTGAGGGGGGCTGGATCGAGTGTTTGAGAGTTGCACCACTTTTGGAATTTTTGAAAACTTTGTTCTCCGATTGTGAGGCCAGCTGTGCGTATGTGTCTTTTTCTTAAGGGTTGGAATTTCTTCCTTTTGTATGAGGCAGGATCTAGGTTAACATATATGGAGAGAATCCAAAAGAATAATGGCCTTTTAAAATTGCTTCCAAACTTTCCATTTTTGAATATTCTCTTCCTTTTCCATGGCTTGCACGATCTCTTGGCCATAATCAGCATATATTGCCATTCATTAAATGGAAAAACATCTCAAAATATTTTATATAATTTATTTAATTTAATTTGGATTTTTAATGATTAAAAATCAAAATAAATAAAATAAATGGGAAGATAAAGCATGGATGGGTTTATGGGTCGTGGACCATGTTGAGAACAAATTCCAAACTTGAAAAATTAAGCCCATTTGAAAAAAAATCAAATTTTATCAATATTTGCCTCATGCAATTTTCCAAAAATGGTTAACTTTGACAATGCATATCTCTCTCAATTTTGACCCTAAGAGGGTGTTCTTGGACTTGAGGGCTGAATATGAGTTGTAGGGAATTGGATTCTCTTAAAAATGAGCCTTAGATGGGAAATTTCTGATAAAGCATGAGAAAGTTATGCCTAGTCGAAGTTTGGTTGACATTTCCTAAGAAACCCTAATTTAGCAACTTTTGAGTTTTGATGAATTAGGAGCATTCCTTGAGGAATCATGATCAACCCTTGATCAAATTATGGATATCACCTTAAAATGTTGATGTTGACCTAAAATCTTGAAGTTTGATTGTATGTGGGCCACAATTGACTTTTGACCTTATACAGTTAATTTTTAGGCATTTGAGCAGTTGACTGAGAAAACTTCCTGTGCAAGGCATGAAACTTGACATGGTTATTTTTGAGAACATATTAGGACTATGCAAAAGGTTTTAGGCCTTTGGAGCTTACACATCTTGATGAAAATGGAAACCCTAGTTGGACGTTTATTGTCTTAGGAGGGAGTTTGTCTGATCAATCCTTGGGCATCCTTGGGCAAGTTGAGGATTTCAATGAACATATGTTGAGTAAAATGGGAGGGAAAATTTTGGGGTACAACAGCTGCCCCTGTTCAATATTCTTAAACCTGAGGATGTAGATTGGTTGGTTTGCCTTTCGTGATCTGAAGGTAGAAGAGGATTGAACACTAAAGTTCCCAGAAATTTGCACTCGCGTGAAGTAATACTGATTGGTGATGTTGGGAATGGGCTTATAGATGCCATTTGGAAGTCGATAGAGAATCATCGGATATGGGCTTAAAGATGCCATCCAGAAAAGGTATCAGTTGCATAAGAGATTCCTTTGTGAGAATTCATGTACCTGCCATTGAGGAGGACTTCACCGGGGAATGTTGAGTTATGTCCTTGGAAATAGAGTATAAGAGCTTCAATTGTCCATTACTCTACTGGGGAATTAACTCTTGATTGAGGAGATGGAAGTGAACTGCCTATCTGGTCAGGGTCCAGGCTGCACAGCGACTTACTGGGGGAATGTGAAATCGATCGTATCTGGTCGGGTCCAGGTCTTACAGTGTTGTAAACTATTTTCTGGAGATAAGAGAGAAGAAACTTGGATGGTAAGGTTATGAGAAGGATCATGGGTCGTAGGGTTACTTTGAAACGAAATCCTGGATAGTAGGGCTATGAGAAGGAACCTGGATCGTAGGGTTACTTAGAGGTGAAAGCTTGGATAGTAAGGCTATGAGAAGGAACCTTGGTCGTAGGGTTATTGCAAGATGAAAGCCTGGATAGTAGGGCTATGAGAAGGAACCTGGTTCATAGGGTTACTTCGAGATGAAAGTCTGGATAGTAGGGCTATGAGAAGGAACCTGGGTCGTATGGTTACTTCGGGATGAAAGCCTGGATAGTAGAGCTTATGGGAAGGAACCTGGATAGTAGGGTTACTTCGAGATGAAATCCTGGACAGTAGGGATATGAGAAGGAACCTGGATAGTAGGGTTACTTCGGGATGAGATCCTGGATGGTAGGGCTATGAGAAGGAACCTGTATAGTAGGGTTACTTCGGGATGAAAGCCTGGATAGTAGGGCTTATGGGAAGGAACCTGGATAGTAGGGTTACTTCGAGATGAAAGCCTGGATAGTAGGGCTTATGGGAAGGAACCTGGATAGTAGGGTTACTTCGAGATGAAGGCCTGGATAGTATGGATTATGGGAAGGAACCTGGATAGTAGGGTTACTTCGAGATGAAAGCCTGGATAGTAGGGCTTATGGGAAGGAACCTGGATAGTAGGGTTACTTCGAGATGAAAGCCTAGATAGTAGGGCTTATGGGAAGGAACCTGGATAGTAGGGTTACTTCGGGATAAAAGCCTGGATAGTAGGGCTATGAGAAGGGACCTGGGTTGTAGGGTTACTTCATTTGGTCAATTGGCTTAGTTGACCTGTTTGGTTTCGGGAACTGATTTTTTCATTAGCCGTCTGTAGATATGACCTGTATAATTGCTGGAATTGTTGGTGATAATTGTCTTTCCTGAAAAGATAACAGGGTTAATTATATGTGATGCATGGAATGCATTGTGAGATGATGTTCTCAAAATAAAATGAGACTATGTTGTATATGATATGTATGCGCATGAACATGAAATGCTATTAAGACATGTCCGAGTCTGGGAAAATAAATCCACGATTGCTGCTGGAGAGTATAGCATTCCTGGTTATTGTAGAGAACTGTGGCTCTTTTACTTCCGATGGGGATGGTAAACGGAGATGATTATACTGGAGATTTACTCATGTTTGTGAATAGTCTGTCGGGGAGATAATCTTGTTTAAGAATATCTCTGTGGGGGAATAATTCTGTTGGAGGATGAACTTCCATAGCTGAAGGAATAAGCTCTGTTGGGGGTTGAGTTTCTGTATTCAGAGAAATCAACTCTGCTTGGGAGACAAATTTTATGAACTGTTTGTGATTATGAGATTCGGCTGGGGGATATAGATGTCATATTTCTAAAAGTCCCTGACTGGGGAGATTACTTCCTGTTTTGGGAAAGCTGATATCAAGGCTTTGATTGCTTTTACTCTGTGGGGAGTACAGATGTCACGAGGTCGTATGTATTGATGAATGTGCTTCAACGCTGTCTCTGCTCTAATACCTGCTGGACAGAGTAACTGTCGGGTTTGCCATTTCTTGTTTTTGCCCCTATTTCTTAAGTTACGTGCAATTGTCTTTCCATTTCTTATGTAAATATTTATGAACAACAATCATATTCACATGCATATATCAAGAATAAATCATTGGACGTTCTTGCAAAACAAAACAGAAAAGAAAAAGAAGCACATAGTTTGTAAAATGATTTGTATTGATTTTCGAAGTTGGCCTATAACAAGCGTTTTTGTACAAGGGGCTGACGCTCTAGTAAGAGAACGCCGCCGAACAATGGAAATTAATACAATATTGTGTAAAAAAAGAAAACAACTATGTACAACAATCCCATTGGGTTCTAATTCTGCTATTGTCGCTCTGTCTTCGAGCGTCTCATCACTTTGCTTACTTGTCCGAAGCTGATTAGATTGATTGGTGTCGTTCGAGCCTCGCAGTTGATACTGAGGTTTGATCGCAAGGTGATCCAATGGAACATAGTGATACGCTTTATATCCCTAACTTTTTCCTGGAACGCCCTTTCGGGTTTTCAGTCCACCGGGATACCCTTTTTTGCCCAAGCCGCCTTTTTAGGTTTTCGACTTGTCGGGTGTACAAATTTTTTTTCTTCGTTTTCATCCCTTATTTTTTTCCGAACCCTTTTGGTTCGCCGGGAAGCCCTTATTTTTGCCTAGGCCAGTCAACGTAGTGGGTCTTTTATCATGCGTAGTATCTTTTCACTATGTCCGCATTGACAGGGTGAGGAAGGTTGTCACCGTCCATGGTGGTTAGAATCATGGCTCCACCCGAGAAAATGTTTTTAATCACAAATGGCCCTTCGTAGGTGGGAGTCCATTTTCCCCTAGGATCACCTTGTGGTAGTATGATGCGCTTAATCACTAGATCCCCGACTTGATATTCTTGACGTATGACTTTTTTGTTCAAAGCCTTGATCATCCGTTTTTGATACATTTGACCATGACAGACAGTAGTGAGTCTCTTCTCATCGATCAGATTCAGCTGATCAAGTCGAGTCTGGATCCAGTCGTCTTCGTTCAAACTCGCATCTTTCATAATCCTTAAAGAAGGAATCTGGACCTCAATGGGTTGGACTGCCTCCATACCATATACCATATAGTAGGGTGTTGCCCCTGTCGACGTCCGTGTTGAGGTACGGTACCCATGAAGAGCGAATGGTAACATCTCATGCTAGTCTTTGTATGTCACTGTCATCTTCTATACAATCTTCTTGATGTTTTTGTTAGTTGCTTCAACAGCGCCATTCATCTTTGGTCGGTAGGGAGAAGAGTTATGATGTTGTATCTTGAAGAAACATTGTCCAAATCAGCTTTGTAAAGGCACACCAAGAGATACGGTTGTCTCCTCAGTTTGGCTGCATCCAACTTCCAAGAAGAGATGATGTGTGTACTATTCCAATTCTTTGATCCTGTACATCATTGTTTCAATTTCCCGGACTATCAGTCTGTACCTACACTGGAAGAGTTCTCTCTACTCTTAGGGGTGCCCGTGCTTGATCAGATACCATTCACCGGTCTAAAAGGGATTCCAAAACCTAAAGTCATCGCTGAAGGTTTGCATATGAAGAGAGCCGACATCATAGCCAATTGGGAGACAAGAAGCGGGGTTAAAGGCTTCCTAGCCAAGTTTCTATTGGAGAAGGCTCGTGCATTCTGGTACGACATGGATTTCCAAGCTTTTGAATACGTCCTAGCTCTTCTCATTTATGGTTTGGTTTTGTTCCCCAATTCAGACCAATTCATAGATGTTAATGCCATCAAAGTCTTTCATTCTCGCAATCCCGTACCTACCTTACTGGGAGACATATTGCATTGCCTTCATACCTACACCATAAAGAAAAGAGGTACTCTCTTGTGTTGCATCCCCCTACTCGCTAAGTGGTTCACTTTACACCTACCTCAATCAGCGTTGAAGAACGAGCAAAGACTGACATGGTCTCAAAGGATGATGTCCCTTACCCATTCTGACATCCGTTGTTGTTCAAGATCCTTGGAAGACGTCTCTATCATTGACCATTGTGGGGAATTCCCTAATGTCCCTCTACTTGGCATTAGGGGAGGTATCACCTACAATCCCTGCTTAGCTTTTCGACAGTTTGGGTATGCCCTAAGAGATGACCCTCATGAGATGCTCATTCAAGGTCTGGTGTTTGACTATGACAAAGAAGACCAAGGTTATCGCCAGAGGTTCACACGAGCTTGAAGAATGGTGAACAAGGTGGATAGTAGGACTTTGAGACACAAAAACTCTATCCCTCTCGATCCTTATCTTAGGTGGGTACGAGCCTGTGCTCAGAGACTCGTGATGCCTTATCCTTCCATCCTCCCTATTACCATAGAGCCCATTGTTAAAGGAGACATTCCATACACTGTCCTTCCTCCCGACATGCCTACCTCTCTCGAATACTTGCAGAAAGCTTGGGTTCAATTGAAGGAAGAGCGAGACACCTTTGAAGCCCAGTTATACACCAGTGAGAAGAAGGTTCTAGAACTCACCAAGCTGCTTCATGAAGAGCGGAATATGAACGCCTACATCACTCCAAAGAGGATGCGTTCAACCTTTCTGTCTTAGGAGTTTTTGTTGTTTTTTG
Source organism: Vicia faba (assembly GCA_948472305.1). NCBI lineage: Eukaryota > Viridiplantae > Streptophyta > Magnoliopsida > Fabales > Fabaceae > Vicia > Vicia faba. The sequence goes on from OX451737.1 coordinate 230,960,049, forward strand.
TTCCTTTCATTGTAAGCCCAAAGAGGCATGATGTACTCAAACTTGGATTTAATATAACGTGTGTTCCTTTTGGTTTGAATAAATTTAAATCTCTAATTTCCTTGAAATCATTTGCATATTGCATCTTCATTCATCATAACATCATAACAGGTCTTACAATAGGTCTCCTTATCCTTCTACTGTTTATTTCAGTGAGATGGATATCGAACAAACAGTGAAAGATCTCCAGGCGCAGAACGTCCAGTTTCAATAAATGCTCTTGGATCTGACAAAAGGACAAGAGGATTTGAAGACTCTACTGGCCAAAGAAAAGAAGAAGAAGGCGAAGAAACCAACCGGTATTGTGATCTTGGGAATAAGGTTCAAAGGACAAGCCAGACAGACTTTAGACTTCGCTACATCATCGGGTGAAGGACATAATCAAGAAGATCGAACCAAGGAAGTGAACAACAACCCAGCATCCGAAGAAGAGGAAGAACCTGACTACTCTGAAGAATAGTATCCTCCTGCTGATAATAAATACAAAGAGCTAGAAGATCATTTGAATGATATGGAGGTCCCTAGGGTACCCGGATTGGATTTTGAAGAGTTAGGACTTGTCTCAGGGGTTGTCATCCCGCAGAAATTCAAGGTCCCTACTTTCGCTAAATATGACGGTGTCTCGTGCCCGAAGCTGCATTTAAGGTCTTACATCAGAAAGATTCAACCCCATACGGATGATAAGAATCTATGGGTGCATTTTTTCCAAGATAGCTTGTCGGGGACACAATTGGATTGGTTATATCAGTTGGAAGGGACAAATATTCGCAATTAGGAAGATTTGGCTGCCTCCTTCTACAAACAATAACAGTATAATGCTGACTTAGCTCCAACTCGGATGCAATTACAAGGCATGTCTATGGGTGCAAGTGAAGGTTTCAAAACCTATGCTCAAAATGGAGGGATCTCGCAGGCAGAGTCCAGCCCCCTCTATCTGACAGAGAATTAGTGGATATGTTTATAGGCACCTTGTCAGGTCCATTCTACAACCACCTGATCGGAAGTTCCTCAGTTGGATTTACTGAACTAATCATGACCGGTGAGCGGGTCGAAGCCGATATAAAAAGTGGAAAAATTCAAAGAGATGCATCCTCGAGCATGATGAAGAAAACTTTTGTTGGAAAGAAGGAGGTCAATGTTGCATATGACCGTAGGAGTCAAAACAAAATTGAACATTGCCCGGCGGTAGGGGCTGTTATGATTTCTAATCCTGCACCAAATCAACAGCGAAATTATCAGCGCAAGCCAGAAGCGCCCATGAGACGATTTACCCGGATCAACATGACCATGTCTCAAGTTTTGCCACACCTTTTGAAGACCAATCTGGCAACTCTAAAAGAAGCTCCCAAGAACCCCAATACTGTTTCTCCTCGCTACAACCCGAACGCCCGATGTGCCTATCATTCTGAAAGCCTGGGGCATGATACGAACGACTGTTGGGCCTTGAAGAATAAGGTACAAGACCTTATCGATGTGAAAGAGATTGAGTTTGATCCCCCAGAAACGCCTAATGTAATAACGGCGCCAATGCCCAGACATGGCCAAGGTATCAACGCCATTGATGATAATCGTTTTGTCTCCTCCGTGAATAACTTAACTACTCCTTTGTTGACCATTAAACAGAATCTGCTGCGAGCCGGTCTGTTCCCGAGCTGCGATAAAAAATTTCACTTATGCAAGTCTCTACCGAACAGCTGTTTGTTACTGAAGATAGGCATCCAACGCCTGATGACTAGCAAAGAAATCTTATTTGAAAAGATTCCTCTTACCAGAAGTTCTTATCAAGATATCTCGATAATCACCATTTCCAACAATCCTCCGGGGTCTCCACCAAAAGACCCGTCAGGATTACATCTGCTCCAAGGTCTGCACCTCTAATCATCACTATGCCAAGGCCAATATCATACTCATCAGACAAAGTTGTTCCCTAGAATTATGGGGCTGACGTCTATTACTATGGCGTCAAGCAAGATCAGTTGGCCGCCAAAGATGAAGTTGCGAGAGATATTGATCCCGACATCGGTAATATCACTGGGACCGGTAAGATAACGAGAAGTGAAAGAGTCTTCTCTCCCGAGATTTCTCCAAAGACTGTTGCTACTCCTGTGTTCATTCCCATTGCTACTCCTACCGACACTCCCAATGATACTCCCACTATTATCCCTGCTACCGAGGCAGGGGGAAAAGAAGTCTTGAATGATCTTGTCCAAGCAAGAGAGTGTCCCGAGATCATCCTTGAAGCTTCTAGGAAGGAGATAGAAGAAATACTGAAGATAATCAAGAAAAGTGACTACAACATTGTAGAACAGTTGGGGAAGACCCCCTCGAAGATATCTTTGTTGTACTTGCTTTTGTGTTCTGAGGCCCATGCCAAAGCCTTGGTAAAGTTTCTCAAGACCGCCCACGTTCCCCAAGAGACCTCCATCGACCAATTTGAGAATTGTGTGGCCAGTCTAACTGCGGATAACGGGATGGGCTTTTTTGATGCTGATTTAACTTCTAAGGGAAGGAAGCACAGCGATGCCTTGCATGTTTCCATTGAATGCAGGGGCACCACACTTGCCCACGTTCTGGTGGATATCGGCTCGTCATTGAATGTCTTGCCCAAAAAAGCTCTCGACCGACTGGACTGTGAGGGACTCACCTTAAAGCCTAGCAACATCATAGTAAGGGCCTTTGATGGTTCTAAAAGGACAGTACACGGAGAAGTTAATATCCCCATAAAAGTTGGAACTCGGACTTTTGATTCAACTTTCTATGTAATGGACATCCGCCCGTCTTACTCCTGTTTATTGGGTCGACCCTGGATCCATGGTGCTGGTGCCGTCACTTCTACCCTGCACCAAATGCTAAAATACCTGATCAGAGGAAAAATTGTCACAGTCCACGGGGAAGAGGAGTACATGGTTAGCCACCTGAACTCTTTCAGGTGTGTTGAAATGGATGGTGAATTCATTGAGACTCTGTGTCAGAATTTTGAGGAGGTTCCAAAAACAGTCGCGGAAACCAAGTCTACTCATAAAGTCCCGAATATTACCAGACCTCCACTGAAGATGGCCTCTTTGAAAGATGCTCGAGCAGTAATTGGAGAAGGCGGGTGTACCATCTAGGGTCAGCTTCCAGATATTCCCTACAAGTCTGATAAATTTGGTTTGGGATTCACTACAGAAGCCCAAAGAGTTGTTCGACGTTCTCGTGCCGGGGGACCACTGTTGCACCCCAAAATTTGCCCTCCCATATTCTTCAAGAAATTGCCAAGTCAAGTCACAAAATTCCCCAAGGGTTGTGCAGTGCAACTGTCTCCTATACAGTCAAAACTAGGGTTTGTGTTCTGATCAAGAATTGAAAGTTTTCAAAGGCCCAATCAAGTCTCATATGCTTACAAAGATGGTCAAGTATTCTCATATCAAGTTTCAAGGCATTCAGCTCAAAATTGCACAGTCAAAACCCTAGATTGCACTACAGTCAACTGTAGGGGCAAAATGGTCATTTGGCAGTCAAAAGTTCAAATTTTTGGTCAACATATCATTTTGAAGCCACAAACATCATTTGGTCAATGCTTGATCATGATTCTCAAAATTTGGCTCAGAAATAATCAAAGATGCAAAAGTTGCTATATTTGGACAGCTGAAAAAGTCAACTGAAATTGACCAGGACATAACTTTCACATGGATTATCAGAAAAATTCCATCCAAAGCTCATTTTGAAGAGAAAGACATTTCCTACAATTCATCTTCATATTCCAAGTCCAAGAAATGCTCTCACAAAAAGTTATCAATTTCAACATTATAGGTCATTTTCAAAAGTCAACAAAAAGGGACTTTAAGTCAAAGGCCATAACTTGAGATTGGTAAATCAAAAGGACATGGGACCAAAGGCATTGGTTAGAGGACTCAAATACCTTTCCAAAATGTCCAAGAACATGTGAAAAGCTTAAAAATTGAGCAAGTTATGCCTTGTGGAAGTTGGGAAATTTTTGGGAATTTTGAAAAGTCAACTTTGATTCAAATGACCTAAATTTGCTAATGGGCCCATTTTTCTTCCATGATTCATCACTCCAAGCCTATGCACGACCACTTGGCCCAAAGGGAAGCATTTTCTCACATTTTATCTATTTATTTGAATTTCTATTAATATTAATTCAATTAAATTATTTAAATATGTGAAAAATATCTACTTTGACCTAAAAAATCTTTTCATGCATGTTTTACTCTCAATATCACGTGCACATCCTAATTAGGCAAGTTTTGGTTTGATTTGAGCATGATTGAACCAAATACACATGAAAAAAGATTCAAAAAAGATCTTATAAAATCAAATATGCAAATCATTGAATGCCATGGATATTGTTCAATTTTGTTGACCTAATAGCTTCCATACATATTCAGAATCACAAACCTAATGGGGAGAGACCTTAAGCTGCGCAGAAAGAGACTTAAAAAACTTGAAAATTTTCCATAGAACTCAAATACTGAATTCAACTTTAGAGGGCGATTCAAGGCACAAAGACCATTCTAATAGCTTCCTGAAACATCACTGAGCATTCCCCAATCAAGAACAACCATCAACACGTGAGGAATTGGTATACAGAACCTAAGATATCTTGTGAAAATTGCATAGTCGTATTCTCAAATTTAAGCATTTTCGCAGCATTTTGTTCATGAATTAATGTTTGTTATGAGATTCTGAAGCTAACCGTTTACATTAATTGCGTTTTGGTGCTATATCCATGATTATGCCATTGATGCAGATTAGGGTTCTTCAACCTTAAAATTGGGGTTTTTGCAATCAGGCAAAATTAGAGGCTGGGACTAAGACCATTAAGTTCAACGCGTCTGGACGATTAGAATGGTGTACTCGCGATGAATTTATGACCAATAGAATCCTATTCGCTATTTTTGATATGACCTCTATGGCAACGGGTTAAAACCGTTGCTTTTTGTTTTTATGTTTCAGAAAATAAAAAAGAGAACGAAGAAGAAGACTCGGTGGCAAGACGTGACTGGCTGTTTCAAATTTGCGCGCGTTCCAAGCACTAGCCCACATTATCTCTTTTATTAATTGTCGTTTATTATATGTTAAATATGATTCAAATGGCGTAGTGGTACAGGTGTTGACTGGTAAGGTGCAAGACCTGGGTTCGAGTCCCAGGTCTGTATAACGTTCATATTATTTTTCCATAATTGTTCCTGTGCAGCATTCACGTTGAGGATTACCATGCGCTCATCAGATCTAAGCATACACGTGTCCCAGACGACCACACCAAAGGCATAGATTTAAAGAGCACGCTGTACCTTAGTCAATGCACTGCATGTAACGCACAAAAGTCAATCAGGCCACTGCCTATTGGGCCAGGCTTCTCAAGTCCATACCTCACAAATTGGGACTACACCCCCACCCTGGTTTGCAAATATTTTTATTTTTCTCATATCTTTTTAATTATCATTTTTATTTGTTTTATTGTTTTAATTTAATTCAATATTTTTACAATACATAAAAAATACAGAAAAATCAGAAAAAGATAAAAAAATATAATAGATTATTTTATTTTACTTATTTTCATAGATAAATTGCTTATAAATAAATATTAGTTAATTAGGTTTATTTTAAGTCTTTTCATAATAAAAATAAAAAAAATATAGAATTAGGTTTAATGAACGCTTTTTATTCCTTTTTAATTTTCCCTTTTTTTTACAATAATAATGTTTAGTTTATTTATTTTCTATAATTAAATTTTGCATGTAAATTAACTTAGATTTAAATTAGGTTAAAACTTAATATTTTCTTAATAAACTTAAAAAACATTAGAATTAGGGTTAGTCAATTTTAATTAATTTCTCCTTTTAAATCTTAAAAAACATAAAGTACTAAAAACATTTTCTTTTAATTTTTAATTGTAGTTTCTTATTAATTTTAATTTTGCAAAAGGGTCCAACGCCCATGTTCATAATTTATCTAATTGTGCATATTTACTTTATATCATTTATTATAATTATGTATCTCTCCCAAAGCGTTGTAACGATTTTATTTCTCGCACTTTTACTTCGCTTTATTTACTTTCCGTCAAATCGGGTCCGGTTTAATTTTGGCGATGTGGACCCGCGCCTTTGTAATAGCTGTAGATTTATTTTTCCGCAAATACTTTAACTGTTAAACATGCATGCAAGAATGAATGGACTTAAATAAAATCAAGCGTAGAACACTTTAACATGACAAAAGACAAATGCAAATGAAAACGACACACGAATCGCACACACCACCCCTAGGGTACGCCTCACTGTTGCCTTTCGAAAGGTGGTCGTCGAGTAGAGGACGTCTTAGTAAGTCCTCATGATCCGGGAACCTGGCATGAGGGTAGCTTCTAAGGTGTCTTCCGATTGCTCTGGTGATCACCACGTCCCTACAAACTCGAATTGACCCGAACACCTCCAACGGTGGTGCTACCTACCTCTCAATGGTGGGATGGCACTACCTTTAAGGACATTTACACAGACGAATTCCTTAGGGTAGGTAGGTTCTCAAGGATACTTGCTCTAATTTCCAAACAAATCAAAACATCTTTTCACACCAACACATTTTCAAAAGCTTTCCAAGCAAATTTTTCAAACACTCTGACGTACGAGTCGAACTGAAATTTTTTCAAAGAAACTTTTTAAAACCCACATTGAAAAGCAAACAAAACATTTTTGAAAACACATTGAGCAAGTATCTAAGAGCCCATGGATAACCATGGATAGAAAGGGTGCTAACACCTTCCCTTTCTATAATCTACCTCCCGAACCGAGAGCAATCTCTATAAGGAATTTTTCTGTGCTTTTGTCCTTTCCATTTGGAGAAAATAAAAGACGGTGGCGACTCTTGCTTCCGCGACATTTCGCGAACCAGCGTTAAACAGTCAGTTCCAGATCCACCGATCGCAGAACTGGCGACTCTGCTGGGGAATCTTTATAAAGTGAGGTGTACCTTAGGGCTAGGTCATAACTATGTTTTCAATTGTCTTCTTTGCTTGCTTTATTATTGTGGGTTGCTTGGGAGTTCTATAGATCCTAACCCGGATCTGGGGATACCTTTCTTAGAAAGTAGCAACAAGGCTGTGAGGGAACTGTGCGGGGTATACCGACATGGTTGAAACAGTCTGCTACGTTGATGTGGCACTTTGGTGTGTACCGGTAACCCTTGAGTTCAGTCAAGGAGAGTACGGGGCCTCCGCGTGGTGTCGTGAAGCATCAACAGACCTTAGGAACCTTAATTGAACTATCTTGGCCTCTTTAGGGTAGTGAGATAACTGACTTTGGTGCAGTCCGAGGTTGGTTGATACTCGATACTACACTCAATTGAGGGTTGCTTTCCTGGAATATTTCGGTCGCCAGTTCAGTGGCTAAATCGAAACGATGAACAATGAAAGCAATCCCGTGATATTAGGAACCTTAGAACCCGGTTACTTTGATTAGGACAGGTTGAACCCACCAACTTCAAGAGGGTAATACCTAGACCTCATGTTGGCCTGAACCCTAAGGGCTCTTTTGTGTGACTGGTGTGCCTTCGTACTTGACTATCTGCGTGCTTGCTACCTGACATTTGTTTCTTGCAGGTCTTGTTTATAGTCCTTAATTGGGACTCATAACAGGGTACTAAATTTCTTGCAGGTTTTGTTTATAGTCCTTAATTGGGACTCATAACGGGGTACTAAATTTCTTGCAGGGTTGTTTATAGTCCTTAACTCGGACTCATAACGAGGTTTACCAAATTTCTTGCAGGTTTTGTTTATAGTCCTTAACGGGGACTCATAACAGGGTTTACTAGATATCTTGCAGGTTTTGTTTTGTTTATAGTCCTTAATTGGGACTCATAACAAAGTATACTGAATTTCTTGCAGGGTCTGTTTGTAGTCCTTAATAAGGGCTCATAACAGGATTTACTTACATTACCCCATGCATACCATAACATCATACCATTGCATACATCCTAACCCATTTCAAGGATCTCAAGGGCTTGTGATGCAGGGCATGGTGAATCAACTATCCCAGTAAGGGGCAAAGAGGATTTATTTTCCTCTAGCCAAGGTAGTCAGGGGCTATGACCCACTTGATATGGTGAGCTTTGACACTTGAAGAAGGTTTCCCTAGCCAAGGTTGTCAGGGGCTATGACCCACTTGATATGGTGAGCTCTGACTCTTGAAGAGGGTTCCCCTAACCAAAGTTGTTTGGAAATCAAAACCAGACATGATGATTAAAGTCAGGGGCTATGACCCACTGGATATGGTGAGCCTTTGACCCTTGAAGAAGGACTCTCAACAACATGAAGTTCCTTCAATTAAGCTACCGGTTCCAAATGCTAACAAAGTTTCTCGGTTTACCCTGCGAGGTCCTTGAAATCATTGCATGCATGTCATACATCTCATTGCATTGCAGGTATCCCTTTGACAGGTTGCTTACCCTTCTCCGCTGTTTATTTCAGCCGATCATCATGAATCCTGAATCATCAGCCGAGCAGACTATCAAGGACCTCCAGGCTCAGAACGCCCAGTTCCAAGAGCTGATCATGAATTTGACCCAGGGGCAACAAGATCTGAAGGCTCTGCTCTTGAAGAAGGACAAGAAGAAGAAGAGGACTGTTTTGTTCAGCCCTAGACGCAGATCTGGGAACACACCGCAAATTGAAACTGAGAGGACAACCCCATCTGTGAGGGAAAGCAGTCACCATGAGAGAGAGGTGCCTAGTCCAGTGGTCTCCGACAACGAGACAGATTTCAACGAGGAACAGTACCCCCCGGCTGAGGACAAGTACAAACAGTTGGAGGATAGGCTGAATGCTATGGAGATCCAACAGGTACCTGGGCTGGATCTTGGAGATTTGGGTTTGTCAACTGGTGTGGTTATTCCTCGGAAGTTCAAAGCACCATCCTTTACTAAGTATGACGGGGCGTCTTGCCCCAAGCTGCATCTAAGGTCCTATGTTCGGAAGATTCAGCCATATACGGTGGATAAGAATTTATGGATCCACTTCTTCCAGGAGAGTCTTTCAGGGATTCATCTCGAATGGTTCTATCAGCTGGATGGGACCAAAGTTCGTAACTGGGAGGAGTTGGCTACTGCTTTCTATAAGCAGTATCAATACAATGCCGACCTTGCCCCTACGCGTACCCAACTCCAGGGTATGTCGTTAGGATCAAGTGAAGGTTTTAAAGAATATGCGCAGAAATGGAGGGATCTTGCTGGAAGGGTACAACCACCTCTGACTGATCGGGAACTTGTGGACATGTTCTTGGGGACCCTGTCTGGTCCATTTTATAACCACCTGATTGGGAATTCGTCTGCTGGATTCACAGATCTTATCTTGACTGGAGAGCGAATAGAAGCTGGCATCCGGTCTGGGAAAATTCAAGAGGCTGCACCTTCTGACAAAAAGCCTCATCATGGAAAGAAAGAATCCAATGCTGTGCACGGTAAAAAGAGCCGTCATGAGGCAGGGGCAATCCAGATCTCCAATCCCGGATCTTCTCAACAAGGACAAGGGCAGCAGCGCAAGGAGAAACGGCAGTACACCAAACTCAACATGTCGTTGGATCAAGCACTGCAACAAATGTTGAAGGCGGGGCTGATCACCTTAAGGGCTCCTCTCCGGAATCCGAACACTTCTGCACCCAACTATCATCCCAACGATAGGTGCGCATACCATTCAGATAGCCCGGGGCATACTACAGACAATTGCTGGCCTCTCAAGAACAAGATCCAAGATATGATCGACGCCGGGGAGATTCAGTTTGAAGTGCCTGAGACTCCAAACATAATCACTGCTCCGTTGCCCAATCATTGAAGCCTTTTGTTTATTTGAATTTTTGAGTTGTACTTTTCTTTGCTTATACAAACAATTAATGTCATAGCAAACTATTTTATTCTATCAATGCATCGCATACGTCTGTTTTGGAAATTAATACAATTGTTTTCATTATGTTCAAATATCTTTTCATATTTTTTCTGATGTCAACTCTGGATCTAAAATTCTAAGCCTCTTGAGGGAGGATGACGAAAACGATACCATGATCTACAGTATGCTTTTGAACAAACCCCGCTGATGAGGTACAGGCATTGTTTCAATCCCTAAACACTGGAGTTATAAGGATGATAATCCCTCGTCAACCCATCAGAGCCAAAGAAGTAGGAGTTTTTATTTTCGAAAATTGAAACCCTTAATCATAACCTGGGGCAGGGTAGTTCCCTCAGTTGATCCAAGTGCATGACGAATGGCACCGAAGAGATCTTTACGAAACGAACAAAGACAGTAATGGTTCAGAACAATCAAAAGGACAGGCAGTCATCATCAAAATTCATAAATGAAAAGCCCAAAAAGTCTAAACCTACGAAGGAGACTTACAAAACTGGGGCATCCCGCTGACTGTAATTCCAAAAAAGGAAACAGTTCAGGCAAAAAAAAGAAAGGGATAACAAAAATCAAGAAAGAGGTCTTACAAACCCTCAACAAAAAAGGAATGACTGCCTATTCAAAATAAGTTATCAACATCCGAATCATCACCGGAAAATCAGAGCAAAGACTCAAACAAGGTCTAACGTATGATCAACTGAGTTTAGGTTTGGAGAACATCACGAAGAGCGGGTGGGTACAAATAAAATTTGAGCCTTTATCCTTTGTTTCTTAAACCGTGAACCATACCACGTTATAACCCTTAAAAGTCCTAGCTGAAGCATGGGTTAGCTCGAAAGCATACTGTCACGAAAGGTATCCTGACTCCTGAAGGCCTACGGTAAATACGGAGTTGACATCACGTTTTACAAACATTCACTTGTTTTATGAAAAGATGCATTCTCAAAATCTTCAAGACAGACATAAGCTTTGCATTTTTAACATAACCTTGTTTGCATATGAATTTTTGTTTGAACAGCAGGGAAATTCGCACGATGAATACCTAGTGAACAAAAGCACTTCCAAACAAGGGGCACGGCATGATCATGGTCTACCATCTGGGGCAGTTAAGTCAAGATCCAGAGAATCTCTCAAAAGGCCAAAAAGCCTGGGGCAAATCTCTGCCTGAGTCACTTGGGGCACTCCAGCAACGAATCTTGCACGATCAGACACCTTCTGGTAATATGGCAACACAAGCAGCCAGGGGCACCTACCTGCATTCTAAGAGCGTGGACATAGTCGAAAAATACTACGCAAAATCAAAGACCCGCTAGGTTGACACACCTAGGCAAAAATAAGGGCTTCCCGGCGAACCAAAAGGGTTCGGGCAAAATGAAGGGACGAAATGAAAAAATCTGTACACCCGGCAAGTCGAAAACCTGAAAAGGCGGCTTGAGCAAAAATGGGTATCCCGGTGGACTGAAAACCCGAAAGGGAGGTCCAAGCAAAAGTTAGGGATCAAAGCGTACGACTCTGTCCCGGCATCTCGCCACTTGCCTACCAGAAGATTTGTAGGAAACAGGGGCAATAAAGGTTGGTCTGAGCAGTCTGATTGTTCTATCCTCCAAGGTATCAGGGTAGGTCCTGTTGAAGAACATAACCAATACAGTTCAATACCTCTCCAGGAGAGTCCAACCCAGCTTCCCCAGGAAAGTTGGAATCCATCTCCCCAAGCAGTAAGTGTATCCCCAGTTGATTCTGGAAGCCTATCCCCCCGCAGAGCACGAACGCGTCGTCCGGCTTGATTTAAAGAGTTGTTTCCTTAACAGGATATAACTGGGTTATCCTCAGCCAAAAGCCACGGAAAGAGCGCCCTCGATACAGCCTTCTTACCCCAGCGAAGTCCATCAATACTTCCAACAACAAGGGTATCCTCAGCAAAGTCGTCAACAATTCAGCAAGGTATCCCTCTTCCCACAGAGTATTGCTTCCCAGCATGGTCATTAGAGTATCTTTGCTCCCCGCAGAATCTTCCATTTGCCAAGTTCATTCCACAACGGAGTCATCTTCTCCTACCGGTATTCTTGCAATCATCATCCCCAGTGGAAGTTAAATCTATTCCTCAACATCAGCCCAGGATACGACTTCCCGGCACCCGTCAAGGATTTATTTTCTTAGACAAAAATACATTCATAAACAATCACATCTTCATACATTATAGCATGCATATGCATCATACTACACGCATCTCACTGATATTGAAGACATACAGTTCATGCATCACGATATTGCATACAATTATGTTTTGCCTTTTCAGGAAAAAGATCAATACAAAAAATGATTACTATCAACTACCGCAACTCTTTCTCGATATAGTTTCAGATATGATCCAGAGATGGTGACGTTCTGATACTGCTTCCAGATATAGTTTCAGATATGATCCAGACATGGTGACGTTCTGATACTGCTTCCAGGTATCCTTCAGATATAGTTTCAGATATGATCCAGACATGGTGACATTCTGATACTGCTTCCAGGTATCCTTCAGATATAGTTTCAGATATGATCCAGACATGGTGACGTTCTGATACTGCTTCCAGGTATCCTTCAGATATAGTTTCAGATATGATCCAGATATGGTGACGTTCTGATGCTGCTTCCAGAGTTCCTTCTAGATATAGTTTCAGATATGACCCAGAGATGGTGACGTTCTGATGCTGCTTCCAGATCTCCTTCAGATATAGTTTCGGATATGATCCAGATATGGTGACGTTCTGATACTGCTTCCAGGTATCCTTCAGATATAGTTTCAGATATGATCCAGATATGGTGACGTTCTGATACTGCTTCCAGGTATCCTTCAGATATAGTTTCAGATATGATCCAGACATGGTGACGTTCTGATACTGCTTCCAGGTATCCTTCAGATATAGTTTCAGATATGATCCAGACATGGTGACGTTCTGATACTGCTTCCAGGTATCCTTCAGATATAGTTTCAGATATGATCCAGATATGGTGACGTTCTGATGCTGCTTCCAGAGTTCCTTCTAGATATAGTTTCAGATATGACCCAGAGATGGTGACGTTCTGATGCTGCTTCCAGATCTCCTTCCAGATATAGTCCAGATGTAAACCAGATATGGCAACGTTCTGACACTTATTCCAGTCGAAGATATTTCAAGACCTCCTCTAGTCCAGCTAAATCGATGCCCAACAGATTTTCTGATAAAGACGCAGTAGAAGTTATCTCTTATGTTTCCCTCTCCGACGATGAGTGTGAGGTGATAGTCTCTTATGGTCCTCTCTCCGACAAGTGCGTGAGGTGGTAATTCCTTTTTCAGATGTTTCCCTCTCCGACGATGAGTGTGAGGTGATAGTCTCCTATGGTTCCCTCTCCAACGGCGTGTGAGGTGGTAAGTCCTTTTCAGATGGTTCCCTCTCCGACGGTGTGTGAGGTGGTAAGTCCTTTTCAGATGTTTTCCTCTCCGACGTTGAGTGAGGTGATCATTCCTTTCAGATTATAATTTTCTATGGTTCTCTTCCCGATATTGCAAAGATGGTAGTTCCCGCCAAGATTTTTCTCAACGAGCGTTGTTGAAGTTAAAGTCGCCCAAGGTTCTCTTACCATTCATGCTAAGGCAGTAACCATCCCTGGTTCATTCATCGCTGTTTGAAACTCCAGACTCAGCTCCTGTAACCAGTCAGGACATATCTATACCAAGCATCTAAAATCAGCTCCTGCAACGTGTCAGGTACTCATTTTTCTTTTGCAGGTATGCAGGTTCTCGCTAGGGAATCCCCTACGCGATCAACATCCAGATGGCATCTATAAGCCCATCACCCTATCCAGCAATCTCCAAATGGCATCTATAAGCCCATTCCATCACCACACTACTATTATGTGAGCGCAAATTTCTGGGCACTCTAGTGTCTAATCATCTTCTACCTTCGGATTACGAAAGGCACGTCAGCCAATCTGCATCCTCAGGTCTAAGAAGATTGAACAGGGGCAACTGTTGCACCCCAAAATTTGCCCTCCCATATTCTTCAAGAAATTGCCAAGTCAAGTCACAAAATTCCCCAAGGGTTGTGCAGTGCAACTGTCTCCTATACAGTCAAAACTAGGGTTTGTGTTCTGATCAAGAATTGAAAGTTTTCAAAGGCCCAATCAAGTCTCATATGCTTACAAAGATGGTCAAGTATTCTCATATCAAGTTTCAAGGCATTCAGCTCAAAATTGCACAGTCAAAACCCTAGATTGCACTACAGTCAACTGTAGGGGCAAAATGGTCATTTGGCAGTCAAAAGTTCAAATTTTTGGTCAACATATCATTTTGAAGCCACAAACATCATTTGGTCAATGCTTGATCATGATTCTCAAAATTTGGCTCAGAAATAATCAAAGATGCAAAAGTTGCTATATTTGGACAGCTGAAAAAGTCAACTGAAATTGACCAGGACATAACTTTCACATGGATTATCAGAAAAATTCCATCCAAAGCTCATTTTGAAGAGAAAGACATTTCCTACAATTCATCTTCATATTCCAAGTCCAAGAAATGCTCTCACAAAAAGTTATCAATTTCAACATTATAGGTCATTTTCAAAAGTCAACAAAAAGGGACTTTAAGTCAAAGGCCATAACTTGAGATTGGTAAATCAAAAGGACATGGGACCAAAGGCATTGGTTAGAGGACTCAAATACCTTTCCAAAATGTCCAAGAACATGTGAAAAGCTTAAAAATTGAGCAAGTTATGCCTTGTGGAAGTTGGGAAATTTTTGGGAATTTTGAAAAGTCAACTTTGATTCAAATGACCTAAATTTGCTAATGGGCCCATTTTTCTTCCATGATTCATCACTCCAAGCCTATGCACGACCACTTGGCCCAAAGGGAAGCATTTTCTCACATTTTATCTATTTATTTGAATTTCTATTAATATTAATTCAATTAAATTATTTAAATATGTGAAAAATATCTACTTTGACCTAAAAAATCTTTTCATGCATGTTTTACTCTCAATATCACGTGCACATCCTAATTAGGCAAGTTTTGGTTTGATTTGAGCATGATTGAACCAAATACACATGAAAAAAGATTCAAAAAAGATCTTATAAAATCAAATATGCAAATCATTGAATGCCATGGATATTGTTCAATTTTGTTGACCTAATAGCTTCCATACATATTCAGAATCACAAACCTAATGGGGAGAGACCTTAAGCTGCGCAGAAAGAGACTTAAAAAACTTGAAAATTTTCCATAGAACTCAAATACTGAATTCAACTTTAGAGGGCGATTCAAGGCACAAAGACCATTCTAATAGCTTCCTGAAACATCACTGAGCATTCCCCAATCAAGAACAACCATCAACACGTGAGGAATTGGTATACAGAACCTAAGATATCTTGTGAAAATTGCATAGTCGTATTCTCAAATTTAAGCATTTTCGCAGCATTTTGTTCATGAATTAATGTTTGTTATGAGATTCTGAAGCTAACCGTTTACATTAATTGCGTTTTGGTGCTATATCCATGATTATGCCATTGATGCAGATTAGGGTTCTTCAACCTTAAAATTGGGGTTTTTGCAATCAGGCAAAATTAGAGGCTGGGACTAAGACCATTAAGTTCAACGCGTCTGGACGATTAGAATGGTGTACTCGCGATGAATTTATGACCAATAGAATCCTATTCGCTATTTTTGATATGACCTCTATGGCAACGGGTTAAAACCGTTGCTTTTTGTTTTTATGTTTCAGAAAATAAAAAAGAGAACGAAGAAGAAGACTCGGTGGCAAGACGTGACTGGCTGTTTCAAATTTGCGCGCGTTCCAAGCACTAGCCCACATTATCTCTTTTATTAATTGTCGTTTATTATATGTTAAATATGATTCAAATGGCGTAGTGGTACAGGTGTTGACTGGTAAGGTGCAAGACCTGGGTTCGAGTCCCAGGTCTGTATAACGTTCATATTATTTTTCCATAATTGTTCCTGTGCAGCATTCACGTTGAGGATTACCATGCGCTCATCAGATCTAAGCATACACGTGTCCCAGACGACCACACCAAAGGCATAGATTTAAAGAGCACGCTGTACCTTAGTCAATGCACTGCATGTAACGCACAAAAGTCAATCAGGCCACTGCCTATTGGGCCAGGCTTCTCAAGTCCATACCTCACAAATTGGGACTACACCCCCACCCTGGTTTGCAAATATTTTTATTTTTCTCATATCTTTTTAATTATCATTTTTATTTGTTTTATTGTTTTAATTTAATTCAATATTTTTACAATACATAAAAAATACAGAAAAATCAGAAAAAGATAAAAAAATATAATAGATTATTTTATTTTACTTATTTTCATAGATAAATTGCTTATAAATAAATATTAGTTAATTAGGTTTATTTTAAGTCTTTTCATAATAAAAATAAAAAAAATATAGAATTAGGTTTAATGAACGCTTTTTATTCCTTTTTAATTTTCCCTTTTTTTTTACAATAATAATGTTTAGTTTATTTATTTTCTATAATTAAA
This sequence comes from Vicia faba, assembly GCA_948472305.1. Taxonomy (NCBI): domain Eukaryota; kingdom Viridiplantae; phylum Streptophyta; class Magnoliopsida; order Fabales; family Fabaceae; genus Vicia; species Vicia faba. Next base: position 230,976,491 of record OX451737.1, read on the forward strand.
TTTTGCATGTAAATTAACTTAGATTTAAATTAGGTTAAAACTTAATATTTTCTTAATAAACTTAAAAAACATTAGAATTAGGGTTAGTCAATTTTAATTAATTTCTCCTTTTAAATCTTAAAAAACATAAAGTACTAAAAACATTTTCTTTTAATTTTTAATTGTAGTTTCTTATTAATTTTAATTTTGCAAAAGGGTCCAACGCCCATGTTCATAATTTATCTAATTGTGCATATTTACTTTATATCATTTATTATAATTATGTATCTCTCCCAAAGCGTTGTAACGATTTTATTTCTCGCACTTTTACTTCGCTTTATTTACTTTCCGTCAAATCGGGTCCGGTTTAATTTTGGCGATGTGGACCCGCGCCTTTGTAATAGCTGTAGATTTATTTTTCCGCAAATACTTTAACTGTTAAACATGCATGCAAGAATGAATGGACTTAAATAAAATCAAGCGTAGAACACTTTAACATGACAAAAGACAAATGCAAATGAAAACGACACACGAATCGCACACACCACCCCTAGGGTACGCCTCACTGTTGCCTTTCGAAAGGTGGTCGTCGAGTAGAGGACGTCTTAGTAAGTCCTCATGATCCGGGAACCTGGCATGAGGGTAGCTTCTAAGGTGTCTTCCGATTGCTCTGGTGATCACCACGTCCCTACAAACTCGAATTGACCCGAACACCTCCAACGGTGGTGCTACCTACCTCTCAATGGTGGGATGGCACTACCTTTAAGGACATTTACACAGACGAATTCCTTAGGGTAGGTAGGTTCTCAAGGATACTTGCTCTAATTTCCAAACAAATCAAAACATCTTTTCACACCAACACATTTTCAAAAGCTTTCCAAGCAAATTTTTCAAACACTCTGACGTACGAGTCGAACTGAAATTTTTTCAAAGAAACTTTTTAAAACCCACATTGAAAAGCAAACAAAACATTTTTGAAAACACATTGAGCAAGTATCTAAGAGCCCATGGATAACCATGGATAGAAAGGGTGCTAACACCTTCCCTTTCTATAATCTACCTCCCGAACCGAGAGCAATCTCTATAAGGAATTTTTCTGTGCTTTTGTCCTTTCCATTTGGAGAAAATAAAAGACGGTGGCGACTCTTGCTTCCGCGACATTTCGCGAACCAGCGTTAAACAGTCAGTTCCAGATCCACCGATCACAACCACCTTTGCATATCAGTAATCAGGGAGTCAATGCAGTAGAAGACAGTGATGGCAACTGTGATATGGACGAGTGGATTTTTCCAACCATCAGCGGAGGGCTAAATAATTGGGAGGCCAAAGATTTCATTCCTATTACTTTTATTCAAGAGTAATTATCTTTTAATGTTTTCAGGCTTGTAATATTTAAACAATTTAGACTTTTTAAGCCTCGTGTCTTACCCGAGACACAACGGTCCATTTGTGAGGGTTGTCGCTTCATTCTCATATGTCATTAATGAATCATGGACGTTTTTGCATCCAAATTTTGTGCTCTCTGTTTTTTCTTTCTTACATTTTTATTTCTTTCAAAAGTAGCTATGCTCTTACACACACTCAGATATTAAAATGCAGATCTTCATCCACTCAGGATCCCATGGGTAACGATTCTGCTATGGCCTATTGTGACTTTGAAAATCCGATCTACCGAGCCGACGACGAAAGTGAGGAAGATTGTGAAGTGCCAGGGGAATTGGCCAGGTTGTTGCAACAGGAAGAAAGGACCATTCAGCCTCACGAAGAGCCGGTCGAAGCAGTTAACTTAGGTATTGAGGAGGACAAAAAGGAGGTCAAGGTGGGTGCCAATCTGGAACCCAGTGTCAAGGAGCGTCTGATTCAGTTGTTGAACGATTATGTTGAGGTCTTTTCCTGGTCGTACAAAGACATGCCGAGACTTGATACAGACATTGTGGTACATCGTCTTCCTACAAGAGAAGATTGTCCTCCAGTAAAGCAAAAGGTTCGCCGCATGAGGCCTGATATGTCAGAAAATATTAAAGCAGAGGTCATGAAGCAATTTAATGTTGGATTCCTGGCAGTCACCTCTTATCCCCAATGGGTTGCCAATGTTGTTCCCGTACCCAAGAAAGACGGCAAAGTGCAAATGTGTGTGGACTACAGAGATTTGAATAGGGCAAGCCTCAAAGATGATTTCCCTCTCCCCCACATTGATATTCTGGTTGACAATATGGCACAACACAAAGTGTTTTCCTTCATGGATGGTTTCTCAGGCTACAAGCAAATCAAAATGGCGCCTGAGGATATGGAAAAAACAACCTTTGTTACATAGTGAGGCACATTCTGCTATAAGGTCATGCCATTCGGACTGAAGAATGTTGGGGCAACCTATCAGCGTGCCATGGTAGCTCTATTTCACGACATGATACATCACGAAATAGAGGTCTATATGGACGATATGATATCCAGATCTCAAACGGAAGAAGAGCATCTCGATCATTTACAGAAGCTATTTGAGAGGCTGAAGAAATACAAGCTGAGGTTGAACCCAAATAAATGCACGTTCGGGGTACGGTCTGGTAAACTCCTAGGCTTTGTCGTCAGCAACAAAGGTATCGAGGTTGATCCTGCCAAAGTTAAAGCAATACAAGAGATGCCTTCCACTCGTACTGAGAAGGAAGTCAGAGGATTTTTAGGACGTTTGAATTACATTGCCAGGTTCATTTCTCACCTGACAGCTACTTGTGAACCGATCTTCAAATTGTTGAAGAAAGATCAAGTAGTCAAATGGAATGACAAATGCCAAGTTGCTTTTGACAAAATCAAAGAATACTTACAAGATCCTCCTGTGTTGTTGCCACCCGTCGAGGGAAGGCCATTGATCTTGTATTTTACTGTTTTAGAAAACTCAATGGGGTGTGTGTTGGGGCAGCATGACGAGTCTGGCCGAAAAGAGCATGCTATTTATTAACTGAGAAAAAAGTTTACCGACTGTGAAACAAGATATTCACTGCTCGAGAAAACTTGTTGCGCTCTGGCATGGGCTGCTCTCCGGCTAAGACAGTATATGTTGACCCATACTATCTTGTTGATATCTAAAATGGATCCAATAAAATACATCTTCGAGAAGCCTGCTCTCTCTGGGAGAATAGCAAGATGGCAGATGATCCTGACGGAGTATGACATACAATATACTATCCAGAAAGTAATAAAAGGTAGTGCACTGGCAGATCACCTTGCCCATCAAGCTGTAGAAGACTACCAATCCATGAAGTTCGAATTCCCAGATGAGGACATCATGACAGTAGACAATTGTGAAGAGATAAGACCATATGACGGACCTGAACAAGGATCCTAATGGATCCTGTTTTTCGACGGGGCATCCAACGCACTTGGCAATGGTATTGGTGTTGTACTCGTATCTCCTGAAGGTTGTCATACTCCCTTTACCACAAGACTTTGCTTCAACTATACAAACAACATGGCAGAATATAAAGCGTGCATCTTTGGTCTCAGAGCTTCCATAAATTTGGGGATCAAATCTTTGGTTGTGTTTGTAGATTCCGCTTTGGTCATCAGTCAGATCAAAGGGGAGTGGGATACCAAACACCCTAACCTTATCCCTTACAAAGAATATGTTTTGACATTGCTGCCATATTTTGAGGAGATTACCTTCGAGCATTTTCTGCGAGAAGAAAATCAGCTAGCAGACGCACTAGCTACAATGTCGTCTATGTTTAAACTTAATTGGGATAACGAGGCTCCTCAGATCACCATTGAGCGGATGGATGAACCAGCCTACTGTCACGAAATCGGTATTGAAGAAGTAGTGGACCTACATTGGTTCCATGAAGTTAAGAGGTATCTCGAGTCTCAAGAATATCCGGAAGGAGCTTCAGTTAATGACAAGAAATTCTTAAGAAGATTCTCGGCTAAGTTCTTCCTTAGTAACGGCATTTTGTACAAACGCAATCACGACTCTGTATTACTTTGGTGCGTAGATAAGATTGAAGCTTAAAGGATCATGGCTGAATTACATGAAGGCACTTTTGGCACCCATTCCAGTGGGCATACAATGGCAAGGAAAATCCTACGGGAAGGCTATTATTGGTCTACCATGGAGGCAGATTGCTATCAACACTCTCGGACTTGCCATAAGTGTAAGATTTATGCTGACAAAGTGCACGTACCTCTGGTTCCTCTAAATGTCTTGACGGCTCCTTGGCCCTTCGCTATGTGGGGAATCGATATGATTGGGGAAATCAAGCCGACGACCTCCAATGGACACCGTTTCATCTTAGTGGCTATCTACTATTTTACAAAGTGGGTTGAGGTAGCTTCCTTCGCTTCGGTTACTAAGAATATTGTCACCCGGTTCATCAAACAGAATCTCATCTGTCGGTACGGTATCCCATAGAGAATCCTCACTGATAATGGTACAAATCTAATCAACACTATGATCACCGCCTTGTGCGAGCAATTCAAGATCCAGCATCACAATTCTTCCCCTTACCGGCCAAAGATGAATGGTGTTGTAGAAGCTGCTAACAAAAACATTAAGAAGATCATACAGAAAATGGCAGTCACCTACAAAGACTGGCATGAGATGCTACCATTCGCTCTCCACGGGTATCATACCACAGCTCGCACATCAACTGGGGCAACGCCTTATTCTCGGGTATACGGCATGGAGGTTGTCTTACCTATTAAGGTCCAAATTCCATCTCTGAAAATCATAAAGGATGCTGGGTTGAACGAAGAAGATTTGGTCCAGACTCGACTTAACCAGTTGAACTTAATTGATGAGAAGAGACTTGCAGCTATTTGTCATGGTCAGATGTACCAAAAACGCATGATCAAAGCTTTTAACAAAAAGGTCAAGCGTCAGGTATATCGGGTCGGTGACTTGGTAATAAAGCGTATCATTTTGCCACAAGGTGATCCCAGGGGAAAATGGACTCCTACATATGAAGGACTGTTTGTAATCAAAAGCATATTCTCTGGCGGAGCAATGATCTTGACAACTATGGATGGCGACGACCTCCCACACCCTGTAAATACGGACATAGTTAAAAGATACTACGCATGAACAAGGACCCGCTAGGTCGACCGACCTAGGCAAAAATTAGGGCATCCCGGCGAACCAAAAGGTTCGGGCAAAAATTAGGGATAAAATACACACACAAAAATCTGTACATCTGGCAAGTCGAAAACCTGAAAGGGCGGCTTGCGCAAAAAAGGGTATCCCGGTGGATCGAAAACCCGAAAGGACGGTCCAGGCAAAAGTAAGGGAGTTAATGTGTATGACTATGTCCCGCTGGATCATCTTGTAGACAATCTTCAGCATCGACAAATCAGCTCAAATGGTTCTAATCAATCCAATCAGCTTCGCTGAAGCGACTAGTAGACAAGAAACTCAGAGACGCAAAGGCTATAGCAGAATGGATACCCCATGGGATTACTTCACATAGTTGTCTTTTCTTTTTTTAACGACGACATTCTCTTGCTAGAATGCTCATCCCGTTGTACAAAAAAAAAACACATTCAAGTTAATACAAAGATATCCCTTTTGAAAGTGCAAAACTATTTGTTTTTCTTTATTTCTGTTGTTTTGTTTACAAAAACGTCCAATGATTTATTTTGAACATATGCATTTGAATGTGATTACCATTTACAAATAAGCAGAAAATAGAAAGACAATCACTAATGGCTTTAAGGAACATGATAATATCTTTAGGCTATTCCATAAAATTCCCGCAGGTATTTTTCCCCAGCAAGAATGGAAACAAAGACGTCCTACTACAAGACCACTAACGTACTCCCAGCATGCAGCCTAATGGTATCCGGTGCTCTCGCATCCCCGACGGAGTTAAAACTTCCAGTTACCGCTCCAAAAGTTCCCCAGTGAAAGTCGTTTAGCTTCCCAAGATTCCCCCAACAGGATTTCATGAAGCCCATAAGCAATGCACGTCATTCTCCTTCCACAACAGAGTTTATTTCTCTAAAAGATATAGAAATACATCCACCAACACATCAACTTCAAATATGGAGACTTACACTCCACATTCCCAACAAAACTCAGGGATTCATTTTCCCCGACTCCAGCAACACTATGGCACGAACAATTAATATGTCCATACATTACATCATAGCATTGACAATACAAGTACATACAGTGCAATCTCATTCATTTTGAGAAAACAACATCATATCATGCATTACATACATCGAAGCATTACATACGATTAATTCTTCACCTTTTCAGGAAAGAATCAATCAACAGGAAATTATCATCAACAAATTTCCGACAGACAAATATTTTCACCAAGTCAAATACAGATCAGTTCCCAAGAAAGGGTTGATTTTTGCTGGTTCAGATAAATCTCTCAACGATTTGTTCTGATTCGTTTCCAGATTTTTACTGGTTCAGATAAATCTCTCAACGATTTATTCTGATTCTTTTCCAGATTCTTATTGGTTTAGATAAATCTCTCAACGATTTGTTCTAATTCGTTCCCAGATTCTTACTGGTTCAGTTAAATCTCTCAACGATTTATTCTGATTCTTCTCCAGATTTTTACTGGTTCAGATAAATCTCTCAACGATTTATTCTGATTAATTTCCAGATTTTTACTGGTTCAGATAAATCTCTCAATGATTTATTCTGATTCTTTTCTAGATTCTTACTGGTTCAGATAAATCTCTCAACGATTTATTCTGATTCGTTCCCAGATTCTTACTGGTTCAGTTAAATCTCTCAACGATTTATTCTGATTCTTCTCCATATTTTTACTGGTTCAGATAAATCTCTCAACGATTTATTCTGATTCTTTTCTAGATTTTTACTGGTTCAGATGAATCTCTCAACAATTTATTCTGATTCGTTCCAAGATTCTTACTGGTTCCGATAAATCTCTCAACGATTTATTCTGATTCTTTTCCAGATTTTTACTGGTTCAGATAAATTTCTCAACGATTTATTCTGATTCTTTTCCAGATTTTTACTGGTTTAGATAAATTTCTCAACGATTTATTCTGATTCTTTTCCAGATTCTTACTGGCTCAGATAAATCTCTCAACGATTTTATTCTGATTCTTATCCAGATTTTTACTGGTTCAGATAAATCTCTCAACGATTTATTCTGATTCTTATCCAGATTTTTGCTGGTTCAGATAAATCTCTCAACGATTTATTCTGATTCTTCTCCGGACTTCCGCTGTTTCATTTTAAACCTCTCAATGGTTTATTCTGATTCTTCCCCACCGACAATTTTCTCTGGTTCAGATAAATTTCACCAAGATTTATTTTGATGCTTCCCCGTAAAAGTTAATCCAAGACCTCAATTGATTCAATTTAAATCGCCCCAAGATTTATTCTGATTTCTTTCCAATCAAACAACATTCAAGATTCCTACTAGTTCCAGTTTAAATCGACCAAAGGTTTATTCTGATTTCTTTTCTGTTGAAGTCAAGTCCATACTTCGTCCACTTCTGTCAACAATCACCTTTAGATGGCATCTATAAGCCCATCTCTGACAACTCTCCATCATATCTCCAAATGGCATCTTTAAGCACATTCCCTACACAATCAACCAGCACATCGTCAAGTGCAAATTTCTGGGCACTCTAGTGTTTAATCATCTTCCACTTTCAAGCTACGAACGACGAACATGTCGATCTTACTTTTCAAGTTTAAGAAGATTTAACAGGGGCAGCTGTTGTACCCCAAAATTTGCCCTCCTATTTCTCATTCAGGATGCTATCCTAGTGTTTCTCAAATACCTAATTTGGCTCAGAAGTTGATCAAACAGATTCTCTTCCTAGGCAACACGTCAGAAATTAGGGTTTTGCACTTCTCAAAGGAAATTGAATCGTCAAGCTTTCAAATAAGTCATCATGTCTCCTCAAGGTTGTATAAGTCAGTTTTCAAACCTCGCATTGCAAGTTGGCCCAATCAATGGCCCAGATAACTGAAAACGACTACAGTGACTTGAAAATCGCCCTTTTGCGAGAACAAATTCAAACGATCGTAACTTCTTTATTATTCAATATTTTTGAGCGGTTTTCCTTCTGTATGATTCTTCTTGATGCCATCTCAAATTTTTCTTCACATGTCAAGAGCTGATTACGCGCAGAAGATCACCAAAATTCGAATGCGTTAGAAGTCGTATCATGAATTTTGACCTAATTTCAAACAACAGTCGTCTGATCTCTAAGAATTGTGATTTTTACAAATTACAAGACATTGGGACGTTTATTTCTGGTCATGGTCATATGTGATTCCGTTCATGGGTTTATCTTCAAAGAGTTGAAGGAAAATTGGGCTTGGAAGATTTTAAAGCTATTGAATCGTTGCAAGGCATTTGTTTGATTTTAAATTTTTCTTAACCATAATTTACTGAGGATTGATGTTATTCTTAGGAACATGTTCTGTTTGGATAAGATATGAAGATTAAGACTATCATTTTAAACAACCATGATTGTGGATTCAATTAATCGATTGGGTTTAAGCTCTTAAACATTTATTTTGTTTAAGAATGCAAAATACATGATTTATCTGATCATATTGTGTCTGCTTAAAATGCAAGTTATCAAGCAAGATTTTTATCCAAAGTATTCAATCAAAGATTGCAAGTTTTGTACAATAAATTCTACTAAAACAATTTTTATTCAAGTGTTTGATATTTTTAAATTACAAATGAATTTACAATTTATTTGTCTTGTTTACAAAGAATCTCAAGTTTACAAAGAGAAATTCTTGTTTGATTCTTCAGGTCTTCATCTTCATCTTCAAGTGATCAATCCAATCTTCGTTGGCATCCAAGTCTTGCTTGTCGTTCATGAAACAAATCAAAGAAAAAAGAAGATATAATTAGCACATAATAATGAAGTTAAACAAGGAGTTTTCAAGCAAATTTTCTCCTAATTCATCACTAGGGTTTGCAGTTAGGAATCCGAATTTTGGTCTATCATAATCTCTCCCCCCAATTGAAAATCACAAAGAAAAGTTGCCCTTCTTGGTTCAGAAAAAGAGAAAAAGGAAAAATTTGCAAGCAAGTACAAAACAGCAAGCAAGCAACAAGCACAGCAGCCCAAGGTTGCACACAACAGGCAAGTCAACAAGGGCAAACTGCAAACAGCAAACTGCCCAAAGCAGCTAACAGCAGGCCAGCAGCAGCCAAGCTGCCTAAAGCTACAGCAGATACAACCAAACTGCAACACATATTTGCCAAACAAGCTGCCAAACAGAAACAACCAAACTGCAACACAGATTCGCCAAACAAGCCAAACATTACTGCAACAATCAAACAGCAGTTGCAAAATTAGCAGCGGGATGCTAAAGCATGCAAACAAGCTGCCCAAACAACCCTGCAGCAGAAAACCAAAATAACAAGCAACAACAATAAAATGCAAACTAACAGCAAGCAAAATAGCAGGGCCTAAAATGCAAACAGGTCACAGCACAAATAATAGGCAGCAGGCAAACCACAGTCCAAACAGCAGGCTAGTGCAAAAGTGTAGCAATACTATAATATAGCAAGGAGGCAAGCATGCTCAAACAAACAATTGTCATCATTTTCCTAAGTTAGCAAACCCTTCAGAAAGGTATAAAAGCAATTTGGCTTTGTATCATAGAAATATGAAGAGAGAAAGAGACAAGTTTTGGAAAGATACCACCTAGGCCACTAGCAATCCTAAAATTGCCAAGCTAGCTGCTATCATAAAACAAATAGCCCTGCTGTTTCTGCTACAGCTCTGCAAAACTGTCCAAATCCTGCCCAAAACTTGTACAAAAATGGTAAAAAACCAGAAACTGCAACAAAAAAAACATCAGCACAGTATACCACAAGTTTCAAAGGATTGTTATTTTTCCCTCCCATTCTCCTTTCAATTCTTTACTGTCAATATAGAGGGAGGGAGGTCAAAAGGAAAAGGGACGAAAAATCACCAAGAGAGGATACTTCCATCAAACCCATTGCATTCTTTTACAAACACAAAAAATACCATCACAAAATACCATCACCAAAAAGGCCATATCTCCTTCACAGTAAGATACGAAACAACACAAAATAGCCAGCAAGTATACAACATCAAAAATACCATCACCAAATACCATCACCAAAAACCCACAGTGAACCAATAACTCAGAAAAATACCAAAAAGCCAAAGTTTTGTTCATCATTGTTCCCTCCTCATAATCCATTCAAAGCTACATACCAAGAATCCCACAAAAAACATAGCAAGCTATTAAGAAATCCAAACCCTAACCATCATCGTTATTTTATCCAGAAATCACTTCAACACATTCTAACAAACATAGATTCCAAAGAAGAGAAAAAGCTCAGATAAATACCAGAAGGACAAATTTCAGAAAGGTTGGAAGCTCACGGATCTAAAGAACACGGCCTTCGTTCTCCTTTTTCTTTGTGTTTTTTTGCTTTCCATTTTTCATCTTTCATCATAAATCATCGATTTTTCGCTACATCTTTGACTTAGGGTTCCGTTTACCCCTCTTTAGATCTAGGGTTTTGGATTGAGAATCTGCAAAAATTAACTTCAGATTAGTAGTTAGAGAGAGGAGATGGCCAGATTCATGTAAGAAAAGTAAGGATTGGAGTCACGCTTCCTTCGTCACCGCCGTAAGGCAATTTCTGGCGCAGCCAAGCTGCCTTCTCCGGTGAAGGTCTCCAACAAGAGAGAAGAGAGAGCACCGTATGAGGAGAGTATGAGGAGAGAGAAAGAAAAGAGAGTGATGAGTTTTTGCTGATTCACTTAATTAATTTTGTTTTTGTTAATTACACCCTGATGCCCAATCCGGTGGTGACACTTGTCACCACCCCTTTAATCATCCTGAGAGATCCCGCGTTTGCATTCCCACGCTAACGGATTGTGTACCCTCATCATCCCTCCATCTAATTTCATCTCATCACCAATCAATATTCTATAGCGCCTTACAAGAGCATGCCCATGGTGCACCTCCAGGAGACTGCTGCACCTGATCAGCCAGAGCTTTGGGCTTCTCCCTTTATTTGGGCCAACCAGATTTATTTTTGCACCCCCAGATTTTCACTAATGCAGGCCTATTTCTAAACTTTTCCCTTATATCCTTTATTTTTAATTATTTGATTTTTGTTTTATATTTCAGCATATATTTAGAATTGCAAATAGGTTAATATTTGTTTTAAATAATTATTAACTTTAAAATCATTTTTGTTTGACATTATTAATTAAATTATTAATTAATTTTATCAAAAGAAAAGAGTTTTAACTTAAATAATTATTTAACGGTTTGGATTTGTATCGTGTGATTTAAATGTTTATTTCTTATTATCACCCCCACTCATTAATTTGTACCCCCATTCCCGAAGCTTTGTAATAGCGTATAATTTCAATTTCTGCATTTTACTGTTTTACTTATTACTGTATAGTAATTAGGCGTGCATGGCAAGATTTAAAATCAATTGCTAGATAACGTAACTTCAATAAAATTAAATTTTAAATGAATACACTTTTTTTCACACGCGCACCTCTAGAGTAACCTCGCTCGTTGCCTCGGAAATACAGTCATGTCCCTCGAATATGGGGACGCTTTAGCAAAGACCCTTCGATAAAAAAGATCGTAGTCCCTCGATGTCCCTCGATGTTGCCTCTGGTAAAACGATCTAGTCCCTTACAAAAGTTGCTAAAGTGTCTTATAATTTGCTTTCGATGACTGTAAAATTGACCCATGCCTGTCCCTTCACATCCAACGATGGGGCTTCTTACCAAATCAGAGGTAAGATAGCAGCATCTAAAGGAAGAAGAAAAGAACATTTAAGACCTTTCGAGTAGGTAGATTCGCTCCTAGTTACTCGCTTGCTCACAACAAAAACATTTTCACACCAATGATTTCATCTCAAAAACATTTTCAAAAGACAAAACATTTTGTATACGTTCTTATAGAGACGAGAACCATTGCAAAAACATCTTTTCAAAATCACTTTCAAAAAACACATTCCACAAACACATCTTTGAACTATTTTTCGAAATAAAACTTTGTACGCGTTCTTATAGAAACGAGAACCATTACAAAGACATTTTCAAAATATTTTCAAAGCCCGCGTCACAAGCACATTATCAAAAGCAAAAGTAAATGATCTATCGAGTAATTAAGAGCCTATAGATAACTACGGATGAAAAGGATGCTAATACCTTCCCTTTTCATAATCTACCCTCCTAACCCGAGAAAAAATCTCGAAAGGTCTTTCCTGTGCTTTTTTACCTTTCCTTTTGAATAAAAAAAAGTTGGTGGCGACTCTTACTATCCGCACAAATGCGATCAAAAGGCAAAACTTCAAGTCTGTTCTCCCACCGTATCACAGCATGAATTAATAATTTCGAATTTAACAAACCTTGCTAACCGGTGACACTTGGTTGTTGCAATCTGGAATGCTTCAAGCTTCGATAGTGAAAGAGATAGACTCCTGGGATTCTCAGAAGCGTGATGGAGTGCTTAGATATCACTGAGGGGGGCTAGATCGAGTGTTTGAGAGTTGCACCACTTTTGGAATTTTTGAAAACTTTGTTCTCCGATTGTGAGGCCAGCTGCGCGTATGTGTCTTTTTCTTTAGGGTTGGAATCTCTTCCTTTTGTATGAGGAAAGATCTAGGTTAACATATATGGAGAGAATCCAAAAGAATAATGGCCTTTTAAAATTGCTTCAAAACTTTCCAGTTTTGAATATTCTCTTCCTTTTCCATGGCTTGCACGATTTCTTGGCCATAATCAGCATATATTGCCATTCATTAAATGGAAAAAAATCTCAAAATATTTTATATCATTTATTTAATTTATTTAGGATTTTTAATGATTAAAAATCAAAATAAATAAAGTAAATGGGAAGATAAAGCATGGATGGGTTTATGGGTCGTGGACCATGTTGAGAACAAACTCCAAACTTGAAAAATTAAGCCCATTTGAAAAAAATTCAAATTTGATCAATATTTGTCTCATGCAATTTTCCAAAAATGGTCAACTTTTACAATGCATATCTCTCTCAATTTTGACCCTAAGAGGGTGTTCTTGGACTTTTTAGAAATCTTAGGATGTACCCTAAACAACCTCTTTGGTTTAATCTCAATTGGATCTTCCATGTTCATGTAAGAAGCTTTGACCCAAAAGGTGTTTTTGTTGACTTTTTGGAATGACCTATAATGTCTGAATTCATATCTTTCCATGAGTGAATTTTTTGAGCTTGAGGGATGAAGATGAGTTGTAGGGAATAGGATTCTCTTCAAAATGAGCCTTGGGTGGGAAATCTTTGATAAAGTATGAGAAAGTTATGCCTGGTTAAAGTTTGGTTCACATTTCCTAAGAAACCCTAATTTAGCAACTTTTGAGTTTTGATGAATTAAGAGCATTCCTTGAGGAATCATGATCAACCCTTGATCAAATTATGGATATCACATTAAAATGTTGATGTTGACCTAAAATATTGAAGTTTGATTGTATGTGGGCCACAATTGACTTTTGACCTAATATAATTGATTTTTAGGCATTTGAGCAATTGACTGAGCAAACTTCTTGTGCAAGGCATGAAACTTGACATGGATATTCTTGAGAACATATTAGGACTATGCAAAAGGTTTGAGGCCTTTGGAGCTGACACATCTTGATGGAAATGGAAACCCTAGTTGGAGGTTTATTGTCTTAGGAGGGAGTTTGTCTGATCAATCCTTGGGCATCCTTGGGCAAGTTGAGGATTTCAATGAACATATGTTGAGTAAAATGGGAGGGAAAATTTTGGGGTAGAACAGCTGCCCCTGTTCAATATTCTTAAACCTGAGGATGTAGATTGGCTGGTCTGTCTTTCGTGATCTGAAGGTAGAAGAGGATTGAACACTAAAGTGCCCAAAAATTTGCACTCGTGTGAAGTAATACTGATTGGTGATGTTAGGAATGGGCTTATAGATGCCATTTGGAAGTCGATAGAGAATCGTCGGATATGGGCTTAAAGATGCCATCCAGAAAAGGTATCAGTTGCATAAGATATTCCTTTGCGAGAATTCTTGTACCTTCCATTGAGGAGGACTTCACCGGGGAATGTTGATTTATGTTCTGGGAAATAGAGTATAGGAGCTTCAATTGTCCATTACTCTACTGGGGAATTAACTCTTGATTGAGGAGATGGAAGTAAACTGCCTATCTGGTCAGGGTCCAGGCTGCACAGCGACTTACTGAGGGAATGTGAAATCGACCGTATCTGGTCGGGTCCAGGTCTTACAGTGTTGTAAACAATTGTCTGGAGTTAAGAGAGAAGAAACTTTGATGGTAAGTGTGATACGTTGGGAGAACTGACTTGAGGTTTTGAGTTTGTGTTTGCAAATGTCGCGGTTTAGCAAGAGTCGCCACCGACTTTTCTTTTATCCAATAAGGAAAGGTGAAAAAGCACAGGAAAGACCTTTTAGAGATATTTTTGAGTTCGGGGGGTAGATTATGAAAAGGGAAGGTATTAGCACCCTTTCCATCTATGTTTTACCATGGGCTCTTAGTTACTTGCTAGATCACTTGCTTTTTGTTTAAAAATTGTGCTTTTGTGTGGTTTTGAAAGTATTTTGAAAAGGTGCCACCGTTTAGGCGAACTTTGCAATGATTCCCGTTCATAAGAATATATGCAAAGTGTTGAGCTTTTGAAAATATTTCAAGTTTTTGGAAAGATGTTTGGAAAGTGTATGTGATTGTTTTGAAAATAGCAAGGATGTTTATTTTGAAATTGAGCAAGTAACTAAAAGTAATCTACCTACTCAAAAGGTTTTAGATGTGATTTTCCTCCTCCTTTAGATGTTGCTACCTTACCATTGATTTGATAAGAAGCCCCATCGTTGGATGTGAAGGGACAAGCGTTGGATCATCGTATGACCATGATAGCAATGTTGTGAGATGACTTAGCACTTTTTCTGTAGGGACTAAGATCATTTTGAAAGGCAACTTTGATAGCGTCATCGAGGGACTATGATCTTGTTTTTTTTATTTGTTTGTGCTAAGACATCCCACGTGCATAACATGGCCATTTTTATAAGGCAACAAGTGGAATTACCCTAAGGGTGCGAGTGTGTTTGATTGCATGCATAATTTGTCTTGATTAGAGTGATCTATTTGTCAATTTTCATATCTTGTCATACACCCTAATTACTAGCATATATTGAAAGCAATAACAGTGCAGAAATGTAAAGCCCTACGTTATTACAATATTTAAGGGGATGGGGTACATATTTATGAATGGAGAGTTGCAAGCTAAAATTCTAGGTTACTATAACAACCATATTGAAATAGATAAGAATGTACAGGAAATGTAAAATGTTTGTCTGTTCAAAAAAGAAAATAACATTTGTTTAAGAAAATATTTTTTGTCTTTTTATATTAAAAGAAAATATATCATGCAAATGTAAAATATTTTTGGTGTTTTTTGATTAAAAATAAAATATAATATGATGGAAAAATAAAATTAAAAAAAAAAACAAGGAAACATAATCAGCGCAAAGTGCTAAAAATAGAAGAGGTCAGAAGTTCTGACTCCGACTTAGCTGCACAAACAGAAACAGGTTAGCAAAAATATGGAAGTTCAGAAGTTCTGGATCTTCTTAAAACTCAGAAGTTTTTCAGAAGCTCTGATGCAACTTGTCAGAACTTTGTCTCTCTCCATGTCAGTCAGAACATCTGCAGCTTGGTCATTTACAGAACAGAAGTTGCATGCATAACAATTATGACAAATGAAATATCAAAAGCACAAATCAGAAGCAACATGTTTTTGCTAATTCTAATTCTGAGTCCTAATTTCTTTATGAAATTCTGAATTGGGATTTCTTTTACTTAGGTAAGCAAATGCAGGAATTTTCAGAATATGTACATCATCGGGATCAGAATATCTACATTGTGCTAAATATGAAAAATCTGACAATGCTTAATCAGTTAGGATGAGGGTCAGCAGAAAACTTACCTTGCAGCTGGAAAGGATTCTGTGAACTGGAGATTGGTCTTGAATTCTGGTGATGTTCTGAGCAACTTGTACACGTACTCAGCAGGATGGAAGTTTGGAACTTCTGAAGCAGCCAAGGGGTGATATTCTGACTCCTTTGTGGTGAAAGTGAATGGAGAGTGTACGGTAATAGGAATACAGAAGTTAAGGTAGCTTATAATGTATGAATCAGCAGCTACGTGGATGGCTTTAGTCAAGAACACTTGAGGAAAAATGGAGTTTGAATATAAGGAATCAATGCTAATATTTTTGGTATTTTGTGTTTTATAGTTTCTTGGGTTCTTGGAATTTTTATAGTGGTTCAAAGCTTTCTTTCTCAATTTTCTCGTCTCTTTCACAAATTTTCCTGGTCCTTTTTTCACAAATTTTTTCTGGTCCTTTTTTCACAAATTTTTTTCTGGTCCTCTTCAGTGTGCAAATGGTATTCTATTTATAGGCAAAGTTTTGCAGTTGGGGCGGTCAAGTGGCACCAACATCATATGCTAGATGCTGACTTACTCTTGAAGTAAGCTTAAACAAAGTGGGGGTTCAATGCATTCAAGTTGGATGGTTAACAGTGCCTCAGCTGGATTTGGCAGCGTGAATTAAGGAAAAGTTGAGACAATGCGTGGGTCTAGCATACTTTTGCACAGAAGTTTGTCTTCCCAAGACAGTAGGGGTACACGTGGTGAAAATCCCTTGGATAAAGACTCAGAGGCGGTTGTGAGCATTAAATGAGTTCCCATGTGAAACTCTGCATCTTTGCTTGACTTTGGATTAGAAGTTCTGCTTCAGCGTAGCATCTCATCTTCTGATCCTCTTATCTTCTGACTTCAGCATGTTCTGAGGGATCCTTCAGAACTTCCAGTATACTTACAACACGCTTTGTTAACTTTTTGATTTAACCTTTGCAAACTCTGACTGAACCTTTGTGAACATTGGCCCAGAAGTTCTGACCAAACTTTGTCTTGAGACTATCCAGAATTTGTTGGGTGTGAACACTGACCCAAAAGTTCTGAAATTGTCATGCTTCTTAAACACTTAGAAAATTTTCTAAGTTTTTAGAATTTGATTCTTTCCAAGTAAAATTTGACTTTTGAAACTCTTGATGAAGCAAACTTCATATTCCAACATATCTTGATGAAATATGATTTTTTTTATTTGATTTTGATCCAAAAGTCAAAGACAGACTTCTTCAGTGTTCAAATGACCATTTTGCCCTTGTGAATGGTTTGCTTGGAAAAATTGTTAATTCAAGGCCTGAGGACTTGATGAAAGCAAACCTGAGGATCCAGGGTGATCCCTTGAGAAATGAGAGGGAAAATTTTGGTGTGCAACAGTAAGGTTATGAGAAGGAACCTGGGTCGTAGGGTTACTTCTAAACGAAAGCCTAGCTAGTAGGGCTATGAGAAGGAACCTGGATCATAGGGTTACTTCGAGGTGAAAGCCTGGATAGTAAGGCTATGAGAAGGAACCTGGGTCATAGGGTTACTTCGAGATGAAAGCATGGATAGTAGGGCTATGAGAAGGAACCTGGGTCATATGGTTACTTCGAGACGAAAGTCTGGATAGTAGGGCTATGAGAAGGAACTCGGGTCGTATAGTTACTTCGAGATAAAAGCCTGGATAGTAGGGCTTATGGGAAGGAACCTGGATAGTAGGGTTACTTCGAGATGAAAGTCGGGATAGTAGGGCTATGAGAAGGAACCTGGATAGTAGGGTTACTTCATGATGAGAGCCTGGATAGTAGGGCTATGAGAAGGAACCTGTATAGTAGGGTTACTTCGGGATGAAAGCCTGGATAGTAGGGCTTATGGGAAGGAACCTGGATAGTAGGGTTACTTCGAGATGAAAGCCTGGATAGTAGGGCTTATGGGAAGGAACCTGGATAGTAGGGTTACTTCGAGATGAAAGCATGGATAGTAGGGCTTATGGGAAGGAACCTGGATAGTAGGTTTACTTCGAGATGAAAGCCTGGATAGTAGGGCTTATGGGAAAGAACTTGGATAGTAGGGTTACTTCGGGATGAAAGCCTGGATAGTAAGGCTATGAGAAGGAACCTGGGTTGTAGGGTTACTTCATTTGGTCAATTGGCTTAGTTGACCCGTTTGGTTTCAGGAACTGATTTTTTCATTAGCCGTCTGCAGATATGACCTGTATAACTGCTGGAATTGTTGGTGATAATTGTCTTTCCTAAAAAGATAACAGGGTTAATTATATGCGATGCATGGAAAGCATTGTGAGATGATGTTCTCAAAATAAAATGCGACTATGTTGTATATGATATGTATGTGCATGAACATGAAATGCTATTATGACATGTCCGAGTCTAGGAAAATAAATCCACGACTACTGTTGGAGAGTATAGCATTCCTGGCTATTGTAGAGAACTGTGGCTCTTTTACTTCCACTGGGGATGGTAAACGGAGATGAATATGCTGGAGATTTACTCCTGTTTGTGAATAGTCTTCCGGGGAGATAATCTTGTTTGATAATAGCTCTGTGGGGGAATAATTTTGTTGGAGGATGAACTTCCATAGCTGAAGGAATAAGCTCTGTTGGGGGTTGAGTTTCTGTATTTAGAGAAATCAACTCTGCTTGGGAGACAAATTTTATGACCTGTTTGTGATTATGAGATTCGGCCGGGGGATATAGATGTCAGATTTTTGAAAGTCCATGGCTGGGGAGATTACTTCCTGTTTTGGGAAAGCTGATATCAATGCTTTGATTGCTTTTACTATGTGGGGAGTACAGATGTCACGAGGTCGTATGTATTGATGATTGTGCTTCAACGTTGTCTCTGCCCTAGTACCTGCTGGACAGAGTAACTGTCGGGTTTGCCATTTCTTAAGTTACGTGCAATTGTCTTTCCATTTCTTATGTAAATATTTATGAACAACAATCATATTCACATGCATATGTCAAGAATAAATCATTGGACGTTCTTGCAAAACAAAACAGAAAAGAAAAAGAAGGACATAGTTTGTAAAATGATTTGTATTGATTTTCGAAGTTGGCCTATAACAGGCAGTTTTGTACAAGCGGTTGACGCTCTAGTAAGAGAACACTGCCGAACAATGGAAATTTATACAATATTGTGAAATTAGGGTTTGAGTTTGCACAAGGATTTTTGGACTTCCGAACACTGCTGAACACTGCTCAAGACATATCCTTGCACTGTTGACCTGAAATTAGGGTTTGAGTTTGCACAAGGATTTTTGGACTTCCAATGCCTCATGTGACTTTCATACTTAATGTTGGACTCATAAGATTGCCCATACCAAGTTTCAAGCCTTGAATCATATTTTTGCCCAGTCAATTGGACAGTTGACCTAAAAATCAGTCGTATTGGGAAAAAGTCAACTGTGGCCAATTTACAGTCAAACCTCATAATTTTTAATCCACATCAACATTATAGACTCATATGAACCATTTGATCAAGTTTTGACTACAACTCCTCAAGAAATTTGATCAGATCATCAAAAGGGCAAAATGGTCATTTTTAGGGTTTTGACTGTAGAAGGGCAATTTCTGATTTTTGACCTAGCCAATGGAAAATTGGGTTCAAGCATGGTTTCAAGGACTCAATGGCATCATCTTGACCTAATCACAAGGTTCAAAAGATCTCAAATGCATTGAATTTACAGATGAATTTTCCAGTCAACTGATCCAAAATCAACTGTACAATGAAAAGTCAAACTTTGACTTTTTGGTCAAAATCAAGTGCCAAGGGTCATTTTTCATCAATATGTGTTAAAACATGTAACTTGTTCACCAAGAAACCTAATTTTGAAAATTAGGGTTTAAAATGGAAAATTTTCATAACTTAGAAATTTTCTAAGTTATGAAAATTTCTTATTTTTTCCCAACTTTTTCACCATGATGAAATTGGATTCAAAGAAAACTTCCAACATGAAAGTTGTGGTCCTCCACAAAATCTACAAATTTGTTTCACAAAGTTTTCCCAAATGATTCTTGGATCTCAAGTTATGATTTTATGAATAGGGGTCCAAAAACTTTCTAACTTAGTGAAATTTTGCCCTAGTTTAGGCAGGATTTTGACCTATATTCATGGCAACTTTTCACCTAGTTCCAAGTGGAATCTCAAAATTAATTTCAAAGATTTATTGTAGAGCATGTTACAAGATTTCAAAAATGTCCAAGAACTCTCCAAGATCATTTGTGGTTAGGGAGAATCGAAAGTTTGAAAATGGAAAATTATCACTTTTGGCCAAGGCATTTTGCACATTACTACAACTTGCAATTCTGTCCAAAGCATGCTTGTACTTGGTTTACAGGTTCTAATCTCTTATACACTCATAAATTAAATGCAAACACATTGGATTAAGGATTTTTTCTGAGCTTTAGAACATTACACATTGAATTAATCCATTTTTGGCAAAAAGATAACAATGTCATTTCCATAAAGTTCACTTTATGCAATTTTGTTTCTCTTGAGCTGTGAACACAATCTTTTACAGAAAACCAACTCCACAAATATCAGGAAAAGTATACCAACCATGTTCAGGCTTTGAGCTAGCAAGTACAGCATTTGGCATTGTCAACTCACCTTTTGCTACAAAAACAAGAAAGCTTGCAAAAGTGAGACAACTTTGTAATCTGATAAGAGCAAGACTTGTGCATATTTCAAACAAGTTCAACACATTGTCTAAGGCCAGAAACACGAGCTAACAAGATCTCAAACACCCAAATACACCAAAACACCAACTTCTGCCCAAAATAGGGCATTTTCTGCAAACATCAAGCCAAAACATATTTGCCTCGTGCGTTTTGTCCCAAACCACTTCAAACACATTCTAAACAATACACCTAAGTTGTCCAGACCATTCTCAAGCAACTGTAATCTTGTTTTCACACTTCACCATTTTTACTTTGAAGCTTTGCAGGTTGAGTTCTACAAGCATATTCAGGCCACTTCAAAGCAAGCCAAGCATTGGGGAAGGTTGAGTGAACTTCAAGAAAGCTAACACGACCTTCAGGCCTCATCAAAAACCCCTACATTGCCATATCCAAACTTGGCTGAAACAGGTATTTGACAAACTTCTATCTCCTTATTTAGGAATCATTAGGCTTAGGTTTGTGAAGCAAAGATGTAGCCCTTAATGTCCTTGAATTGTACATGTGCATAGAATTCATTTATGTTAACTGAGCTAGGAGAATTTGGATGATGAACATGCTGAAAAAGCTAGGTTAGAATTTAGGGCCAAAGAAATTCTCTCTGGTCTTTGAGAGTTGATCAAGTTTTTTACATGGTTAGAATCGTGTGATCATGAGCTATAACTTTCATGTTGCAAGTTTTTGTTTTTGAGCACATATGCAGGAGTTCCAGATTTGAACATGGCGCGCGCGTTTTCTTTGTCTCAAGGTCAGGGATGAAGGCAACTTGGGCTGGGCCTGGCTGTTTCTGCTTTTGGCACCCTCCATTCTAATATTTGCACCCCCTGGCCCATTTCTCTTATTTTTTATATTTTCTCATTTATTTTACATTTTCTGACTTTTATTATTTTTTCTAAATATAAAAAATCACCAAAAAAATTTTCTTAATTTTTACATTTTTATTTTATTATTTTTATTATTTTTTGGGCATAAAAATAGTTTACTAATAATATATACTTTATTTTTCTTAAATAAATTGCAAATAATTTTAAAATACTTACATATTTTATTTTATTATTTTATACACTTAAAAATAATATTGTCATACATATTTTATTTTTTAACATTTTTGTATATATTTTATTTTATTTTCTTGTACATAAAAAATGAATAAATAAATATTTAATATATATATTTTCTTAAAACAAAAACTAGGGTTTCTACCCTTTCAAAAATAATCATTATTATTTTTCTTATTTTTGATACATTAAATAATTTATTTTACATACATAAAATAAATACAAAAAACATTTTTGCATATTTATATTTAATTGCATATTTAAATATTTGCTTATTTATTTATTTGTACAAATAAATTCAATATGGTTGTAATAGTTTTAGGGCTTTATTTTTGAGCAATATCCCCCCTATTCAAACTTGTATCCCCATCCCCATATCAATGTTGTAATAGTCTTAGATTTACTTTTACGCATTTTATTGCTTTCAAATATGCATGATAGTAAGATTAGGGTTTGTATGCAAAAGACCAAAATCAAACAAATAGCATGACTAAACACAAGACAAAAATGCATGAAAAATGACAACACAATGCACAGAAGCATCTCTAGGGTTTCACCCACTTGTTGCCTTAAAAATGGTCATGGTATGCATGCTAGGTATCTTGGCAAAACAAATCAAAACAAAAGATCATAGTCCCCCGATGACGCTATCTTGGTTGCCTATACAAAAATGATCTAGTCCCTCAAAAACTTGCTAAGATACTTGGCAACATTGTTATCATGGTCATACGATGACCCACGCCTGTCCCGTTTAACATCCAAACACAAGGTTGTTTACCAAATACAATGGTAAAACAACAATGTCAAAGGGTTAAAAATGTATAGGAAAGATCTTTGAGTAGGGTAGACAACTCCTAGTTACTTGATCAAACTTGCAAAACATCCTTGCTATTTTCAAAAACACACATACAATTTCAAAAGAATTTCCTAAAACAAACTTTTAAAAATTGAAACATTTTTCAAAAGATAAACACCTTTGTATATATTCAAACAAGAATCGTTACAAAGGTTGCCTAAACATAGGCCTCTTTTCAAAATATTTTCAAAACCACACACAAAGCACCATTTCAAACAATTGAAAAGCAAAAGCAAGTGATCTAAACAAGTAACTAAGAGCCCATGGAAAACCATGGATGAAAAGGGTGCTAGCACCTTCCCTTTTCATAATCTACCCCCCGAACCCAAGAAAACATATCAAAGGTCTTTCCTGTGCTTTTTGACCTTTCCTTTGGATAAAATAAAAAGTCGGTAGCGAATCTTGCTAAACCGAAACATTTGCGAACACAAACACAAAACCTCAAGTCAGTTCTCCCACCGTATCACAGAACTGGCGACTCTGCTGGGGAATTAACTGAAAGTGGGGTTACCTTAGGGTTTAGATCACCTTTACATGCTTATCTTGTTTTCCTTGATTGCTTTACATTTAGTTCTATTGTTTGGGTTTGAAATCCTCTACCCGGATTTGGGAAACATTCATAGGTAAATAGCAATATGTTGTGGAAACTGTGTGGGGTATACCGACATAGTTGAAGCAATAGCTATATTAGTGCGACATATTTGTGGGTACCGGTAGCCTTTGAGTTAATCAAAGAGAATACGGGGCCGCTGAGTGATGTCATGAAGCACTAATGGACTTTTAGAACCTTTACTTGACCAACTTGGCCTTTTTAGGGGTAGTGAGATGACCGGCTTTGGTGCAGTCCGAAGTTGGTAGATACTCGATACTACACTCATTGAGGATTGTTTTCTTGGAATATTTTAGTCGCCACTAAAGTGGCTAAACTAAAACAATGAACACAAAATAATCCAGTGATATTGAGCTCCTTAGAACCCGGTTACTATTTATAGGACAGGTTGAGCCAACTAAACTTCAAGAGGGTACTTACCTATGAAACCCCATGCAAGCCTGAAACTAGGAACTTGTGTGTTTTGTTTTTACATATACTTGTGCATGACATCATGAGCATCATGAAGCATCATATGCATCCACTAACCATTTCAAGGATTTGGATCTTCATCTTTGTTCCTGTTTTGTAGGTAATGGATTCACTCCGCCGGAAAACTATTCAGGTCAACCTTGTGAGAATTCCTCCTCAACTCAAAGAGCTTGCTTCCAAGATTCCAGAGTACTCTCCATTCACCGAGAGGCATGGTCCTCTTCTCAACTTAGTCAACACCAACACTGAGGAAGACATGGTGAAAGTTCTCTTCCAGTTCTTTGACCCTCTACACCACTGCTTCACATTTCCTGATTACCAGCTAGTGCCTACTTTGGAGGAATTTTCTCAACTCTTGAGGATTCCTATTCTCCATCAACTACCCTTCAACGGTACGGAAAGAGATCCAAAGCCTGAAGATGTTGCTCAAGCCCTACACTTGCAACCATCTGATGTCAAAGGTCATTGGGAAACCAGAAGTGGTGTCAAGTGTTTCTTGGCAAAGTTTCTGTTTGATAAAGCTCAAGAATGCTGGAATTCTCTACACCTACAAGCCTTTGAGGAGATTGTATCTCTTCTCATCTATGGGTTGGTCTTGTTCCCTAACCCTGACCAGCTTATAGATGTCAATGCTGTCAAAATCTTCATGGCTCGCAATCTGGTGCCTACATTGCTTGGGGATATCCTCCACTCATTTCACACCCGAATAATGAGGAAAAGAGGTGTTCTCATGTGCTGTACTCCTCTATTGGCAAGATGGTTTATTTCTCATCTTCCCCAATCAATTTTGAAGAATGAGCAAGGTTTGAGGTGGTCACAACGGTTGATGACTCTTAAACATTCAGATGTCCATTGGTGTTCTCGATCCAGAGAGAATGTTATCATCTTTGACCATTATGGAGAATTCCCTAATGTCCCTCTACTTGGAATTAGAGGAGGCATCACCTACAACCCCTGCTTGGCTCTGAGACAGTTTGGGTATGCCCAAAGAGATGGCCCACATGACATGCTGATTTCAGACTTGGTTTTTAACTTCGACAACGACGATCAAAAACTTCGACAAAGGTTTATCCGAGCTTGGAGGATGCCCAACAAAGTGCACAGTAAGACCTTGGGACACAAGAATTCCATTCCCCTTGAGCCTTACCTCAAGTGGGTACGAACCCGCGCCCAAAGTCTTATGATGCCTTACCCTTACATTCTTCATGTGATCAAAGAGCATGTTATGGAAGGAGAGGTTCCATACACCCTCCTACATCCTGACATGCCAACATCATTAGAAGATTTACAAAGGAGTTGGATACAGCTCAAGGGAGAACGCGACACTTTTGAAGCCCAATTCTACGCCAGTGAGAAGAAGGTTTTGGAAATTACTCGTCAACTTCACGAAGAGCAGACTCTCAACACCTACATTTCACCAAAGAGGATGCGCAACGTCTTTTTACATTAGAATTTTGTATTATTTTTCCCATGGGGAATTTATGTACTGACAAATTCTATCTTATTAATATGACGTGTGTTCCTTTTTTTGTTTACAACAAATTTGAATTTCTGAATCCTTGAATGCATTACATGAATACATATCATTCATCATATGCATAAACAGATCTTCACACCAGGTTTCCTTATCTCTCTGTTGTTTATTTCAGCAAGATGGATATTGAGAAGACGGTCAAAGACTTGCAAGCGCAGAATTCACAGTTCCAACAGCTACTCATGACCTTGGCTAAGGGGCAAGAGGAGCTCAAAACCTTGCTAGAAAAGGAAAAAGAGAAAAATAAAAAGAAAAGAGTTGGTGTGGCTACCTTGGGTAGAAGATTTGAAGGTCAAGCTAGAAGGGTCCTGGATTTCCCCTCAACATCTGATGATTGGGGTAGGAAAAGGAAAGGGAATTGCAGTACCATCTGAGTCTGAGGAAGAAGAAGAAGAAGAGGATGAAGACTATTTTGAACAGCAGTATCCTCCTGCAGATGAGAAATACAAGAACTTGGAAGAACGTCTGGCAGCTATGGAGGTACAGAGAGTGCCTGGGCTGGATTTTGAGGAACTAGGTTTGGTTTCTGGAATTGTCATTCCCCCTAAGTTTAAGGTGCCTATTTTTGCTAAATACGATGGGTTATCTTGTCCCAAGATGCACCTACGGTCTTATGTTAGAAAAATCCAACCACATTCTTCTGACAAGGATATGTGGGTCCATTTCTTCCAAGACAGTCTTTCGGGGATGCAGTTGGATTGGTTCTACAAGCTAGAGAGGTCTAATGTGCACAATTGGGAGGATTTGGTTGCTACCTTCTACAGACAGTATCAATATAATGCGGACTTAGCAATAACCCGTACTCAATTACAGAGTATGGGCATGGTCTCAAATGAAGGTTTCAAAGAGTATGCTCATAAATGGAGAGACTTGGCGGGAAGGGTGCAGCCACCATTATCTGAAAGAGAGCTTGTTGATATGATTTTGGGGACTCTGTCAGGTCCATTCTTTAATCACTTGATCGGAAGTTCGTCTGCGGGGTTCACCGAGTTAATTCTAACTGGTGAAAGAGTTGAAGTCGGAATCAAGAGCGGGAAAATTCAAAAGGATGTATATGCTTCCGCTGCCATCAAAAAGACTTTTCCAGCAAAGAAGGAAGTCTCAGCTGTCTACTCCCAAAGAGGTCAAGGAAGACTTGAGCGCCGGCCAGTGGTAGGGGCCGTAATGATTCAGAAGTCTGCAGCTGATCAGCCTAGAAATAATCAACCCAGAACCAACCAAACAAGGGTGGAAAGGCCTACACGGAAATTCACCCAGATAAACATGACTCCTGCTCAGGTCCTCCCTCATATCCTGAAGTTAAACCTTACTAGTTTGAGAGAGGCCCCGAAGAATCCGAATACAACTTCTCCTTACTACCATGCCAACGCCAAATATGCTTATCATTCAGACAGCCTGGGGCACGACACCAACCATTGTTGGGCCCTCAAGAATAAGATTCAGGATTTAATAGACGCTAAAGAAGTTGAATTCGACGCCCCTAAAAAGCCAAATGTGATCTCTGCTCCAATCCCAAAGCATGGCCACCATGCCCATGTTGTTGAAGAAGATCTTTTTGTTGCTACTGTTGATGATTTGATGACTCCGCTACCGATAATCAAGTTGAATTTGCTGAAGGCTAGGATTTTCCCAGGTTATGAAGAAGATTGCTACCTTTGTTCATCCTTACCAACCGACTGTCTGTTGTTGAAGTTGGGCATCCAACGCCTAATGGATAATCAAGAAATCCTTTTTGAAAAGACTCCTGTTACACTGACTCCTATCAATGATATTTCAATAATTACCATATCCGCCAATCTTTCCAAGGTCTCCAAAAGACCTGTTAAGATTACATCTGATCCGAAGATTGTACCTTTGAAGATAACCATGTCGGGGCCTAACCCGTACAAGTCCAACAAATCAATACCGTGGAACTATGGGGGAGAGATATTTTACCACGGTATTAAACAAATTGAATCAAATGAAGAGAGTTCTGATGAAGAGACTTCCGACATTGGAAACATTGCTGGAACGAGTAAAATCACCCGCAGTGGAAGAATTTTCTCTCCGGAGATTGCTCCTCCAAAGGAAATCTCTGGACCCTCATCCGCTCCTAAGGTCACTCCTGTACCGGTAAACATATCTACGAGAACTCCGATTATTGAAGAAGTTGTAATTCCTGTGGTTATGCCCTCTGCTGCTGTTGATGATAGAGGGAAAGGGATCTAAGAAGAGCCTGTCAGGACGAGGGCTCAGCCATTGATTATCCCTGAAACCACTCAGAAAGAAATGGAAGAGATTTTGAAAATAATCAAGAAAAGCGATTATGATGTTATGGAACAACTGGGGCAAACCCCATCAAAGATCTCTATGTTTGCCTTACTGCTTTGTTCGGGAGCTCATGCTAAAGCTTCGATCCGATTTTTGAAGACGGCCCATATGCCACAGGAAACCTCTGCGGATCAGTTCCAGGAATGTGTAGCTAGCCTAACAGTTGAAAATGGTCTAGGATTCTCCGATTCCTATTTAACATCAAAAGGGAGAAAACATAATGACGCTCTGCATGTTTCGGTGGAATGCAGAGGGACTACTCTAGCACACGTACTGGTAGACATTGGTTCTTCGCTGAAAGTTTTGTCGAAGAAGGCATTGGATAGGTTGGATTTTGAAGGCCTAACCCTGAAACTCAGCAATATTATTGTCAGAGCCTTTGATGGTTCTAAAATGATGGTCCACGGGGAGATGGACATCCCGATTAAAGTGGGAACTGAAACCTTCAACTCCACATTCTACGTGATGGACATCCGTCCTTCCTATTCTTGCTTGTTGGGAAGACCTTGGATTCACCATGCTGGAGCTGTTACCTCCACTCTGCATCAAAAGCTCAAGTACCCTGTCAAGGGGAAATTTATAACTGTTCACGGCGAAGAGGAATACATGATAAGCCATCTAAATTCTTTCTGCTATGTAGAATTGGATGGTGAATTCATCGAAACCCCCTTTCAGCATTTTGAGGAGGTAGCTCAGGAGATTGCGGCAACCAAGACAGTGTCTTATGTACCCATGATTACCAGACCTCCGCCTCGGATATCGTCACTCAAAGATGCAAGGGCTGTGATTGAAGAAGGAGGAAGCACAATCTGGGGACAGCTTCCTGATTTTCCTTTCAAGTCAGATAAATTCGGCTTGGGTTTCACTTCGGCTAGTCAAAAGGTTGTGCGTCTCTCACGGGATGGAGGGCCACCAGTGAAGATCACCCATCATGGAGTCAATGCTTTGGAGGATAGTGAAGAGGAGAGCAACCTGGAAGACTGGATTTTCTCTACTGTGGATGGAGGACTATGCAATTGGGAGGCAAAGGATTTTGTTCCCATTACTTTCATGAATTAGTAATTTATCTTTCAAACATTTCTGTTGGTTTGTAATAATTCTCAGACAATTCGTACACTTTTTACCTTGTGCCTTACCCGAGGCATATAGGTCCATTTGTAAGGGATTGATTTTTCATCTTCATATGCCATTTTAATGAATCATGGACGTTTTCACATATAAACTTTTGTGTTCATTGTCTTTATTTTTGCATTTTATTTGTTTAAAGATGGCTATCCCTTACACACACCCACACTCACAAATGCAGGTACCCTTCCATTCCGGATTCCATGGGTAACAATTATGCTATGACCTTCAGTGACTCTGAAGATCTGGTCTACCATGCCGAATACGAAGGTGATGAAGACTATGAAGTACCGGGAGAATTGGCTAGACTGCTACAACAGGAAGAAAGGGCTATTCTACCTCACGAGGAGCTGTTAGAGACAATCAACTTGGGTACTGAGGAAGACAGAAAAGAAGTTAGAGTGGGTGCCAACCTAGAGCCAAGTGTCAAAGAGTGCTTAATTCAGTTGTTGAATGATTATGTTGAGATCTTCGTCTGGTTCTATGAAGACATGCCGGGACTCGATACAGATATTGTGGTACACCGTCTACCCACAAGAGAAGACTGTCCACCAGTTAAACAGAAAGTTCGCCGCATGAGGCCCGACATGTCTGAAAAGATCAAAGCAGAAGTTATGAAGCAGTTAAATGTTGGATTTCTTATTGTTACTTCCTATCCATAATGGGTTGCTAACATTGTGCTCGTACCTAAGAAGGACAGCAAAGTGAGAATGTGCATGGATTACAGAGACTTAAACAGGGCTAGCCCTAAAGGTGACTTTCCACTACCGCACATTGACATCTTGGTTTACAATACAGCTCAACCCAAGGTATTTTCTTTCATGGATGGATTTTTAGGGTACAACCAGATCAAAATGGCACCTGAAGACATGGAGAAAACTACTTTTGTTACACAGTGGGGTACGTTCTGTTACAAAGTGATGCCATTCGGACTGAAGAATGTTGGGGCAACCTATC
Source organism: Vicia faba (assembly GCA_948472305.1). Taxonomy (NCBI): domain Eukaryota; kingdom Viridiplantae; phylum Streptophyta; class Magnoliopsida; order Fabales; family Fabaceae; genus Vicia; species Vicia faba. Next base: position 231,006,005 of record OX451737.1, read on the forward strand.
AGCGTGCCATGGTAGCTTTGTTTCATGATATGATACATCATGAGATAGAAGTCTACGTAGACGACATGATAGCCCGTTCACAAACTGAAGAAGAACACCTCGACCATCTGCAAAAGATGTTTGTCAGGTTGAAAGAGTACAAGCTCAGACTGAACCCTAACAAGTGCACTTTCGGAGTCAGGTCCGGTAAACTCTTGGGTTTCATTGTCAGCAACAAAGGCATCGAAGTTGATCCTGCCAAAGTCAAAGCTATACAAGAAATGCCTGCCCCTCGCACTGAGAAGGAGGTCAGAGGTTTCTTGGGACACCTAAACTTCATTGCAAGGTTCATTTCTCACCTAATATCTACCTATGAGCCAATCTTCAAGCTATTGAAGAAAGATCAGGTGGTTAACCATTACTGTCTTGACGATTATAGTGAACCATTATTGTCTTTTGTTTTGGAAGGACTCCTTTGGTGCCATTCATTGTGCACCTGGATCAGCTGAGAAAACTACCCTGCCCCAGGTTATAAGTAAGGGTTTTAATTTTTGAAAAGAAAAACTCCGACTTCTTTGGCTCAAAGGGGGTTGACGAGGGATTATCTTCCTTATAACTCCAGTGTTTAGGATTTGAAACAATGCTTGTACCTCATCAGCGGGGTTTATCCAAAAGCATACTGTAAAGATCGTGGTATCGGTTTCGTCATCATCCCTCAAGAGGCTTAGAATTTTAAATCGAGAGTTTGAACATCAAAAAAATAAAAGCAGTTTTGAATATGGTGAAAACAATTACTTCAAAACAGACACGTGTAATGCATTAATGAAATAAGAAAGTTTGACATGATAATTGTTTGAACAATCAAAGAAAAATACAACTTGAACATTCGAACGAACAAAAGTTTTTCAATCCTAGCCATGTTTTGGCAAGGGAGCAGTGATCACATTGGGAGTCTCAGCAGGCTCGAATTCGATCTCTTTGGCATCAATCATATTCTGAATCTTGTATTTCAATGCCCAACAATCCTCAGTATCGTGCCCCGGGCTACCAGAATGATAAGCACACCTCGCATCTGGGTTGTAGCTTGGAGAAGAAGTCTTTGGATTTGCATGAGGGTTTATCACCGCAATCAGATTCATCTTCAACATGTGCTGCAATGCTTGTGACAATGGCATGTTGATATTGGTGAACTGTCTTTTAGGCTCGTCCGGCCTTTGTTGATTTCCCTTTTGCTGTTGTCGGCATGGTGTAGAACCAGAGATCAGAACTGCCCCTACATGTTGGTCACGACGACTCTTTTGACTGTACGCAGCATTGGACTCTTTCTTCCCACTGTAAGGCTTTTTATGGGCATCGGAAGGTGTGGCTTCTTGAATCTTCCCAGACTTGATACCAGCTTCAATTCTTTCCCCAGTCAAGATCAGATCTGTAAATCCGGCAGAAGAATTCCCGATCAGATGGTTGAAGAACGGACCAGACAAGGTCCCCAGGAACATATCAACGAGCTCACGGTCAGTCAAAGGTGGCTGCACCCTTCCAGCCAAGTCTCTCCACTTTTGCGCATACTCCTTAAAACCTTCACCCGTCCCTAGTGACATACCCTGGAGTTGGGTACGCGTAGGAGCGAGGTCGGAATTATACTGATACTGCTTATAAAATGCAGTAGCCAAGTCCTCCCAGTTTCGAATACTGGTTCCATCCAGCTGATAGAACCACTCGAGTTGAGCCCCTGAAAGGCTATCCTGGAAGAAATGGATCCATAGGTTCTTGTCTACAGTGTAAGGTTGGATCTTCCTTACATATGTACTTGTCCTCAGCAGGAGGGTATTGTTCATCATCATAATCAGTCTCGTTGTCGGAGACCACGGGACTAGGAACCCTTCTCTCTTGGGGACTGTCTTTGCCTACAGATGAGGTTGTCAGCTCAACCTCATTCTGTGATCCACTCCCAGATCTGCGTCTAGTGTTGAACAAAACAGTCCTCTTCTTCTTCTTCTTCCTCTCCTTCAGAATCAGAGTCTTTAAGTCCTGTTGACCCTGGGCTAGGTTCATAACCAACTCTTGGAACTGGGCATTCTGGGCCTGGAGGGCCTTGATAGCTTGTTCAGCGGAAGGATCGGCGGACATGATGATTGCTAAAATAAACAGTGAAGAAGATAAGTGACCTGTGAAGAAGGGTACCTGTTATGCGATGATATGTATGATATGCATGCAATGTTTTCAAGGATCTCGCGGGGTAAACAAGAAAAATTGTCAGAATTTGAATCTGGTAGCTTGATTGAAGGAACTTCCTGTTGTTGAGAGTCTTTCTTCAAGAGTCAAGGCTCACCATATCGAGTGGGTCATAGCCCCTGACTCAAGTTATCATGTTTTGATCTTGGCTAGAGGAAAATAAATCCCCTTTGCCCCTTGCTAGACAGTTGGTTCATCATGACCTGCATCGCAAACCCTTGAGATCCTTGAAATGGATTAGTCCTTGTGCATGATGTATGCAATGGTATGATGGCATGATGTTATGCTATGCGTGGAGTGAGGTAAGTAAACCCTGTAATAAGTCCCAATTAAGGATTGTAAACAAAACCTGCAAGAACTCATGGGGTCAGATAACAAGCATGCAAGTAGTTCAAATTGGAAGGCACACAAGTCACACAAAAGAGCCCTTAGATTTTAGGCCGGCATGAAGTTTAGGTACTACCCTCTTGAAGTTTTGTTGGTTAAGACCTGTCTTAGAAAATAGTAACCGGGTTCTAGAGGATCTCAATATCATCGACTACCCTCAATCGGTCATAACTCCAGCATCGCAACCTTTTCTTGCGGCCAGAACCATCGCGAGAGTTTAGCCTCAATGAGTGTAGCATACTGCTACTGTTCTATTGGCCAAGTTGGGTCATTTAAGGTTCTAAGGTAGGTTGGTGCTTAATGACTCCTCAGAAGACCCATATTCTCCTCGTTGCAACACAAGGGATATCGGTACAGACCAAGGTGCCACACCAACGTAGCCACTGCTTCACCCGTGTCGGTCTACGCCGGACAGGTCCCTCACAGCTTATGCTACCTAAAGGGTATTCCCCAGATCCGGGTTAGGATCTATGAAACTCCAAGACAAAACCCACAATATTAAGGCAAACAAAGCAAGCAATTGAAAACAAGAGTGGTCTAATCCTAAGGTACACCTCACTTTTAAATATTCCCCAACAGAGTCGCCAGTTCTGTGATCGGTGGAAATAGAATTGACTGTTTTTAATGCTGGATCGCGTATGTCGCGGTAAGCAAGAGTCGCCACCGTCTTTTATGTTCTCCAACAAGGAAAGGACAAAAGCACAGCAAAATTCCTTTTCGAGATGTTTCTCGGTTCGGGAGGTAGATTATAGAAAGGGAAGGTCTTAGCACCCTTTCTATCCGTGGTTATCCACGGGCTCTTAGGTACTTGCTCACTATGTTTTCAAAATGTTTTGCTTTTCAAGTGTTTGTGGCTTTTGAAAAAGTTTCGTTTTGAAAACTTCTAGGTAACTCTTGTATCTGTCCTCAAGAGTGTATGAAGTATTTGTTTGAAAACTTTTTGAAAGTGTAGGTGCGAAAAGTATTTTTGTTGTTTTGAAAAGAGCAAGTACCCAGGAGACATCTACCTACCCTAAGGAATTAAGTTGTGTAAGAGTCCTTTAGACAGTACTATCCCACTATTGAGAAGTAGGCAGCACCGTCGTTGGAGTTATTCGGGTCAATTCGATTATCGGGACATGTGGTCACCAAAGCAATGGTAGGACGCCTTAGCGGTAACCCTAATGTCCTAGATCCTTTTATCCGAGGCAACCGTTTCGAGGCAGCTGGATCTTTAGACAGGAGGGCGACCTCTAAAACACCCTATACTTGATGACCACCTCGAGGCAACCAAGTGAGGCGTACCCTAGAAGTGGCATGTACACGTGTGTTGGATTCAGTTTATGTTTATCTTTGAACATGCATCATTGTGATCTACGAGTTGTTTTTAATTTTCATACAAGTCTTGCAGGCATGTTAATACTTTGTGCGGAAAATAAAGTGCGGAAAGGTAAATCTACGCTATTACAAGGCGCGGGTTTATACATCGCCAAAAACAAAACCCGTTTGGAAATAAATGCGAGAAAAGTAAAGAAAGCGGTAAAAGCCCTAATTAACTATTACATCCTCGGAACAGATACATAAATATGATAAAAAAGAATTAAAGCGCGAAAAGAAATTAAATCGGGACGTCCTTAGGGTTTTGACCCTTTTTGAGAAAAGAATGAGATTTGGTCCTTTTTTGCAATTAAAATTAAACCTAATAGCTAATTAATTAATTATTTACAAGAAAAATATTTTTGTGTTTTTTATGTTTTTAATGAAAATAAAAATAAAAAGAAATTAAAAGTTGTCAAAAGAAAAACCTAATTCTAGATGATTTTTATTTATTGTAAAAAAAAAGGATTAAAGTTAACCTAATTAACTAAATTAATTATATTTAAAGTTTATTTACAAAAATAATGATTAATGGTGAAAATAATAAATAATAAAAATAATCAATATTTTAAGTTTCTGATTTTATTATGAAAAATAATTTATGAATTAATTAGATAATAGTAATAATAATTATTAAAAGAAAATAGAAAAGAAATAGAAACCAGGGGGGTATGCTGGGCCCATAGGAGGTGAATTTGTTGAATCTGGCCCACTAACACAAAGCCCCGTTTGACTTCTAGAATTGTCCAGGTACGCGTTGACTGAGGAACACCATGATCCTCCATCTCTGGCCTTTGGATTCTCCTTTGTGGCCACCTGGCATGCTGGTTTGTGAGGTGTATGATAGACCCTCTTTGGAAACCTGCACGTGATTAGGTTAGAAAAAATATGAACAAGCGTTTGGGGGACATGGGAATCGAACCCAGGTCCCAATGGTACACAGCCAGATCACTAACCACCACACCACGCTGCATGCTTTGTTAATATAGTGGATAATGAACATAATATATAAAAAGATCAATTATGCTGGAAATTATGAAAAAGCGCGCGCCCTTTTAAACCGTCCAATGGCATAGCACCACGTCCTCGTCTTCCTCACGAAACCTGCAAAATAATGAATAGATAGCGGGGGGTTTTAACCCCCACAACCTGCATCCATAGAAAATAGCGAATAGGCGTGTGCTGTACATAAATTGTTCGCGAGGGTTGGGTTTGATTCGTCTGGCCTTGACGAATTCAACCATAGGCATTATGAAGCCTAATTTTTCCCATGCTGAAAAACCCCAAAATCAAAGCTTCAGAACCCTAAATTTCATCAATGGCAGTTTATGATTCTGGACACCATAATGCAATTCACCTGTACCATTAGCTTCAGAGAGATTCTAGCAATGCAAAGCACACGGAAAATTATGTTAATAATGCATGAATTATGAGATACGATTATGGAAAAAAGTAATGAACCGTGTGACTGTTCTTGCGTGTTTCTTGAGCTTTAAGGCTTGTTTTTGATTGCTACACGCTTATGGGAATGCTAGCAATGTATTAGAATCCTTAAATTGCTTTGAAAGGGCCTGGAAGGTGGAATTCAGTTTTGAATTTTCTTGACTTTTTTTCAATATTGCATATGGTTTTCTGCAGCAGCTTTCACGTGTGAGGCATTAGGGTTAGCTTTAGTATATATAATAGAACTGATTTAGGTTAAAATCTTGGTCAAAGATCCATGGAATTATGATTTGTATATTTGATTTTCAATCAAATATTTTTCAATCTTTTTGATTGAAAAACCTTGCCAAATTGGGAGATTTTGGTCCCCTTGATGTGCACACGAAATCTCCAGCTTGTCTTGAGCTTATTTGCTTCACAAAAGATTGAGAAAAACATATCTTGATATTTTCCTACATTTTAAATCAATTAAATGAATTAATATTAATAAAAATCCAATTAATTAATAAAAAATGAGAAAATAAATTCAAATAATCCCAATGGGTCGTGCATAGGCCTTGGACAATGTTTCAAGAAGAAATTTGAGGCCCATTAGCAAAAATGATGTGTTTTGAGCAAAGTTGACTTTTGCAAGTTCACAAAACTTTCCCAACTTCTCCTATGCATATCTTGCTCAATTTTGATCATATGAACATGTTCTTGGACATTTTGGAATGGTATTGAAGTCCTCTAACCAATGCCTTTGGTCCCATGTCATTTTGATTTACCAATCTCAAGTTATGGTCTTTGACTTGAAGTGCCTTTTTGTTGACTTTTGAAATTGACCTATAATGTAGAAATTGATAACTTTTGTGAGAGCATTTCTTGGACTTGGAATGTGAATATGAGTTGTAGGAAATTTCATCCCCTTAAAAATGAGCATTGGATTGGATTTTTCTGATAAACCATGAAAAAGTTATGCCCTGGTCAAGATACAGTTGACTTTTCAGCTGTCCAAAAATAGAAACTTTTGCATCTTTGATGATTTTTGAGCCATGCTTGTGGAATCATGATCAAGACTTGATCAAATGATGATTGTGAGCTCAAAATAAGATGTTGACCAAAAATTATGACTTTTGACTGTAAAATGACCATTTTGCCCCTGCAATTGACTGTGAAGCAAATAGGGCTTTTGACTGTAGAATTTGATGTTGTGAGTCTTGAGACTTGACATGTAGATGCTTAACAATGTATATAAGCACATGAGACTTGATTGAGCCATTGAAAACCTCAAATTCATTGAAGGAACCAAAACCCTAGTTTTGACTGGCTTAGGAGGCATTTGAACTGTGCAGTCCTTGAGCAATTCTTGAACCAATTGAAGGTGATTCTTGGAAAACTTTGAAGAATATGGGAGGGCAAATTTTGTGGTACAACAGTTTCCCCTGTTCAATCTTCTTAGACCTGAGGATGTAGATTGGCTTGCGTGCCTTTCGTGATCCGAAGGTGGAAGATGATTGAACACTAGAGTGCCCAGAAATTTGCACTCACATAGTGTAGAGTATCAGCAATGTGATGTCGGGAATGGGCTTACATATGCCATTTGGAGAGATGATGGATAGGAGGATGGGCTTATAGATGCCATCCGGAGATTATTTGTTGAATTGTAATCTTGTAAGTTGAACGAGGGAACCTGTGTACGGTTGCCTGATGATGAGCTCGTGTAAAACAGCATTTTGGAAAGAAGGAAACCTGTGTAGGGTTGACTGATGATGAGCCCGTGTGAAACTGCATCTGAAGTGGAGAAGGAACCTGTGTGGGGTTACTTTGACGACGAGCCTGTGTGAAGCTGCATCTTTGAAGGAAGGAAACCTGTGTAGGGTTGACTAATGATGAGCCCGTGTGAAGCTACGTCTGGAGTTGTAGGAAACCTATGTAGGGTTTACTGATGACGAGTCCGCGTAAAAACTACGTCTGGAGTTGAAGGAAACCTGTGTAGGGTTTACTGATGACGAGTCCGTGTAAAACTGCATCTTTGGAGAGAGAGAACCTGTGTAGGGTTTCTTGGTGATGAGTCCGTGTAAAACTGCATCTCGAAGAGAGGGAACCGGTGTAGGGTTACTTCGGGATAAGTCCGTGTAAGACTTCTGGAGGAACCGGGGTAAAGTTACTGCAGGATAAGTTCGTGTAAAACTTCTGGATGAACCGGCGTAAGGTTACTGTGATAAGTCCGTGTAAGACTTCTGGAGGAACCGGGGTAAGGTTACTGCAGGATAAGTTCGTGTAAAACTTTAGGAGGAACCGGGGTAAGGTTACCTTGGGATAAGTTCGTGTAAAACTTCAGGAGGAACCGGGGTAAGGTTACCTTGAGGTAAGTTCGTGTAAAACTTCAGGAGGAACCGGGGTAAGGTTACCTTGAGGTAGGTCCGTGTAAGACTTTAGGAGGAACCGGGGTAAGTTTACCTTGGGATAAGTTCGTGTAAAACTTCAGGAGGAACCGGGGTAAGGTTACCTTGAGGTAAGTTCGTGTAAAACTTCAGGAGGAACCGGGGTAAGGTTACCTTGAGGTAAGTTCGTGTAAAACTTCATCTTGGAATTGAGAAAGAACTGGTGTAGGGTTACTTTGTGATAAGTCCATGTAAGACTTATTCTGAAAGAAAAGGAACTGGTGTAGGGTTGCCTGTGGAGGATGAGTCCGTGTAAGACTTCGTCTGAAAATTGAGAAGGAACCGGTGTAGGGTTGCCTCATGATGGTCAAGTAGATAGTCGTCCACAGAATTTTCTTGGCTTGTTACCGGTACTAAACTGGGACTTGGAAAGGTTGATGGTAGCCATCTTTTGATTGACCTTTTCCTGAAAAGGCAAAACATTAGTTGTATGCAATGTCATGATGTATGAAATGCATGATGTTCTCAAAAATAAATGAGATTGTATGATATGACGCGTATACGCATGTATCATGATGTATGAAAATGTGATGTTTGTGAATGTATTTTCGTTTCAGAAAATAAATCCTTGACGAATGTCGGGAGCTTGTTAAATCCTGGGCTGATGTTTGAAGAGTAGAGTACTTCGTCTCCGCTGGGGATGATGGTTGCAAGAATAACCCGGTAGGAGAAGATGACTCCGTTGGGGAATAAACTTGGTGGAGAGATTACTCTGCGGGGAATTACTCTGTGGGGAGTCAAGGTGTCTTGGTTACATTCTTCCGCTGAACTTACCTTGGTACCTTGGGGGACAGAGCAACTAGATTGTTTAGACAATTCTCATTGCCCCAGCTTCTGTGGGAGAAGAAGGCCTGTGAGGGTGCTTGATACCTGCCGATGACAAGTCTTCTTCTGGTAGGCAAGTGACGAGATGACGGGACATAGTTGTACGCTTTGATTCCTAATTTTTGCCTGGACCGCCCTTTCGGTTTTTCGGTCCACCGGGATACCCCTTTTTGCCCAAGCCGCCTTTTCAGGTTTTCGACTTGCCGGGTGTACAAATTTTTTCATTTTCATCCCTTATTTTTGCCCGAACCCCTTTGGTTCGCCGGGAAGCCCTTATTTTTGCCTAGGTGTGTCAACCTAGCGGGTCTTTGATTATGCGTAGTATTTTTTCGACTATGTCCATGCTCTCAGAGTGCAGGGAGTTGTCACTGTTGGTAGTATTGTGTTGCCATACCGCCAGGAAATGTTTGATCATGCAAGATTCGTTGCTGGAATTCATGTATGATGCCCCAAGTGACTCAGGCGGAGATTTGCCCCTGGCTATTTGGCATTTTTGAGAGATTCCCTGAATCTTGACTGGGCTGCCCCAGATGATAGACAATGCTCATGTCGTGCCCCTTGGTTGGAAGTGTTTTTCCACTTGGAGTGACTCTTTTGTTGAGAAGACCTTTGTTCACTAGATATTCGTCGTGCGACTTTCTCTGATGTTCGAACAAGTAGTCATATGCAAACAAAATTATTTTAAGAATGCAAAGCTTATGTCTGTCTTGAAGTTTTTGAAAATGCGTTTTTAGTAAAACAAGTGATTTTTTTGTAAAATGTGATGTCAACTCAGGATTTTACAGCAAGCCCTATAGGAGTCAGGATACCTTTCGTAACAGTATGCTTTCAAACTAACCTATGCTTCAGCTAGGACTTTTAAGGGTTATAACGTAGCCTGGTTCACGGTTTAAGAAACAAAGGATAAAGGCTCAAATTTATTTGTACCCACCCGTTCTTCGTGATGTTCTTCGATCCTAAACTCAGTTAATCGTGCGTTCGATCTTGTTTGAGTCTTTGCTCTGATATTCCAGTGATGGCTCGGATACTGATAATTTATTTTGAACAGGAAGTCATTTTGTTGAGGGTTTGTAGGACCTCTTTCTTTTCGATTTTATTATCCCTGTCTTTTTGCCTGAACTGTTTCTTTTATGATTACAGTCAGCGGGATGCCCCAGTTTTTGTAAGTCTCCTTCATAGGTTTTGACTTATTGGGCTTTTATTTTGAGAGATAACGACTGCCTGTCTTGACGATTATAGTGAACCATTATTGTCTTTTGTTTTGGAAGGACTCCTTTGGTGACATTCATTGTGCACCTGGATCAGCTGAGAAAACTACCCTGCCCCAGGTTATAAGTAAGGGTTTTAATTTTTGAAAAGAAAAACTCCGACTTCTTTGGCTCAAAGGGGGTTGACGAGGGATTATCTTCCTTATAACTCCAGTGTTTAGGATTTGAAACAATGCATGTACCTCATCAGCGGGGTTTGTCCAAAAGCATACTGTAAAGATCGTGGTATCATTTTCGTCATCCTCCCTCAAGAGGCTTAGAATTTTAAATCGAGAGTTTGAACATCAAAAAAATAAAAGCAGTTTTGAATATGGTGAAAACAATTACTTCAAAACAGACACGTGTAATGCATTAATGAAATAAGAAAGTTTGACATGATAATTGTTTGAACAATCAAAGAAAAATACAACTTGAACATTCGAATGAACAAAAGTTTTTCAATCCTAGCCATGTTTTGGCAAGGGAGCAGTGATCACATTGGGAGTCTCAGCAGGCTCGAATTCGATCTCTTTGGCATCAATCATATTCTGAATCTTGTATTTCAACGCCCAACAATCCTCAGTATCGTGCCCCAGGCTACCAGAATGATAAGCACACCTCGCATCTGGGTTGTAGCTTGGAGAAGAAGTCTTTGGATTTGCAGGAGGGTTTATCACCGCAATCAGATTCATCTTTAACATGTGATGCAATGCTTGTGACAATGGCATGTTGATATTGGTGAACTGTCTTTTAGGCCCGGCCGGCCTTCGTTGATTTCCCTTTTGCTGTTGTCGGCATGGTGTAGAACCAGAGATCAGAACTGCCCCTACATGTTGGCCACGACGACTCTTTTGACTGTACGCAGCATTGGACTCTTTCTTCCCACTGTAAGGCTTTTTATGGGCATCGGAAGGTGTGGCTTCTTGAATCTTCCCAGACTTGATACCAGCTTCAATTCTTTCCCCAGTCAAGATCAGATCTGTAAATCCGGCAGAAGAATTCCCGATCAGATGGTTGAAGAACGGACCAGACAAGGTCCCCAGGAACATATCAACAAGCTCACGGTCAGTCAAAGGTGGCTGCACCCTTCCAGCCAAGTCTCTCCACTTTTGCGCATACTCCTTAAAACCTTCACCCGTCTCTAGTGACATACCCTGGAGTTGGGTACGCGTAGGAGCGAGGTCGGAATTATACTGATACTGCTTATAAAATGCAGTAGCCAAGTCCTCCCAGTTTCGAATACTGGTTCCATCCAGCTGATAGAACCACTCGAGTTGAGCCCCTGAAAGGCTATCCTGGAAGAAATGGATCCATAGGTTCTTGTCTGCAGTGTAAGGTTGGATCTTCCTTACATATGATCTGAGATGCAGCTTAGGACACGAAGCTCCGTCGTACTTCGCAAAGGCAGGCGCCTTGAACTTGTGTGGGATCACCACCCCAGAAGATAAGCCTAGGTCTCCAAAGTTTAACTCGGGCACATGTTGAATCTCCATTGCACTTAAGCGGTCCTCCAACTGCTTGTACCTGTCCTCAGCAGGAGGGTACTGTTCATCATCATAATCAGTCTCGTTGTCGGAGACCACGGGACTAGAAACCCTTCTCTCTTGGGGACTGTCTTTGCGTACAGATGAGGTAGTCAGCTCAACCTCATTCTGTGATCCACTCCCAGATCTGCGTCTAGTGTTGAACAAAACAGTCCTCTTCTTCTTCTTCTTCCTCTCCTTCAGAATCAGAGTCTTTAAGTCCTGTTGACCCTGGGCTAGGCTCATAACCAACTCTTGGAATTGGGCATTCTGGGCCTGGAGGGCCTTGATATCTTGTTCAGCGGAAGGTTCGGCGGACATGATGATTGCTGAAATAAACAGCGAAGAAGATAAGTGACCTGTGAAGAAGGGTACCTGTTATGCGATGATATGTATGATATGCATGCAATGTTTTCAAGGATCTCGCGGGGTAAACAAGAAAAATTGTCAGAATTTGAATCTGGTAGCTTGATTGAAGGAACTTCCTGTTGTTGAGAGTCCTTCTTCAAGAGTCAAGGCTCACCATATCGAGTGGGTCATAGCCCCTGACTCAAGTTATCATGTTTTGATCTTGGCTAGAGGAAAATAAATCCCCTTTTCCCCTTGCTAGACAGTTGGTTCATCATGACCTGCATCGCAAACCCTTGAGATCCTTGAAATGGATTAGTCCTTGTGCAGGATGTATGCAATGGTATGATGGCATGATGTTATGCTATGCGTGGAGTGAGGTAAGTAAACCCTGTAATAAGTCCCAATTAAGGACTGTAAACAAAACCTGCAAGAACTCATGGGGTCAGATAACAAGCATGCAAGTAGTTCAAATTGGAAGGCACACAAGTCACACAAAAGAGACCTTAGATTTTAGGCCAGCATGAAGTTTAGGTACTACCCTCTTGAAGTTTCGTTGGTTAAGACCTGTCCTAGAAAATAGTAACCGGGTTCTAGAGGATCTCAATATCATCGACTACCCTCAATCGGTCATAAATCCAGCATCGCAACCTTTTCTTGCGGCCGGAACCATCGCGAGAGTTTAGCCTCAATGAGTGTAGCATACTGCTACTGTTCTATTGGCCAAGTTGGGTCATTTAAGGTTCTAAGGTCGGTTGGTGCTTAATGACTCCTCAGAAGACCTATATTCTCCTCGTTGCAACACAAGGGATATCGGTACAGACCAAGGTGCCACACCAACGTAGCCACTGCTTCACCCGTATCGGTCTACGCCGGACAGGTCCCTCACAGCTTATGCTACCTAAAGGGTATTCCCCAGATTCGGGTTAGGATCTATGAAACTCCAAGACAAAACCCATAATATTAAGGCAAACAAAGCAAGCAATTGAAAACAAGAGTGGTCTAATCCTAAGGTACACCTCACTTTTAAATATTCCCCAGCAGAGTCGCCAGTTCTATGATCGGTGGAAATAGAACTGACTGTTTTTAATGCTGGATCGCGTATGTCGCGGTAAGCAAGAGTCGCAACCGTCTTTTATATTCTCCAACAAGGAAAGAACAAAAGCACAGCAAAATTCCTTTTCGAGATGTTTCTCGGTTCAGGAGGTAGATTATAGAAAGGGAAGGTGTTAGCACCCTTTCTATTCGTGGTTATCCACGGGCTCTTAGGTACTTGCTCACTATGTTTTCAAAATGTTTTGCTTTTCAAGTGTTTGTGGGTTTTGAAAAAGTTTCGTTTTGAAAACTTCTAGGTAACTCTTGTATCTGTCCTCAAGAGTGTATGAAGTATTTGTTTGAAAACCTTTTGAAAGTGTAGGTGCGAAAAGTATTTTTGTTGTTTTGAAAAGAGCAAGTACCCAGGAGACATCTACCTACCCTAAGGAATTAAGATGTGTAAGAGTCCTTTAGACAGTACTATCCCACTATTGAGAAGTAGGTAGCACCTTCGTTGGAGTTATTCGGGTCAATTCGATTATCGGGACATGTGGTCACCAAAGCAATGGTAGGACGCCTTAGCGGTAACCCTAATGTCCTAGATCCTTTTATCCGAGGCAACCGTTCCGAGGCAACTGGATCTTTAGACACGAGGGCGACCTCTAAAACACCCTATACTTGATGACCACCTCGAGGCAACCAAGTGAGGCGTACCCTAGAAGTGGCATGTGCACGTGTGTTGGATTCAGTTTATGTTTATCTTTGAACATGCATCATTGTGATCTACGAGTTGTTTTTAATTTTCATACAAGTCTTGCAGGCATGTTAATAGTTTGTGCGGAAAATAAAGTGTGGAAAGGTAAATCTACGCTATTACAAGGCGCGGGTTTATACATCGCCAAAAACAAAACCCGTTTGGAAATAAATGCGAGAAAAGTAAAGAAAGCGGTAAAAGCCCTAATTAACTATTACATCCTCGGAACAGATACATAAATATGATAAAAAAGAATTAAAGCGCGAAAAGAAATTAAATCGGGACGTCCTTAGGGTTTTGACCCTTTTTGAGAAAAGAATGAGATTTGGTTCTTTTTTGCAATTAAAATTAAACCTAATAGCTAATTAATTAATTATTTACAAGAAAAATATTTTTGTGTTTTTTATGTTTTTAATGAAAATAAAAATAAAAGGAAATTAAAAGTTGTCAAAAGAAAAACCTAATTCTAGATGATTTTTATTTATTGTAAAAAAAAGGATTAAAGTTAACCTAATTAACTAAATTAATTATATTTAAAGTTTATTTACAAAAATAATGATTAATGGTGAAAATAATAAATAATAAAAATAATCAATATTTTAAGTTTCTGATTTTATTATGAAAAATAATTTATGAATTAATTAGATAATAGTAATAATAATTATTAAAAGAAAATAAAAAGAAAGAAAATAAAAAAGAAATAGAAACCAGGGGGGTATGCTGGGCCCATAGGAGGTGAATTTGTTGAATCTGGCCCACTAACACAAAGCCCCGTTTGACTTCTAGAATTGTCCAGGTACGCGTTGACTGAGGAACACCATGATCCTCCATCTCTGGTGTTGTACCCCAAAATTTGCCCTCCCATTTCCTCAACATTTTCTCATCACAAAACCCTTGGAGCTCAAGATCCAATTAGGGTTTCCTCTGCTCAAGACTTCTCCTTGCACTGTTGACCCAAATTAGGGTTTGTGTTTGCACAAAGATATTTTGACCTAAAATGCCTAAGATGACTTTCATGCTTCATGTTGGACTCCCAAGTTTATCCACACCAAGTTTCAAGTCTTGATTCCAAATTTTGCCCAGTCAATTGGACAGTTGACCTAGAAATCAACTGTATTGGGGAAAAAGTCAACTGTGGCCAATTGACAGTCAAATCTCATGAAAATTGACCCACATCAACATTATAAACTCACATGGACCATTTGATCAAGTTTGGATCACAATTCCACAAGAAATTTGATCAGATCACCAAAAGGGCAAAATGGTCATTTTTAGGGTTTTGACTGCACAAAGGCAATTTTTGACTGTTTGACCTAGCCAATGGCAAACCAAGATCACATATGGACTCAAGGACCCCATGGAATTATCTTGACATACTCAACAAGTTCAAAAGATCCCAAATGCACAAGATTGACAGTTGAATTTCCCAGTCAATTGATCAATTTTGACTGTATACTGAAAAGTCAAACTTTGACTTTTTGGTCAAAATCAAGAGTCAAGATTCATTTTTCATCAAAACATGCCAAATCATGAAACTTGTTCATCAAGAAATCAAGAAATGCAAATTAGGGTTTGAAATGAAGATTTTTCATAACTTAGAATTTTTCTAAGTTATGAAAAACCCTAATTTTTTCCTAACTTTGTCCCACCTTCTCACCAAGATCTATTTGGATTCAAGCAAAAGTAAAAACATGAAAGTTGTAGCCTATTGCAAAATCTACAACTTTGATTCACAAAGTTTTCCCAAAAGAAGTTTGTATCTCAAGTTACAATTTTTGGAACAAGGGTACCAAACCATTCTTAACTTAGAGAAAATTTGACCTATTTTAGGCAGGATTTTTGCCTAACTTAAAGACCATTTTCCACATACTTCCACTTGGAATTTCAATTTGCACTTCAAAGATGGATTGTATTACACATTCCAAGCTTTCCAAAATGTCCAAGAACTCATCAAACAACCTCATGGTTAGGGAGAATCGAATTTTGCAATATGGCAAAAACTCACTTTTGAATTGGCCAATTTCCATGTTCATAACTTGTGCAATTTTCAAATCAGCATGCTTCCCTTGATTACAGGCCCCTAAACCATCCAACACTCATAAATTTAATGCCAATCCTTTGTGCCAAGACCATGTTCTATGTGTTCAAGCATTGCCTAGGGGTTTAATCCCAAATTGGAAAAAGCATTATATCTATTTTTGCAAAAGTTACACTTTATGTCTAAAGCAAATCAAGAAGGTACAAAGGAAATCTCTTTGGCACAAGTTTAGGAGTTAATCACACTGATCAAGGGGAAGTTTAGCAGCATAGTATGGGGGCCTGTACAGGCTAGAATCATCAAGTGGCCATTGCTTGCTTAAAGTGTAAGAAACATTGCATATGACAGACCAACTCTCATATCAGTGAACTAAGGCTTAGAGAAAGTTATCAAACACATTCTAAACATTCATCCTAAGCTGAAACACGACCCTAAGATCCTCAATACCTCCCCATTCCCAGAATCACCTTCAAACTGCTCAAAACAGGGCATCCCTGCAGTTTGAGTTCCATAGCTCAAACCTTCCATGCTTTCTTACTAAAAACTTGTCAAACACATTCCCTAACATCCCTTGAAGCTAATCAAAACCTAAGACACGACCTGTAAAACTCCCAGGCATCATCACCATTTTCATTTTCTTGTTTTGCAGTTGAAGTTCTCTAGCACGATTCAAGAGGTTTCAAGACAAAGTAAAACTTGGAATAGCATCCTCACACTTCAAAGAAGCTGTACAAATCATCATCTTGCCCTGAAAGCTCCTCCATTGCAAGGCACGATCTCAACTGAACAGTTTTGCTTGAAAGTCCAGGAATTGGGAGATAGAAAACGCGTGTTTGAGTGTTCATACAGGTTCAGAGGTTGAAGAAGACAGGTTTTGGGCTGGGCCTGGAATGTTCTTTCTTTTTGCACCACTTGTTTGCTTTTACACCCCCTAGGCCCATTATGTTTATTTTCATGATTTTTTGACTTTTCTTTTTTCATTCTGACTTATTTATTTTTCCTCATGATATTAAAAATATAAAAATAATTTTTTAAACCATTTTTGAATTTATTAGGCATTTATTTGTTTAAGATAGTTATTTGTATATAAATAAATAAATAAACCCTTTCTACTTAAAATACTAAAGATAATGTAAACACCATTTTACTTTCATTTTTATTTTGTTTTATCTTCTTAAAATATTTTATATAAAATATACCTCTTTTTATAAATATTAAATATTATTATTTTTGTATATAATACATATTTAGTAAATAATACAAATATACATATATATATTAGTATATTTAGGACAAAAATACAAAAAATACATACATTTTTCTTTTATTAATATTTGACATAAAAAAATACTTTTTATAAATACACTTCTTTTTTATTTTTATTTTGTATATAATTATTAATTATTGTACATATTAAATAAATAATACCTTTTACTTAATAAATTAGGGTTTTGCCCTAAATACATAAAAAACTCCAAAAAAATAATACTTTTCATTTTATTTTATTTGACATAAAAATACTCTTTTTTCATACACATAAAAATATTTTTTGCATCTTGCATATTTATTTTATTTCTATTTAATTTGTGCAAGTTAATTGTCTTGTAAATAAATTCCAAACTGATGTAATAGCTAGGTTTAAATTCCTTGTCTAAATATCCCCCCATTTGAACATTTGTACCCCCCTTCCCACATTGTGTTGTAATAGTTTAGAACTTTACTTTTCGCACTTTAACGCTTTCTAAATATACCATGCTAGAATTAGGGTTTGTATGCAAATAAAAAGAACAAAATAGTTTGACCTAATTTCAAGATAATCAAGCATGAAAATGGATAACACATATCACATTTGCACCCCTAGGGTATTCCACTTGTTGCCTTCAATAAATGGGCCATATTGCATGTTAGGTTTCTTTGGGTAAAACAAACAATCAAATGATCATGGTCCCTCGATGACGCTTTCGAAAAGTTGCCTAAAATGATCAAGTCCCTTTCAAAGAAAAATTGCCCAAAGATACTTGGCACCATTGCAATTATGGTCTAAACGATGACCCGCGCCCGTCCCTTTCACATCCTAACATAAGATTGCCCACCAAATGCAATGGTGGAACAAACTTGTTAAAAGGGTTAGAACATAGCGATAATCTTTGAGAAATTTAGGAGTAGATAACCTCTTAGTTACTTGAATCAAACTTGCAAAACAAAACACTTGCCTATTTCTAAAACCACACCTCACAACACTTTCAAAACAACTTTCAAAAACAAATGAAAACTTTTTTAAAAGACATACACCTTTGTATACATCCCAACATGGATCATTACAAAGGTTGCCACCACATTGGCTTCTTTTCAAAACATTTTCAAACCCACACACACAAGAGCACCATTTCAAACAATCGAAAAAACAAGGCAAGTTAATCTAAGCAAGTAACTAAGAGCCCATGGATAACCATGGATAGAAAGGGTGCTAATACCTTCCCTTTCTATAATCTACTCCCCGAACCCAAGAAAACATCTCAAAGGTTTTTGCTGTGCTTTTTAACCTTTCCTTAGGATAAAATAAAAAGTCGGTGGCGACTCTTGCAAAACCGAAACATTTGCGAAAACAAACGCAAAACCATAGTCAGTTCTCCCACCGTATCACAGAACTGGCGACTCTGCTGGGGATAAATTTTTAAAGTGGAGTAACCTTAGGGCTTAGATCACCCTCTTGCATGATTATTTGTTTGATTTGATTGCTTTATATTTTGGCTCTCTTGTTTGGGTTTGCAATCCTACACCCGGATTTTGGGAAACATTTCATAGATAGCAATACGTTGTGGAAACTGTGCGGGGTATACCGACACGGTCAAAGCAATAGCTATATTAGTGCGACATATTTGTGAGTACCGGTAACCCTTGAGTTCAATCAAGGAGAGTTCGGGGCCGCTGAGTGATGTCACTAAGCACTAATGACCTAGAACCTTACTTGACCATCTTGGCCTTTTATTAGGGGTAGTGAGATGACCGGCTTTGGTGCAGTCCGAAGTTGGTAGATACTCGATACTACACTCATTGAGGGTTGTTTTCTTGGAATATTTTGGTCGCTAGTTAAGTGGCTAAACCAAAACGATGAACAATGAAAATAATCCAGTGATATTGAGCTCCTTAGAACCCGGTTACTATTTATAGGACAGGTTTTTTTAAGCCAACTACACTCAAGAGGGTACTTACCTATGAAACCCCATGCAAGCCTGAAACTAGGGATTGGTGTGATTTGCTTGTACATATGTTTGTGCATACATCATGAACATCATAAAGCATCATATGCATTTACTAACCACTTCAAGTGTTTAGATCTTCATCTTTTGTTCTTGTTTTGTAGGTCATGGAAATTCCTCGCAGAAAAACCATCCAAGTCAACCTTGTGAGAATCTCCCCTCAACTCAAGGAGCTCACCTCAAGAATTCCGGAAAGCTCATCCTTCAGTGAAAGACATGGTAGACTGCTCAGCTTAGTCAACACCAACATTGAAGAGGATATGATGAAGGTTTTGTTTCAGTTCTTTGATCCCCTTCACCACTGTTTCACTTTCCCCAACTACCAGTTGGTGCCCACTTTGGAGGAATTTTCTCAACTCCTGAGAATTCCTATCCTTAATCAACTACCTTTTAACGGTACGGAAAAGGAACCAAAGCCTGAAGATGTTGCTCGAGCATTACATCTACAACCATCTGACATTAAAGGGCATTGGGAAACTAGAAGCGGTGTCAAAGGTTTCTTAGCAAAATTCTTGATCGAGAAGGCACAAGAGTGTTGGAATTCATTGGACCTACGAGCCTTTGAAGAAATTGTGGCACTCCTTATCTATGGGTTGGTCCTATTCCCAAATTCTGACCAATTGGTAGATGTCAACGCCGTCAAAATCTTTTTGTCCAGAAATCCAATACCAATATTGCTTGGGGACATCCTTCACTCATTTTACACACGAACAATGAGAAAGAGGGGTGTTCTCATGTGCTGTACTCCTCTCCTTGCAAGATGGTTTGTTTCGCACCTTCCACAATCTGTCTTAAAGAATGACCAAGGTTCAAAGTGGTCACAACGGTTGATGACTCTTACTCACTCTGATGTACATTGGTGTTCTCGGTCCAGAGAAAATGTCATCATCGTCGATCGTTGTGGAGAGTTCCCTAATGTTCCATTACTTGGAATCAGATGAGGTATCACTTACAACCCTTGCCTAGCTTTGAGGCAATTTGGATATGCACGGAGGGATGGCCCTCACGACATGTTGATTCCTGACCTAGTTTTTGACTTCGACAACGATGCGCAAGGACTTCGCCAAAGATTCATCAGAGCTTGGGGAAGGCCCAACAAGGTTGATAGCAAGACACTGGGACACAAGAACTCCATCCCTCTTGAGCCTTATCTCAAGTGGGTACGAGCCCGAGCCCAGAGTCTAATGATACCTTATCCTCATGTTCTCCCTGTGATTAAAGAGCCCGTCAAGGAAGGAGAGGTTCCCTACACCATCCTATATCCAGACATGCCTACATCATGGGAGGAAATGCAGAAAAGTTGGATTCAGCTCAAGGAGGAACGAAACACTTTTGAAGCTAGCTTCTACGCCAGTGAGAAGAAGGTTCTAGAGCTTACCCGCCAACTCCATGAGCAAGAGGCCCTCAACACCTACATCGCACCAAAGATGATGCGCAACGTCTTTTTACCTTGAGAAGTTGTTTTTGTAATATTTGGCCCATGGGGCATTTGTGTACTAACAAATTTCTTCTTATTAATATGACGTGCGTTCTTTTTGGTCTGGAACAATTTTGAATATTCTAAATCCTTGAATGCATTGCATACATAAGCATACCATTCATCATGTGCATAAGCAGGTCTCACGCCAGGTTTCCTTATCTGTCTGCTGTTTATTACAGTAGGATGGATCTCGAGCAAACAGTCAAAGACCTGCAAGCTCAAAATGCACAGTTCCAGCAACTCCTGATGACCTTGGCTAAGGGTCAGGAGGATCTAAAGACCTTGCTGGGGAATAAAGACCCAGTGAAAAAGAAGAAAAAGAGGCTCGGGTGGCTACTTTAGGGAGAAGATTTGAAGGAGAGGCCAGAAGAGTGCTTGAATTTCCTCCTACTTCTGATGAAGGAACCAGTAAAGGAGGTGGGGCTGTGGTACCTTCCGAGTCCGATGCGGAAGAAGAGGAGGTCGAAGAGGATGAAGACTACACTGATCAACAATACCCTCCGGCTGATGATAAATACAAAGGTTTAGAAGACAGGTTGGCCGCCATGGAGCTACAGAGAGTACCAGGTTTGGATTTTGAAGACTTGGGTTTAGTTGCCGGGATTGTGATTCCCCCAAAGTTCAAAGTGCCAGTTTTTGTGAGGTATGATGGGTTGTCCTGTCCAAAAATGCATCTCAGGTCCTACGTAAGAAAGATTCAACCTTATACGGCAGATAAGAACCTGTGGATACATTTCTTTCAAGACAGCCTTTCTGGAGCTCAACTGGAGTGGTTTTATCAGCTAGAGGGAACCAGCATCCGAAATTGGGAAGACTTAGCCACCGCCTTCTACAAACAATATCAGTATAATTCTGACCTTGCTCCTACTCGTACCCAACTTCAGGGTATGTCACTAGGAACAGGCGAAGGATTCAAAGAATATGCACAAAATCGGAGGGATTTGTCTGGTAGGGTGCAGCCTCCTTTAACCGACCGTGAACTTGTTGATATGTTTCTAGGGACCCTATCTGGGCCATTTTTCAATCATCTAATTGGTAACTCTTCCGCGGGGTTTACCGATTTGATCTTAACAGGTGAAAGAATAGAAGCTGGCATCAAGTCAGGGAAAATTCAGAAGGGTGTTGCTGCAAGTGTTGAGAAGAAACCTTTCAAGAAAGAAGCAAGTGCCGTCTATGGTCCGAGAAGACAAGTCAAGCCAGAAAGCCGCCAAGCCGTCAATGCCTTGGTCATTTAAAAACCTATTGCTACTCCTCAGCAGTACAATCAGCAAAGAGGTGAAAGGCCCAAGAGGCAGTATACTCGGCTGAGTATGACCTTGTCACAAATCTTACCGCAACTGTTATCAACCAACTTGGTGACCATCAAAGAGGCTCCAAAGGTCGTGAATACTGCATCTCCTAAGTATAACCCAAATGCCCGTTGTGCTTATCATTCCGATAGCCCCGGGCATACTACTGATGATTGCTGGGCCCTGAGAAATAAGGTGCAAGACCTTATCGATGCAAAGGAAATTCAGTTTGAAGCGCCTGAGAGGCCAAATGTTGTAACTGCTCCTATGCCCCAGCATAGAGTAAATGCCATTGAGGAAGATTTGTATGCCGTTTCGGTGAATGATGTTGCTACCCCTCTCTTGACTGTTAAGAGGAACTTACTACTAGCCGGTTTATTTCCGGGTTGTAGCAAGGGTTGCCTCCTGTGTGCTGTTATCCCTACCGGTTGTCCACTGCTGAAATCAGGCATCCAAAGCCTGATGGATAGCAAAGAAATTCTGTTCAAGAAAACTGCTGTTCCGTTGGTTCCCGCTGAAGAAGTATCTGTCGTCACAATCTTCAACAATCCTACCAAGGCTCTCCCAAGGAAGCCAGTCCAAATTATGTCTGTTGCACCCATTACTATTACTGTTCCGGGGCCTCTCCCCTATGAGTCTGATAAAGCTGTCCCATGGCATTATGGGGCAGACGTGTATGTGCTTGGAGGGAAGCAGGAGTTCAACACCAGTACCAATATCAGTAACATCACTGGTCCCGCTAAGGTTACTCGCAGTGGCAGGCTCTTCTCGCCTGACATTGCACCGCCAGTTATCCGAAAACCTCTTATCATCACACCCGCAAGTGTGCATGTTTCAAATCAAGTTCCTGTGTCTACTACTGCCGCCGAGTCCTCTGATGCTCGGGGCAAAGAAGTTGCTACCGATTTGCCTGCCAGGACGGAGGCACCAAAAAAGACTGTTGTTGAAGCCTCCCAACAAGAGATGGAGGAAATCCTTAAGATCATTAAAAAGAGTGACTTCAATGTTGTTGAACAGTTGGGGCATACCCCCTCCAAAATCTCCATGCTATCATTGCTGCTATGCTCAGAGGCCCATGCAAAAGCCCTGATTTCATTTCTAAAAACGGCCCATGTACCACAAGAGACCTCTGCAGATCAATTCACTGACTGTGTGGCTAATTTGACAGCTGACAATGGTTTGGGGTTCTCGGATGCTGACCTTACCGCCAAAGGGAAAAATCACAATGATGCCCTGCACGTCTCTATAGAGTGCAGGGGCACTTCTCTCGCACACGTGTTGGTGGATACCGGTTCTTCCCTGAATGTTTTGCCCAAGAAGGCCTTGGATCGCTTGGATTGTGAGGGTCTGGAATTGAAACCTAGTAACATCATTGTTAGAGCCTTCGACGGTTCTAAGAGGATGGTGCACGGTGAGGTAGACATTCCTATTCGTGTGGGTTCCCAAGTCTTCGACTCAACGTTCTATGTGATGGATATTCGTCCATCTTATTCCTGCTTGTTGGGTCGACCCTGGATTCACAAGGCTGGGGCGGTAACGTCCACTCTACACCAAAAGCTCAAATACCCTGTCAAAGGGAAGATTGTTACTGTGCAGGGTGAGGAGGAATACATGGTTAGTCACTTGAATTCATTCCAGTATATCGAGATGGACGGGGAGTTTATTGAAACCCCCTTTCAGCATTTTGAGGAGGTACCTCCAACGTTGGCGTCGGCTGAGACAGTGGTTGAAGAAGACTTTCTGTTGAAGATGGCTTCCTTGAAGGATGCCCGGGCTGTAATCGAGAAAGGCAAATGTGCAAACTGGGGTCAGCTTCCTGGCTTCACTCAAAAGAACGACAAGTTTGGGCTGGGCTTTACTGCAGAGGCTCAGAGGGCTGTGTGCAAGGAAAGGATCAGAAAGGCTCCAGTGTTCATCTCCAACCCAAGGGTGAATGCTATCGAGGAGGACGTAGAGGAAGCAGAGTTTGACGGTTGGATCTATCCAACCACCAGCAACGGACCAAGCAACTGGACGGCAAAGGATTTTACACCTATCACATTTGTCACGCAGTAATTAACTCTTTTGATTTTCAATTTGTAACAAACAATATGTTGAAACTTTTATCGGCTCGGTGTCCTACCCGGGGCATCGTAGCTCCATTTGTGAGGGCTTTTTGTATGACATTAATCAAAACATTGGACATTTGTTGCATTTCAAATCTTGTGCTCTTTTTCTTTCTGTGTTATATATTGCAAAACAGCTATATTTACACACACTCACTTATACAGGTTTCAATCCACTCTGGATCTCACTAGTAACAGCTCTGCTACTGCCAGTTATGACTTCGAGAATCCGATCAACTTGGCCGAAGACGAAGGTGAAGATGATTGCGAAGTGCCTGGTGAACTCGCAAGACTGCTACTCCAGGAAGAGAGGGCCATTCAGCAGCATGAAGAGTCGGTGGAAACAGTGAACCTAGGTACTGAGACAGATAGAAAAGAAGTCAGGATTGGTGCCAATCTAGAGCTCAGCATGAAGCAACGATTGATCCAGATGCTACACGACTACATGGAGATATTTGCTTGGTCCTACGAAGATATGCCTGGTTTGGATGCCGACATTGTAGTTCATCACCTGCCAACCAAGGAAGACTGCCCTCCGGTAAAGCAAAAGGTCCGCCGTATGCGTCCAGAGATGTCCGAAAAGATCAAGGCTGAGGTTATGAAGCAATTCGATGTCGGGTTTCTTGCAGTGACCTCTTACCCTCAGTGGGTTGCTAATGTGGTTCCAGTGCCGAAGAAGGATGGTAAAGTCAGAATGTGCGTCAACTACAGGGATTTGAATAGGGCCAGCCCCAAAGATGACTTCCCCCTACCTCACATCGACGTTCTTGTTGATAATACTGCTCAACACAAGGTGTTCTCCTTCATGGATGGTTTTTCAGGGTATAATCAGATCAAGATGGCTCCGGAAGATATGGAAAAGACTACCTTTGTGACTCAGTGGGGCACCTTCTGCTACAAGGTCATGCCATTCGGGTTGAAAAATGCTGGGGCAACCTACCAACGTGCCATGGTCGCTTTATTTCATGATATGATCCATCATGAGATTGAGGTATATGTCGATGACATGATTGCAAGGTCTCAGACTGAGGAGGAACACCTTGACCATCTGCGGAAGCTGTTTGACCGATTGAAGTTATACAAGCTGAGGTTGAATCCTAACAAATGTACCTTTGGGGTGAGGTCCGGAAAACTGCTAGGTTTCATTGTAAGCGATAAAGGTATTCAGGTGGATCCTGCCAAGGTAAAAGCCATACAAGAGATGCCGACTCCCAAGACAGAGAAAGAAGTCAGAGGCTTTCTGGGACGACTGAATTACATTGCCCGATTCATCTCACATCTAACTGCTACCTGTGAGCCAATCTTCAAATTGCTGAAGAAAGATCAAGTAGTACGTTGGAACGATGAATGTCAGGTTGCTTTCGAAAAGATAAAGGAGTACCTCCAAGAGACACCCATTCTTATGCCACCAGTAGAAGGGAGACCTCTGATACTATACTTGACTGTGCTTGACAATTCAATGGGGTGCGTGCTAGGGCAACATGACGAGTCTGGCCGAAAAGAGCATGCTATTTATTACCTGAGCAAAAAGTTTACCGACTGTGAGTCTCGTTACTCACTGCTCGAGAAAACTTGCTGCGCTCTGGTATGGGCTGCTCGCCGGCTGAGACAGTATATGCTGACTCACACCACTTTGTTGATCTCAAAGATGGATCCCATCAAGTACATATTCGAGAAACCTGCTCTGTCTGGAAGAATAGCAAGATGGCAAATGATCTTGACAGAATATGATATCCAGTACACAACTCAAAAAGCAATCAAGGGAAGTGTATTGGCAGATCATTTGGCACACCAACCTGTGGATGATTACCAATCCTTGAACTTTGAATTTTCGGACGAAGATATCATGGTAGTAACTGACTGTGAAGTACCTGGACCGGATGAAGGACCTGAGGAAGGATCCCGATGGTCTATGCATTTTGACGGAGCCTCCAACGCTTTGGGTAACGGCATCGGCGATGTGATCATATCTCCCAAAGGAACTCATACTCCACTCACCGCCCGATTGTGTTTCAACTGCACCAACAACATGGGAGAATACGAGGTATGTATCATGGGTCTTCAAGCTGCAATCGACTTAAGGATCAAGTTTCTGAGTGTCTTCGGAGATTCCGCTCTTGTGATCAATCAGATCAAAGGCGAGTGGGATACGAAACACCCAAATCTTATTCCTTACAAGGAGTATGTGCTGACCTTGCTTCCCCACTTTGAAGAGATAACTTTTGAACACTTCCCAAGAGAGGAGAATCAGCTAGCGGACGCACTAGCTACGATGTCTTCAATGTTCAAAGTCAAATGGGACAATGAGGCCCCCCGGATCATTATCTGGAAGTTGGACGAACCTGCATACTGCTGCGATCTTGAGGCCGAAGAGGTGACTGAAAAACCCTGGTATCATGAGGTGAAGAAATACTTGGAAGCTCAGGAATACCCTGAAGGTGCGTCTGTCAATGATAAGAAGTTTCTGAGAAGGTTCGCGGCAAAATTCTTCCTCAGCAACGGCATTCTCTACAAACGAAATCATGATTCAACTTTACTGCGTTGTGTGGATAAAACTGAAGCAGAAAAGATCATGATAGAATTGCATGAAGGTACATTCGGAACACATTCCAGTGGACATACCATGGCGAAGAAAATCCTTAGGGCAGGATATTTCTGGTCCACAATGGAAGCCGACTGTTACCAACATTCTAGAACTTGTCATAAATGCCAGATCTATGCTGACAAGGTGCACATCCCTCCAGTTCCTCTGAACGTCCTAACGGCACCATGGCCTTTTGCAATGTGGGGCATTGATATGATCGGTGAGATCCGACCGACGGCATCCAACGGGCATCGCTTCATCTTGGTAGCGATCGATTACTTCACAAAGTGGGTTGAGGCAGCTTCCTACGCCACGGTAACCAAGAGCGTCGTGGCACGTTTCATCCGGCATAATCTGATCTGTCGGTACGGCGTCCCGGAAAGAATCATTACGGACAACGGTACCAATCTCAATAACAAGATGATCACTGAGCTCTGCGAGCAATTCAAAATACAGCACCACAACTCTTCTCCCTACCGGCCGAAGATGAACGGGGTTGTAGAGGCAGCTAATAAGAACATCAAGAAAATTGTGCAGAAGATGACAGTGACCTATAAAGATTGGCACGAAATGTTACCGTTTTCTCTTCATGGGTACCGTACCTCAGCAAGGACGTCAACCGGGGCAACTCCTTTTTCCTTGGTCTATGGCATGGAGGCAGTCTTGCCAATTGAAGTCCAGATACCCTCTCTCCGGATAATGAAGGATGCAGACTTGAACGAAGATGACTGGATCCAGACTCGACTTGATCAATTAAACCTAATTGACGAAAAGAGACTCACCGCTATCTGTCATGGTCAAACGTATCAAAAACGAATGATCAGGGCATTTAACAAGAAAGTCATACCACAAGAGTATCAAGTTGGGGACCTGGTAATCAAACGCATCATCCTTCCTCAAAGTGATCCCCGGGGCAAATGGACCCCTACGTACGAAGGGCCATTTGTGGTTAAACATGTGTTCTCAGGAGGAGCCATGATTCTGACCACCATGGATGGTGACGACCTTCCTCACCCCGCTAATGCAGACATAGTAAAAAGATACTACGCATAAATAAAAGACCCGCTAGGTTGACATACCTAGGCAAAAATAAGGGCTTCCCGGCGAACCAAAAGGGTTTGGGCAAAAATAAGGGATGAAAATAAAAATCTGTACACCCGGCAAGTCGAAAACCTGAAAAGGCGGCTTGGGCAAAAATGGGTATCCCGGTGGACTGAAAACCCGAAAAGGGCGGTCCAGGAAAAAGTTAGGGATAAAGCGTAACACTATGTCTCATTGGATCACCTTGCATCCAGAATTCGGCATCAACTATCTGGCTCAGACTTCGGCATCGATCAATCAGCTTCATCTTCAACTAAGCAGCAAAGTGATGAGACGTTTAAAGACATAAAGGCGATAGCAGAGTTGGGACCCAGTGGGAATATTGTGCACATAGCTGTTTTGTTTCCTTTTCAAATTGTATAAACTTTGTGTTATTCGGCGGCGTTCTCTTACTAGGACGTCAACCTCTTGTACAAAAACGCCTATTTACAGGCAACTTTCAAAATCAATACAGATTCAGTTTTCCAAACAAATTTCCAATTGTTTTTCCTTTTTTTTCTGTTTTGTCTTGCGAAGAACGTCCAATGTTCATTTTTGATATATGCATTTGACATTAAATTGTTAATTCATAAGTACTTGCATATGAAACAAAAGACTAATCACAGGTGACATCATAAATAGGGGCAATGTAAGGTTGTCTGATGCAGTCTGGTTGCTTTATCTGCCAAGGTACCAAGGTAGATTCAACTGAAGAATGTGACCAAGTTATCTCAATTCCCCACAGAGTAAGATAAGATGGCAACATCCCCCAGCGGAGTATAAACATTCATCAGCAAGCATCCCCGGCAGTCTTGATCTAAGATTATTCCCCGGCGGAATACAGACACTCCAGTAGAGCCATTTACCAACACAGTCTGAAGGTTTCCCCAGGAAAGCGGAATTCATATCCCCAGCAGGTCTTGAAGCTTATACCCTGCAGAGTACGGACGTCTCTCCCGAGATTTATTCAAAGTTATTCCTCACAAGGGCTTATAACTGGGTTACCCTCAGCTAATTACCACGGAAGATCGCCCTCGGCAAAGTTCTTCCTATCCCCAGCGGAGTTCATCAGAATTCCCCAACATAACTCATCAACGCAATCCCCAGCGGAGTTTATCTTTGGCATCCCCAGCGGAGTTTGTCATCAGCAGAATCCATCATTGAAATCCTCAGCGGGCCTCTCATCAAAACTTCAGCAAAGTATCTCTTCCACAGACCAATTCCCCACAGAGTAATCTCTCCAACAAGTTTATTCCCCAACGGAGTCATCTTCTCCTACCGGTGTATTCTTACCACCGTCATCCCCAGCGGAAGCGAAGGACTCTACTCTCCAACGTCAGCCCAGGATTTAATTCCCCGGCCGGTCGTCAAGGATTATTTTTCTAAGACAAAAAATACATTCATAAACATTTCACGTTTCATGATAAAGTGCATACAACACTATCTCATGATTGAACATCATGACATCATGCATTTCATACATCATGACATTGCATACAACTGATATTTTTGCCTTTTCAGGAAAAAGACAATCCCAAAGACAATTACCTTCAACTGTCACAATTCCAGATTCGATACCTGTATCTAGCCAGGGCACATCTGTGAGTGATCAGTTTCCAGACTCGATTCCTGTATCTAGCCAGGGCACGTCTGAAGAGTTCGAAGATTCAATTCCTGTATCCAGCCAGGGCATATCTAGCAACTATCACAATTCCAGATTCGATTCCTGCATCCAGCCAGGGCATATCTGTTAACCACATTTCCAGACTCGACTCCTGTATCTAGCCAGGGCACGTCTGAAGAGTTCAAAGATTCGATTCCTGTATCCAGCCAGGGCATATCTGTTGACGACTATTTCCAGATTTGATACCTGCATCCAGCCAGGGCATATCTGTGAGCATCCGGTTGTAGACTCGATTCCTGTATCTAGCCAGGGCATGTCTGCATTAAAAGATTGAATATCAAACACCTGTAACAAGCCAGGAAAACATCTGTCTTTCTCAAGATCCACAAGTTCTCGCTAAGGAATCTCTTATGCGATCAACACTTCCAGATGGCATCTATAAGCCCATTCCCGACAAAGTTCTGTCACATCTCCAGATGGATCTATAAGCCCATCTCCCTATCCACCATATCTTCAAATGGCATCTATAAGCCCACTCCCGACATCACATTGTTGATACTCCGACATGCGAGTGCAAATTTCCGGGCACTCTAATGTCCAATCTCCTTTTACCCTCGAGTCACGAAAGGAAAACTTTCCAATCTAACTCTTCAGGTTCAAGAAGATTGAACAGGGGCAACTGTTGTACCCCAAAATTTGCCCTCCCATTTCCTCAACATTTTCTCATCACAAAACCCTTGGAGCTCAAGATCCAATTAGGGTTTCCTCTGCTCAAGACTTCTCCTTGCACTGTTGACCCAAATTAGGGTTTGTGTTTGCACAAAGATATTTTGACCTAAAATGCCTAAGATGACTTTCATGCTTCATGTTGGACTCCCAAGTTTATCCACACCAAGTTTCAAGTCTTGATTCCAAATTTTGCCCAGTCAATTGGACAGTTGACCTATAAATCAACTGTATTGGGGAAAAAGTCAACTGTGGCCAACTGACAGTCAAATCTCATGAAAATTGACCCACATCAACATTATAAACTCACATGGACCATTTGATCAAGTTTGGATCACAATTCCACAAGAAATTTGATCAGATCACCAAAAGGGCAAAATGGTCATTTTTAGGGTTTTGACTGCACAAAGGCAATTTTTGACTGTTTGACCTAGCCAATGGCAAACCAAGCTCACATATGGACTCAAGGACCCCATGGAATTATCTTGACATACTCAACAAGTTCAAAAGATCCCAAATGCACAAGATTGACAGTTGAATTTCCCAGTCAATTGATCAATTTTGACTGTATACTGAAAAGTCAAACTTTGACTTTTTGGTCAAAATCAAGAGTCAAGATTCATTTTTCATCAAAACATGCCAAATCATGAAACTTGTTCATCAAGAAATCAAGAAATGCAAATTAGGGTTTGAAATGAAGATTTTTCATAACTTAGAATTTTTCTAAGTTATGAAAAACCCTAATTTTTTCCTAACTTTGTCCCACCTTCTCACCAAGATCTATTTGGATTCAAGCAAAAGTCAAAACATGAAAGTTGTAGCCTATTGCAAAATCTACAACTTTGATTCACAAAGTTTTCCCAAAAGAAGTTTGTATCTCAAGTTACAATTTTTGGAACAAGGGTACCAAACCATTCTTAACTTAGAGAAAATTTGACCTATTTTAGGCAGGATTTTTGCCTAACTTCAAGACCATTTTCCACATACTTCCACTTGGAATTTCAATTTGCACTTCAAAGATGGATTGTAGTACACATTCTAAGCTTTCCAAAATGTCTAAGAACTCATCAAACAACCTCATGGTTAGGGAGAATCGAATTTTGCAATATGGCAAAAACTCACTTTTGAATTGGCCAATTTCCATGTTCATAACTTGTGCAATTTTCAAATCAGCATGCTTCCCTTGATTACAGGCCCCTAAACCATCCAACACTCATAAATTTAATGCCAATCCTTTGTGCCAAGACCATGTTCTATGTGTTCAAGCATTGCCTAGGGGTTTAATCCCAAATTGGAAAAAGCATTATATCTATTTTTGCAAAAGTTACACTTTATGTCTAAAGCAAATCAAGAAGGTACAAAGGAAATCTCTTTGGCACAAGTTTAGGAGTTAATCACACTGATCAAGGGGAAGTTTAGCAGCATAGTATGGGGGCCTGTACAGGCTAGAATCATCAAGTGGCCATTGCTTGCTTAAAGTGTAAGAAACATTGCATATGACAGACCAACTCCCATATCAGTGAACTAAGGCTTAGAGAAAGTTATCAAACACATTCTAAACATTCATCCTAAGCTGAAACACGACCCTAAGATCCTCAATACCTCCCCATTCCCAGAATCACCTTCAAACTGCTCAAAACAGGGCATCCCTGCAGTTTGAGTTCCATAGCTCAAACCTTCCATGCTTTCTTACTAAAAACTTGTCAAACACATCCCCTAACATCCCTTGAAGCTAATCAAAACCTAAGACACGACCTGTAACACTCCCAGGCATCATCACCATTTTCATTTTCTTGTTTTGCAGTTGAAGTTCTATAGCACGATTCAAGAGGTTTCAAGACAAAGTAAAACTTGGAATAGCATCCTCACACTTCAAAGAAGCTGTACAAATCATCATCTTGCCCTGAAAGCTCCTCCATTGCAAGGCACGATCTCAACTGAACAGTTTTGCTTGAAAGTCCAGGAATTGGGAGATAGAAAACGCGTGTTTGAGTGTTCATACAGGTTCAGAGGTTGAAGAAGACAGGTTCTGGGCTGGGCCTGGAATGTTCTTTCTTTTTGCACCACTTGTTTGCTTTTACACCCCCTAGGCCCATTATGTTTATTTTCATGATTTTTTGACTTTTCTTTTTTCATTCTGACTTATTTATTTTTCCTCATGATATTAAAAATATAAAAATAATTTTTTAAACCATTTTTGAATTTATTAGGCATTTATTTGTTTAAGATAGTTATTTGTATATAAATAAATAAATAAACCCTTTCTACTTAAAATACTAAAGATAATGTAAACACCATTTTACTTTCATTTTTATTTTGTTTTATCTTCTTAAAATATTTTATATAAAATATACCTCTTTTTATAAATATTAAATATTATTATTTTTGTATATAATACATATTTAGTAAATAATACAAATATACATATATATATTAGTATATTTAGGACAAAAATACAAAAAATACATACATTTTTCTTTTATTAATATTTGACATAAAAAAATACTTTTTATAAATACACTTCTTTTTTATTTTTATTTTGTCTATAATTATTAATTATTGTACATATTAAATAAATAATACCTTTTACTTAATAAATTAGGGTTTTGCCCTAAATACATAAAAAACTCCAAAAAAATAATACTTTTCATTTTATTTTATTTGACATAAAAATACTCTTTTTTCATACACATAAAAATATTTTTTGCATCTTGCATATTTATTTTATTTCTATTTAATTTGTGCAAGTTAATTGTCTTGTAAATAAATTCCAAACTGATGTAATAGCTAGGTTTAAATTCCTTGTCTAAATATCCCCCCATTTGAACATTTGTACCCCCCTTCCCACATTGTGTTGTAATAGTTTAGAACTTTACTTTTCGCACTTTAACGCTTTCTAAATATACCATGCTAGAATTAGGGTTTGTATGCAAATAAAAAGAACAAAATAGTTTGACCTAATTTCAAGATAATCAAGCATGAAAATGGACAACACATATCACATTTGCACCCCTAGGGTATTCCACTTGTTGCCTTCAATAAATGGGCCATATTGCATGTTAGGTTTCTTTGGGTAAAACAAACAATCAAATGATCATGGTCCCTCGATGACGCTTTCGAAAAGTTGCCTAAAATGATCAAGTCCCTTTCAAAGAAAAATTGCCCAAAGATACTTGGCACCATTGCAATTATGGTCTAAACGATGACCCGCGCCCGTCCCTTTCACATCCTAACATAAGATTGCCCACCAAATGCAATGGTGGAACAAACTTGTTAAAAGGGTTAGAACATAGCGATAATCTTTGAGAAATTTAGGAGTAGATAACCTCTTAGTTACTTGAATCAAACTTGCAAAACAAAACACTTGCCTATTTCTAAAACCACACCTCACAACACTTTCAAAACAACTTTCAAAAACAAATGAAAACTTTTTTAAAAGACATACACCTTTGTATACATCCCAACATGGATCATTACAAAGGTTGCCACCACATTGGCTTCTTTTCAAAACATTTTCAAACCCACACACACAAGAGCACCATTTCAAACAATCGAAAAAACAAGGCAAGTTGATCTAAGCAAGTAACTAAGAGCCCATGGATAACCATGGATAGAAAGGGTGCTAATACCTTCCCTTTCTATAATCTACTCCCCGAACCCAAGAAAACATCTCAAAGGTTTTTGCTGTGCTTTTTAACCTTTCCTTAGGATAAAATAAAAAGTTGGTGGCGACTCTTGCTCAACCGAAACATTTGCGAAAACAAACGCAAAACCATAGTCAGTTATCCCACCGTATCACATCTGGCCTTTGGATTCTCCTTTGTGGCCACCTGGCATGCTGGTTTGTGAGGTGTATGATAGACCCTCTTTGGAAACCTGCACGTGATTAGGTTAGAAAAAATATGAACAAGCGTTTGGGGGACCTGGGAATCGAACCCAGGTCCCAATGGTACACAGCCAGATCACCAACCACCACACCACGCTGCATGCTTTGTTAATATAGTGGATAATGAACATAATATATAAAAAGATCAATTATGCTGGAAATTATGAAAAAGCGCGCGCCCTTTTAAACCGTCCAATGGCATATCACCACGTCCTCGTCTTCCTCACGAAACCTGCAAAATAATGAATAGATAGCGGGGGTTTTTAACCCCCACAACCTGCATCCACAGAAAATAGCGAATATGCGTGTGTTGTACATAAATTGTTCGCGAGGGTTGGGTTTGATTTTTCTGGCCTTGACGAATTCAACCATAGGCATTATGAAGCCTAATTTTCCCATGCTGAAAAACCCCAAAATCAAAGCTTCAGAACCCTAAATTTCATCAATGGCAGTTTATGATTCTGGACACCATAATGCAATTCACCTGTACCATTAGCTTCAGAGAGATTCTAGCAATGCAAAGCACACAGAAAATTATGTTAATAATGCATGAATTATGAGATATGATTATGGAAAAAAGTAATGAACCGTGTGACTGTTCTTGCGCGTTTCTTGAGCTTTAAGGCTTGTTTTTTATTGCTACAAGCTTCTGGGAATGCTAGCAATGTATTAGAATCCTTAAATTGCTTTGAAAGGGCCTGGAAGGTGGAATTCAGTTTTGAGTTTTCTTGACTTTTTTTCAATATTGCATATGGTTTTCTGCAGCAGCTTTCACGTGTGAGGCATTAGGGTTAGCTTCAGTATATATAATAGAACTGATTTAGGTTAAAATCTTGGTCAAAGATCCATGGAATTATGATTTGTATATTTGATTTTCAATCAAATATTTTTCAATCTTTTTGATTGAAAAACCTTGACAAATTGGGAGATTTTGGTCCCCTTGATGTGCACACGAAATCTCCAGCTTGTCTTGAGCTTATTTGCTTCACAAAAGATTGAGAACAACATATCTTGATATTTTCCTACATTTTAAATCAATTAAATGAATTAATATTAATAAAAATCCAATTAATTAATAAAAAATGAGAAAATAAATTCAAATAATCCCAATGGGTCGTGCATAGGCCTTGGACAATGTTTCAAGAAGAAATTTGAGGCCCATTAGCAAAAATGATGTGTTTTGAGCAAAGTTGACTTTTGCAAGTTCACAAAAATTTCCCAACTTCTCCAATGCATATCTTGCTCAATTTTGATCATATGAACATGTTCCTGGACATTTTGGAAAGGTCTTGAAGTCCTCTAACCAATGCCTTTGGTCCCATGTCATTTTGATTTACCAATCTCAAGTTATGGTCTTTGACTTGAAGTGCCTTTTTGTTGACTTTTGAAATTTACCTATAATGTAGAAATTGATAACTTTTTGTGAGAGCATTTCTTGGACTTGGAATGTGAATATGAGTTGTAGGAAATGTCATCCCCTTAAAAATGAGCATTGGATGGGATTTTTCTGATAAACCATGAAAAAGTTATGCCCTGGTCAAGATACAGTTGACTTTTCAGCTGTCCAAAAATAGAAACTTTTGCATCTTTGATGATTTTTGAGCCATGCTTGTGGAATCATGATCAAGACTTGATCAAATGATGATTGTGAGCTCAAAATAATATGTTGGCCAAAAATTCTGACTTTTGACTGTAAAATGACCATTTTGCCCCTGCAATTGACTGTGAAGCAAATAGGGCTTTTGACTGTAGAATTTAATGTTGTGAGTCTTGAGACTTGACATGTAGATGCTTAACAATGTATATAAGCACATGAGACTTGATTGAGCCATTGAAAACCTCAAATTCATTGAAGGAACCAAAACCCTAGTTTTTACTGGCTTAGGAGGCATTTGAACTGTGCAATCCTTGAGCAATTCTTGAACCAATTGAAGGTTATTCTTGGCAAACTTTGAAGAATATGGGAGGGCAAATTTTGGGGTACAACAGTGGGGAATCGACATCATTGGAGAGATCAAGCCTACAACATCCAATGGACACCGCTTTATTCTGGTAGCCATTGATTACTTTACCAAATGGGTCGAAGCAGCTTCCTTTGCATCTGTCACAAAGAATGTTGTTGCCCGCTTCATCAAGCAGAACCTCATTTGTCGGTACAGAATCTCCGAAAGGATCATCACTGACAACGGTACAAACCTTAACAACACCATGATCACTGCCTTGTGCGAGCAGTTCAGATTAAACATCACAATTCATCTCCCTATCGGGCAAAGATGAACGGTGTTGTCGAAGCTGCAAACAAAAATATCAAGAAGATCATACAAAAGATGACAGTCACCTATAAGGATTGGCATGAGATGTTACTGTTTTCTCTTCACGGGTACCGTACCACGGCTCGCACATCAACTGGGGCAACACCATATTCTTTGGTATACGGCATGGAAGTTGTTTTGCCTATCGAGGTTCAGATTCCCTCCTTGAGAATCATGAAGGATGCTGGTTTGAGTGAAGACGATTGGATTCAGACCCGGCTTGATCAACTTAACTTGATTGACGAAAAGCGACTTACTATTGTTTGCCACGATCAAACGTACCAAAAACGGATGATCAAGGCTTTCAACAAATAAGTCAGGCGCCAGATATATCAAGTCGGGGATCTTATAATCAAGCGGATCATCTTGTCGCAAAGTGATCCCAGGGGCAAATGGACTCCTACTTACGAAGGACCATTTGTGATCAAAAACATCTTTTTTGGTGGGGCAATGATTCTGACCACCATGGACGGCGACGACCTGCCACACCCTGCAAATGCAGACATAGTCAAAAGATACTACGCATAAATGACCCGGCAAGTTGAAAACCCGAAAGGGCGACTTGGGCAAAAATGGGCATCCCGGTGAATCGAAAACCCGAAAGGGCGGTTCAGGAAAAAGTTAGGGATAAATAAAAAATCTGTACACCCGGAAAGTTGAAAACCCGAAAGGGAGACTTGGGCAAAAAAGGGGTTTCCCGGTGGATCGAAAACCTGAAAGGGAGGTCCAGGCAAAAGTTAGGGAATTAAAGCGCATGACTATGTCTCGTCGGATCACTTTAAGGACAATCTCTTCACAAACAAGCTCTGGGCTTCTGATCAACTCAATCATCTTCGGACGAAGCAATGAATGGACAAGATATCCAGAGTTACGAAGGCTATAGCAGAATTGGAACCCCATGGAATTGTCACACATAGCCATCTTTCTTTGTATAAATTTTTCTCATTTTTTTATGACAACATTCTCTTACTAGGATGTTTGTCTCCTTTGTACAAAATATTTACACAAAGTTAATACAAAGATACTTCAAAGTGCAGGAATGAGTTGTTCCCCACAGAGTCTCCTAAAACTCTCCAGCAGTATAGCTATTCCCCACAGAGTTTTTACTACTCTCCAACTGAATAAACTTTCCCCCCGCAGAGTTATTCTTATTTCCCAGCAGATTGAAGATTCTCAATCCCCAGCCCCAATCATCAAGGTTCTCGGGATTCCCCAAGCAGGTTTCTCAAGCAGCACTCGGCATTATTCTTACAACACAATGTCTATCATCTTCCAACTTCAAAGGACTTGAAGGATCCCTACATCCCCACAGAAGTTGTCAAAGGTTTTGAATCTCCAGCAGCAGTCAAGGATTTATTTTCCCCGGCAGCAGTCAAAGATTTTATTATCTCCAACTATCAAGGATTTATTTTCCTCAGCATGACAGCTAATCAGCTTACATGTGCATACATTACATTCATATATCATAAACATTGATAAAACACATATATTGCAACATACATTTCATGCAACATAACTTTGTGTTTCAGCTAACATTTTACCCTTTTCGGGATAAAATTAACAGCTATCTTTAACAAATATTCAAATCTCAGAAAACAGCTTAGAGATGCTCCAGACACGGATGCTATTTTATTGCTTATTCAAATCAATGCTCAGATTCCTGTTCCAGTTCAAGTCATGAAGCCCGGATTCGACCAGATAATATCTTGATCATACTGAAGCCCGGAGATCAACCGGAAAATAGTTGAATCCCCAGCAAATTACTGTGAAGCTTGGAATCGACCAGATAGCAGTACAAAGTACCATGAAGCCTGGACTCGACCAGATAGTGACACACCTTAGATTCAAGTTATGAAGCCCGGATTCGACCGGGTAGTATCTTAATACCTCCAAGTACCGTGAATCCTGGACAGGACCAGATAATGGTAAAAGACACTGAAGCCTGGACTCGACCAGATAACAGTTTAAGACACTGTGAAACTTGGATTTCGACCAAATAGCAGTTTACTTGGCTAATTACTAAGAAGCCCAGAATCGACCGGATATTAGTGTGCCTTAAATTCAAGTTGAAGCCCGGAGGCGACCGGATAACTATTTAATTCCTTTTGAAGCCTGGATTACGACCAGATAAGAATTGAGAAATTGTGAAGCCTGGAGAACGACCAGATAGCAAGTTTAATCTTATCCCCCCAGTAAGTCACTGTGAAGCCTGGAATCGACCAGATAGCAGTCCATCTTATTTTCCTCAGCAAACACTGTAAAGCCTGGAGCACGACCAGATAGCAGTTCATTTTCACCTCTTCAACCAAGATATGATTCCCCAGTAGAATAACGGACGACTGAAGCTCCTAAAATTCTATTTCTACCACGACAGAGACCAGCATTCCCCGGCATAGTCCTCCTCAACAACAGGTATACGGGCTCTCGCAAAGGAATCTCTTATGCAATCAACTTCCTTGGATGGCATCTTTAAGCATATCTCCAACAAGATTCTATCAACCTCTCCAAATGGCATCTTTAAGCCCATTCCCTCAACTACATTTTGACGAGTGCAAATTTACGGGCACTCTAGTGTTCAATCATCTTTTACCTTCGAGTCACGAACGTCAAACTCGCCAATCTAACTCTTCAGGTTCAAGAAGATTGAACAGGGGAAGCTATTGTACCCCAAAATTTTCCCTCTCATTTTATCAATATTTCCCCTCACAAGACTCTTTGGACTCAAGACCATATTAGGGTTTGCTCTGCTCAAGACATCTCCTTGCACTGTTGACCTGAAATTAGGGTTTGAGTTTGCACAAGGATTTTTGGACTTCCAATGCCTCATGTGACTTTCTTACTTCATTTTGGACTCCTAAGATTGCCCATACCAAGTTTCAAGCCTTGAATCACATTTTTGCCCAATCAATTGGACAGTTGACCTAAAAATCAGCTGTATTGGGAAAAAGTCAACTATGGCCAATTTACAGTCAAACCTCATAATTTTTTATCCACGTCAACATTATAGACTCATATGAACCATTTGATCAAGTTTGGACCACAACTCCTCAAGAAATTTGATCAGATCATCAAAAGGGCAAAATGGTCATTTTTAGGGCTTTGATTGTAGAAGGGCAATTTCTGATTTTTGACCTAGCCAATGGCAAGTTGGTTTCAAGCATGGTTTCAAGGACTCAATGGCATCATCTTGACCTAATCACAAGGTTCAAAAGATCTCAAATGCATTGGATTGACAGATGAATTTTCCAGTCAACTGATCCAAAATCAATTGTACACTGAAAAGTTAAACTTTGACTTTTTGGTCAAAATCAAGTGCCAAGGGTCATTTTTCATCAAGATGTGTCAAAACATGTAACTTGTTCACCAAGAAACCTAATTTTGAAAATTAGGGTTTAAAATGGAAAATTTTCATAACTTAGAAATTTTCCAAGTTATGAAAATTTCTTATTTTTTCCCAACTTTTCCCAACTTTTTCACGATGATGCAATTGGATTCAAAGAAAACTTCCAACATTAAAGTTGTATTACTCCACAAAATCTACAACTTTTATTCACAAAGTTTTCCCAAAAGATGCTTGGATCTCAAGTTATGATTTTATGAATAGGGGTCCAAAAACTTTCTAACTTAGTGAAATTTTGCCCTAGTTTAGGCAAGATTTTGACCTATATTCATAGAAACTTTTCACCTAGTTACAAGTAGAATCTCAAAATTCATTTCAAAGATGGATTTTAGATAATGTTACAAGCTTTCTAAAATGTCCAAGAACTCTCCAAGATCATTTGTGGTTAGGGAGAATCAAAAGTTTGAAAATGGAAAATTATCACTTTTGGCCAAGGCATTTTGCACATTACTACAACTTGCAATTCTGTCCAAAGAATGCTTGTACTTGGTTTACAGGTTCTAATTTCTTTTACACTCATAAATTAAATGCAAACACATTGGATTAAGGCTTTGTTCTGAGCTTTAGAACATTACACATTGAATTAATCCATTTTTGGAAAAAAGATAACAATGCCATTTCCATAAAGTTAACTTTATGCAATTTTGTTTCTCTTGAGCTGTGAACCCAATCTTTTACAGCAAACCAACTCCACAAATATCAGGAAAAGTATACCAACCATGTTCAGGCTTTGAGCTAGCAAGTACAGCATTTGGCATTGTCAACTCACCTTTTGCTTCAAAAACAAGAAAGCTTGCAAAAGTGAGACAACTTTGTAATCTGATAAGAGCAAGACTTGTGCACATTTCAAACAAGTTCAACACATTGTCTAAGGCCAGAAACACGAGCTAACAAGATCTCAAACACCCAAACACACCAAAACACCAACTTCTGCCCAAAACAGGGCATTTTCTGCAAACATCAAGCCAAAACATATTTGCCTCGTGCGTTTTGTCCCAAACCACTTCAAACACATTCTAAATAATACACCTAAGTTGTCCAGACCATTCTCAAGCAATTGTAATCTTGTTTTCACACTTCACCATTTTTACTTTGAAGCTTTGCAGGTTGAGTTCTACAAGCATATTTAGGCCACTTCAAAGCAAGCCAAGCATTGGGGAAGGTTGAGTGAACTTCAGGAAAGCTAACACGACCTTCAGGCCTCATCAAAAACCCCTACATTGCCATATCCAAACTTGGCTGAAACAGGTATTTGACAAACTTTTATCTCCTTATTTAGGAATCATTGGGCTTAGGTTTGTGAAGCAAAGATGTAGCCCTTAATGTCCTTGAACTGTACATATGCATAGAATTCATTTATGTTAACTGAGCAAGGAGAATTTGGATGATGAACATGCTGAATAAACTAGGTTAGAATTTAGGGCCAAAGAAATTCTCTCTGGTCTTTGAGAGTTAAATCAAGTTTTTTACATGCTTAGAATCGTGTGATCATGAGTTATAACTTTCATATTGCAAGTTTTTGTTTTTGAGCACGTATGCAGGAGTTCCAGATTTGAACATGGCGCGTGTGTTTTCTTTGTCTCAAGGTCAGGGATGAAGGCAACTTGGGCTGGGCCTGGCTGTTTCTGCTTTTGGCACCCTCCATTCTAATATTTGCACCCCCCCTGGCCCATTTCTCTTATTTTTTATATTTTCTCATTTATTTTACATTTTCTGACTTTTATTATTTTTTCTAAATATAAAAAATCACCAAAAACATTTTCTTAATT
Organism: Vicia faba; assembly: GCA_948472305.1. NCBI lineage: Eukaryota > Viridiplantae > Streptophyta > Magnoliopsida > Fabales > Fabaceae > Vicia > Vicia faba. Next base: position 231,047,113 of record OX451737.1, read on the forward strand.
TTTACATTTTTATTTTATTATTTTTATTATTTTTTGGGCATAAAAATAGTTTACTAATAATATATACTTTATTTTTCTTAAATAAATTGCAAATAATTTTAAAATACTTACATATTTTATTTTATTATTTTATACACTTAAAAATAATATTGTCATACATATTTTATTTTTTAACATTTTTGTATATATTTTATTTTATGTTCTTGTACATAAAAAATGAATAAATAAATATTTAATATATATATTTTCTTAAAACAAAAACTAGGGTTTCTATCCTTTCAAAAATAATCATTATTATTTTTCTTATTTTTGATACATTAAATAATTTATTTTACATACATAAAATAAATACAAAAAACATTTTTGCATATTTATATTTAATTGCATATTTAAATATTTGCTTATTTATTTATTTGTACAAATAAATTCAATGTGGTTGTAATAGTTTTAGGGCTTTATTTTTTAGCAATATCCCCCCTATTCAAACTTGTATTCGCCTCCCCATATCAATGTTGTAATAGTCTTAAATTTACTTTTACGCATTTTATTGCTTTCAAATATGCATGATAGTAAGATTAGGGTTTGTATGCAAAAGACCAAAATCAAACAAATAGCATGACTAAACACAAGACAAAAATGCATGAAAAATGACAACATAATACACACAAGCATCTCTAGGGTTTCACCCACTTGTTTCCTTAAAAATGGACATGGTATGCATGCTAGTTATCTTGGCAAAACAAATCAAAACAAAAGATCATAGTCCCTCGATGACGCTATCTTGGTTGCTTATACAAAAATGATCTAGTCCCTCAAAAACTTGCTAAGATACTTGGCAACATTGTTATCATGGTCATACGATGACCCACGTCCGTCCCGTTTAACATCCAAACACAAGGTTGTTTACCAAATACAATGGTAAAACACCAATGTCAAAGGGTTAAAAATGTATAGGAAAGATCTTTTAGTAGGGTAGACAAATCCTAGTTACTTGATCAAACTTGCAAAACATCCTTGCTATTTTCAAAAACACACATACAATTTCAAAACAATTTCCCAAAACAAACTTTTAAACATTGAAATATTTTTCAAAAGACAAACACCTTTGTATATATTCAAACAAGAATCATTACGAGGTTGCCTAAACATAGGCCTCTTTTCAAAATATTTTCAAAACCACACACAAAGCACCATTTCAAACAATTGAAAAGAAAAAGCAAGTGATCTAAACAAGTAACTAATAGCCCATGGAAACCATGGATGAAAAGGGTGCTAGCACCTTCCCTTTTCATAATCTACCCCCCGAACCCAAGAAAACATCCCAAAGGTCTTTCCTGTGCTTTTTGACCTTTCCTTTGGATAAAATAAAAAGTCGGTGGCGACTCTTGCTAAACCGAAACATTTGCGAACACAAATGCAAAACCTCAAGTCAGTTCTCCCACCGTATCACAGGTTCCAATTCTGCTATTGTCGCTCTGTCTTCGAGCGTCTCATCATTTTGCTTACTTGTCCGAAGCTGATTAGATTGATTGGTGTCGTCCGAGCCTGACAGTTGATACTGAGGTCTGATCGCAAGGTGATCCAATGGGACATAGTGATACGCTTTATATCCCTAACTTTTTCCTGGACCTCCCTTTCGGGTTTTCAGTCCACCGGGATACCCTTTTCTGCCCAAGCCGCCTTTTCAAGTTTTCGACTTGCCGGGTGTACAGATTTTTTTTCTTCGTTTTCATCCCTTATTTTTGCCCGAACCCTTTTGGTTCACCGGGAAGCCTTTATTTTTTCCTAGGACAGTCAACATAGCGGGTTTTTTATCATACGTAGTATCTTTTCACTATGTCCGCATTGACAGGGTGAGGAAGGTCGTCACCGTCCATGGTGGTTAGAATCATGGCTCCATCCGAGAAAATGTTTTTAATCACAAATGGTCCTTAGTAGGTGGGAGTCCATTTGCCCCTAGGATCACCTTGCGGTAGTATGATGCGCTTGATCACTAGATCCCCGACTTGATATTCTTGACGTCTGACTTTTTTGTTCAAAGCCTTGATCATCCTTTTTTGATACATTTGACCATGACAGACAGCAGTGGGTCTCTTCTCATCGATCAGATTCAGCTTATCAAGTCGATTCTGGATCCAGTCGTCTTCGTTCAAACCCGCATCTTTCATAATCCTTAAAGAAGGAATCTGGACCTCAATGGGTAGGACTGCCTCCATGCCATATAGCAGAGAGGGTGTTGCCCCTGTCGACGTTCATGCTGAGGTACGGTACCCATGAAGAGCGAATGGTAACATCTCATGCTAGGCTTTATATGTCACTGTCATCTTCTGTACAATCTTCTTGACGTTTTTGTTAGCTTCTTCAACAGCGACATTCATCTTTGACCGGTAGGGAGAAGAGTTATGATGTTGTATCTTGAATTGATTACAGAGCTCGGTGATCATCGTGTTGTTGAGGTTCTTACCATTGCAAAGGGCCACGGAGCTGTCAAGACGTTTAAAGGAACCGGAGGCACATGCACTTTATCAACATAGATTTGACACTTATGACAAGTTCGGGAATGCTGATAAAAATCTGCTTCCATAGTGGACCAGTAGTATCCTGCCCGTAGGATCTTCTTAGCCATGGTATGTCCACTTGAATGGGTTCCGAAGGTACCTTCATGTAAATCTGTCATAATCCTCTCTGCCTCACTTTTGTCTACACACCGCAGTAAGGTAGAGTCATGATTGCGCTTGTAGAGGATTCCATTACTGAGGAAGAATTTCGCGGCGAACCTTCTCAGAAACTTCTTATCATTGATAGATGCCCCTTCAGGATATTCTTGAGTCTTGAGGTACCTTTTTACTTCGTGAAACCAGGGTTTGTCTTCTACCTCTTCAGTATCAATCTCGCAGCAGTGCGCTGGTTCATCCAACCTCTCAATAGTGATTCGGGGAGTTTCATTGTCCCACTTGACTTTGAACATAGAAGACATGGTGGCTAGCGTGCCCGCTAACTGATTCTCCTCTCGTGGGAAATGTTCAAAGGTTACCTCCTCAAAATGCGGGAGCAATGTCAGCACGTGCTCTTTGTATGGGATGAGATTCAGATGCTTCGTATCCTATTCGCCTTTGATCTAACTTATCACTAAGGCTGAACCCCCGAAAACGCTCAAGAACTTGATCCTCAGGTCAATAGCAGCTTTGAGACCCATGATGCATGATTCATACTCTGCCATGTTGTTGGTGCAGTTGAAACATAGTCGGTCAGTGAAAGGAGTATGACAGCCCTCAGGAGATATGATTATGGCTCGAATGCCATTACTGAGTGCATTTGAAGCTCCATCAAAAACCATAGTCCATCGGGATCCTTCCTCAGGTCCTTCATCCGGTCCAGGTTTTTCGTAGTCAGTCACCAGCATAATATTCTCGTTCGAGAACTCAAAATTCATAGACTGGTAGTCATCCACGGCCTGATGAGCCAAATGATCAGCCAATACACTTCCCTTGATTTCTTTCTGGGTTGTATATTGTATATTGTATTCAGTTAAGATCATCTTCCATCTTGCTATTCTTCCAGAGAGTGCGGGCTTCTCGAAGATGTATTTGATCGAATCTATCTTAGATATCAACAAAGTAGTGTAGTTCAACATATACTGTCTCAGTCGGCGAGCAGCCCATGCCAAAGTGCAGCAAGTTTTCTCGAGCAATGAGTATCTTGTCTCATAGTGGGTAAACTTTTTGCTAAGGTAGTATATTGCGTGCTCTTTTCGACCAGACTCGTCATGCTGCCCTAGCACACACCCCATTGAATTGTCTAGCACTGTTAAGTACAATATCAAAGGTCTTCCTTCAATCGGAGGCATCAGAATTGGTGGTTCTTGAAGATATTCTTTGATCCTTTCGAAAGAAGTCTAGCATTCGTCATTCCACTTTACCACTTGATCTTTCTTCAGGAGCTTGAAGATGGGCTCACAAGTAGCAGTCATATGTGAAATGAACCTGGCGATATAATTCAAGCGTCCCAAGAAACCCCTAACTTCCTTCTCAGAACAGGGAGCTGACATCTCTTGTATGGACTTTATCTTTACGGGGTCTACCTGAATACCTTTGTCACTGACGACGAAACCTAGAATCTTACCAGACCTTACCCCGAAGGTGCACTTGTTCGGATTGAACCTCATCTTGTATGTCTTCAACCTGTCGAACAAATTTTGTAGATGATCAAGGTGTTCCTCTTTGGTTTGAGACCTGGCTATCATGTCATCAACATAAACCTCGATCTCATGGTGAATCATATCGTGGAAAAAAGCGACCATGGCTCGCTGATAAGTTGCCCCAACATTTTTCAACCCAAAAGGCATCACCTTGCAGTAGAAGGTGCCCCACTCTATGACAAAGGTTGTCTTCTCCATGTCTTCAGGAGCCATCTTGATCTGGTTGTAGCCAGAGAAACCATCCATGAAGGAGAAGATTTTATGATGCGCGGTGTTATCAACCAGAATATCAATGTGGGGAAGCGGGAAGTCATCCTTGGGGCTTGCCCTATTCAGGTCTTTGTAATCCACACACATTTGTACCTTTCCGTCCTTCTTTGGCACCAAAACGCCATTAGCAACCCACCGCAGATAGGAGGTGACAGCTAAGAACCCTACATCGAACTACTTCATAACCTTTGCCTTGATCTTCTCTGACATTTCAGGGCGCATACGGCGGAACTTCTGTTTAATCGGAGGACAATCTTCTTTAGTCAGCAGCCAGTGTACCACAATATCATTGTTTAAACTAGGAATGTCTTCATATGACCAGGCGAAGATCTCAACATAATCGTGCAACATCTATATCAACCGCTGTTTGATCTTAGCTTCCAGATTTGCATCGATCTTAACTTCTTTTTTGTCCACCTTCGTGCCTAAGTTTATCGTCTTAACTAGCTCTTCATTAGGTTGTATAGCCCTCTCTTCCTGTTGTAATAGTCTAGCAAGTTCTCTGGGAACCTCACAATCATCCTCACCTTCATCCTCGGCTTGGTTGATCGGATTTTCAAAGTCATAATTGGCAATAGCAGAACTGTTATCAATGGGATCCAGAGTGGATATGGATCTGCAGTTTGATACGTAAGTGTGTGTAAGAGCATAGCTGTTTTGATAAAGTAAAAAACAGAAAAGAAAAACAGAGAGCACAAAATTTGTATGCAAGGAACGTCCAATGTTTTATTGATGATATATGAAATGACATATAATAACCCTCACAGATAGGACCATTGTGCCTCGGGTAAGACACAAGGCCATAAAGTTTAAATTTTTTATTACAAACTTGGAAAACAAGTAAGACAATTACTGCGAATAAAAGAAAATGGTATAAAATCTCTGGTCGTCCAATTACTCGGTCCACCATTGGTAGTCGGGTAGATCCAGCTGTCAATATCAGAGTTGTCCTCACTGTCTTCAATAGCATTGACCCCACGATTGCTGATGCATAGGGGAGGTCCTCCAGCTCGAGCAGGTCGAACATCCCTTTGAGCTCCTTCTTCGACCACTGCTCTGGCGTCCTTGAGGGAAGCCATCTTCAAAGGAGGTTTGTTGTTGGTGGTAGTCTCGGTTGACGCCAAAATCTGGGGAACTTCTTCAAAGTTTTAACAAGGTGTTTCTATGAATTCTACGTCCATCTCCACATACCTAAAGGAGTTCAGGTGACTCACCATATACTCCTCTTCGCCATGCACAGTGACGATTTTCCCCTTCACGGGATATTTCAGCATTTGGTGTAGTGTAGAAGTAATGGCCCCAGCTTCATGGATCCAAGGACGACCCAACAAACAAGAGTATAATGGCCTGATGTCCATCACATAGAAGGTGGACCCAAAGGTATGAGAGCCCACTTTGACAGGGATGTCCACTTCCCCATGCACAATTCTCTTTGACCCGTCAAAAGCTCTTACCACAATGTTACTAGGCTTTAAGTTCAAGCCTTCACAATCTAGCCGATCAAGAGACTTCTTAGGCAAAACATTCAGTGAAGACCCAGTATCCACCAGCACATGAGCCATAGTGGTTCCCCTGCATTCGATCGAGACATGCAGAGCATCATTATGCTTCCTCCCTTTCGGTGTCAAGTCGGCATCTGAAAAACCTGGCCCATTGTCAGCAGTCAAGCTGGCCACACAGTCTTTGAATCGATCGGCTGAAGTTTCCTGTGGCACATGCGCAGTTTTGAGGAATGCAATCAAAGCCTTTGCATGAGCCTCAGAATACAACAATAGAGACAACATTGATATCTTCGAGGGGGTCTGCCCCAGCTGCTCAACCACATTGTAGTCGCTCTTTTTTATTATTTTTAATATTTCCTCTATCTTTTGCTTAGAGGCTTCTACAAAAATCTTTCTATGTGCCTCCGTCTGGGCAAGCTCACCTATAGCTTCTTTGCCTCGAGTCCTAGATGACTCAACAGCGGGAGTAACAATTGGAGTAAGAACAGGAGTAGTAGCTGAAGTACTAGCAGGAACAGCGTATGGAATAACAACAGGCTTATTAACAGTCTTCGGGGAGATCTCGGGAGAGAAAACCCTTCCACTTCTGGTAATATTTCTGGCCCCGGCAATGTTACTGACATCGGGATCAGCCTCTTCATTCTTCAAATCTTGTTTAACGTCGTGATAGTAAACATCAGTGCCATAGTTCCACGGGACAGCTTTGTCCGAGGAGTATGGTACGGGACCAGGAAAAGTGATTATTAGCGGAGCGATTCTTGGAGCAGGTGTAATCCTAACAGGTCTTTTAGAGGAGACCTTGGAAGGATTGAAGGAAATGGTTATAATGGCAACATCTTCAAACGGAACAGTTGGAATAAAAGTCTTTTCGAACAAAATTTCTCTGTTGTCCATCAGGCGTTGAACACCTGCTTTCAGCAAATAGCAACCAGTGGGCAGAGATGAACACATGTGAAAACCTTCACCACAACCCGGAAATAAACCGGCCAACAACAGATTCTTCTTAATAGTCATAAGAGGAGTAGAAACTTCATCAACAGAGGTAACGAAAAAATCGGTATCAATGGCATTAACTCCACCATTGTGCTTAGGCATGGGAGCAGTTATGACATTGGGCTTCACTGGAGCATCAAACTCAATCTCCTTGGCTTTAATCAGATATTGTAATTTATTTCTCATAGCCCAACAGTCATTTGTATCATGGCCAGGACTCTCAGAATGGTAGGCACATCGAGCATTTGGATTGTACCGAAGAGATGTGGTATAAGGATTCTTGGGAGCCTCTTTCAAGTTTGCCAAGTTGGATCTTAGCAGATGGGGTAGAACCTCAGTTAATGTCATGTTAATCTGGGTAAACTGCCTTTGTGGTCTTTCTACCCTTTGCTGATTGTTGCGTTATGGGGCAGCCGCAGGCCTAGGTATCATTACAGCACTTACCATTGGACGGTGTTCAGCTCAGCTCTGACCTCTTGAGCTATAGATAGCACTGGCTTCCTTCTTGCCTGCGAAAGGCTTCTTTGTTGAGCTCGAAGAGGTGTATTTCTGTATTTTGTCGCTCTGGATCCCAGCTTCTACCCTTTCTCCTGTTAATATCAGCTCGGTGAAACTAGATGATGAGCTACCAATCAAATGATTAAAGAATGGACCAGACAGCGTCCCAAGAAACATGTCAACTAACTCCCTGTCAGATAAAGGGGTTGGACTCTCCCAGCCAAATCTCTCCACTTTTGCGCATAGTACTTAAAGCCTTCACCTGCACCCATGGACATACTCTGGAGTTGAGTACAAGTAGGGGCAAGGTCGGCATTATATTGATACTGCTTATAAAAAGCAGCAGCCAAATCCTCCCAGTTTTGGACATGGGTTCCCTCTAGTTGGTAGAACCATTCAAGCTGAGTCCCTAACAGACTGTCTTGAAATAAGTGAACCCACAAGTTTCTATCAGTGGTGTGGGGTTGGATCTTCCTTACATAGGAACAGAGATGGAGCTTTCGGCAAGACACCCCATCATACTTTGTGAAAACTAACATCAATCCCAGTTCTTCAAAGTCCAACCCAGGTATTCTCTGGACTTCAATAGCGCTTGTTGTACCCTAAAATTTTCCCTCTCATTTATCAAGGAATCACCCTAGATCCTCAAGTTTGCTTCCATCCAATTCCAAGCCTTGAACTACAAATTTTCTAAGAAAATCACTCACAAGGGAAAAATGGTCATTTGCACACTAGAAAGTCAAACTTTGACTTTTGGATCAAAATCAAGTTTCAAGAATCATATTTCATTAAGACATGTTGGAATGTGAGATTTGTTTCGTCAAGAAATTCAAAAGTCAAAACTACTTTGGGAAAAGTCAAAATTCTAAATACTTAGAACTTTTCTAAGTGTTTAAGAAACATGACAAACTCAGAACTTCTGGCCAGATTCTCACTATGATGCAAGTTGATTCTAGAAGAACTTCTGACACAAGAGTTTTAGATCTCAACAAGATCTAAGACATTACAGAACAGAACTTCTCCTAGAAATGCTGGGATTTCAAGTTATAACTTCTCGAAGACACGTCCATGAAACTGACACACTCAGCAAATTCTAGACACTCTCAAGACAGAGTTTGGTCAGAACTGATGGGCCAGTTTTCACAAAGGATCAGTCAAAGCTTGCAAGAGAAGTTCAAAGAAGGTTTACAAAGTGTGTTACAAACATCCTGGAAAGTCTGGAAACTCCTTCAGAACATGCTTGGAGCCAGAAGATAAAAGGATCAGAAGATTGGATGCTACGTTGAAGCAGAACTTCTGATCCAGAATTAAGCAATGATGTAGAATCTCACGTTGCAGGATTTATGGTTTTGATAAGTCTTTTCATCATTTAATGCTCACAATAACTTTTGAGTCTTTATCCAAAGGATTTCCCCCACGTGTACCTCTACTGTCTTGGGATAACAAATTTTTGGTACAAAAGTGTGATAGGCCCATGTGTTGTTTTTGCTTTTCCTTAATTCCTGCTGACAACCACCATGCTTGCTTCAAGAACAAGGCAGCGCCTTAGCATATGAAGGCTATATTCAACGCTTTGGTTAGAACTTGACCAAATCCCAAAAACCTTGTTTATACAAACCGCTGCAGACCTATAACTAACAGTTAATTCATCCTACGCCTGCATCCCATGATTACACCAAACTAGCATACGAAAATAGTGATCAAAAAGCAAGGGAACACGATGCCAAAAAGTGTTCAAATCCCATTTGTTTCCCCCCCAAAAAAAATCACAACAAATCCACCTATAAATAAGTTGCTTCATCACACTTGCAAGGTGCTGGCTTTGGGAGAGAGAGAATTGTCAAAAGAGAGAAAAGAAAGTTGTGAAACCTTCATAAAAATCCATAATTCCCAAACAGAAAACCAAAACCTTTGTTCTTCCCTTTGAATCAAAGAGCTTGACATTTCCTCTTCTGTTGCTCTTGCTGACTCAGAATATCTAAAGGCAGCAGCTCAAAGCTCCAAGCCCACGCTCCAGGTTCAAGGTAAGTCTTTCTGACTTTGCATTTTTTCATTCAGAACATCATTAATATGTAAATATCACAATTAATGTTGTCCATCTCATTGCATAAGTAGAAAAATTGTGGATCAGAGTTTCTTGATTAGGGCTGGACTCATATTTAGGATTAGAACTTCTATAAACTGTTGTGTTGTTATCCTTCTGATTTATTGTTTAATAAGAACTGAATAAATTGCTGATGTGGTGATTAAGAGTTGAAATAAAACATAGAACTTCCGAGTTCTCCTCAGTGTTTTAACATACATAACTTCTATGATTTTTCTCACTGTTAACACACGCTGAACTTCTGATTCTTACATGCTGATAACGCACTAAATTGTTGATGTTCACTCACTGGCTCAGCACAATACATAACTTATTATGATTCACTCACTGTTCTAACACAGCACCGAACTTCTGAATTATCCTTACATGTCAAATACACTGAACTTTTGATGTTTCCACTCACTGTTTTCAAACACTCAGAGTTTCTGATTTTTACATGCTGACAATACACTGAATTTATGAAGTTTACTCGCTATTTTAGTATAATACAAAACTTCTGACTTGTGGCCCACTATCTGAATACCACCCAAAACTTTTTTGTTTCCCCTCTAACGTTCCTTTCATGACCTCGGAGTTTACCAATTCAGAACTTCTGATGCCCATTGATGTTTCCTGCTGAATCACAGCGCGCCTGGTTTCAGAACTTTTGATTCCATTTGTTTTGCTTGTAGCAACACGCTGATCCTATATCTCATTTATTTTCCTTTTTATCACTTTCAACATTAAAACTCTTTTCATCAATATAAAAAAGACATAAAAAATATTTTCTTTCATTAATTGATTTATTTCCTCTTTTTCATTAAAACGAAAACATTCTCTAAACAAGTCCATTTCTTTCTTATATTGTACATTTCAATATGATTGTAATAGTAACTTAGGACTTATTTTTACTTGCAACCCCCATTCATAAATTTGTACACCCTATCCCCCTAAATATTATAATATCGTAGGACTTTACATTTATGCAATTTATCGCTTTTGAATGTAAATGCTAGTAATTAGGGTGTGTATGGCAAGATACGAAATCAACAAATAGACCACCCTAATCAAGACTAAAATGCATGCAATCAAATACACTTGCACACTAACACCCCCATGGTTATTCCACTTGTTGCCTTACGAAAAATGGCCATGTTATGCATGTGGGATGTCTTAGCACAAACAAATCAAAAATACAAGATCGTAGTCCCTCGATGACGTTATCAAAGTTTCCTTTCGAAATGATCTTAGTCCCTAAAGAAAAATGCTAAGTCATCTCACAACATTGATATCATGGTTATACGATGACCCAAGTCCGTCCCTTCACATCCAACGATAGGGCTTCTTACCAAATTAATGGTAAGATAGCAACATCTAAAGGAGGAAGAAAATAACATCTAAGACCTTTTGAGTAGGTGGATTTGCTCCTAGTTGTTCGCTTGCTCACAACACAAACATTTTATACACCAATACTTTCATTTTGAAACATTTTTGAAAGACGACACTTTGTACGCGTTCTTATAGAGACGAGAACCATTACAAAGATACCTTCTCAAAATCACTTTCAAAAACACTTTTCACAAACACATTTTTGAACTATTTTCCAAACAAACACTTTGTACACGTTCTTATAGAGACGAGAACCATTACAAAGACGTTTTCAAAATACTTTCAAAACCCACACCACGAGCACATTCAAACAAAAGCAAGTGATCTAGCAAATAACTAAGAGCCCATGGAAAACCATGGATGAAAAGGGTGCTAATACATTCCCTTTTCATAATCTACCCCCCCAAACTCAAGAAAACATCTCTAAAGGTCTTTCCTGTGCTTTTTCACCTTTCCTTTTGGATAAAAGAAAAATCGGTGGCGACTCTTACTAAATTGCAACATTTTCGAATACAAACGCAAAACTCCAAGTCAGTTCTCCCACTGTATCACAGAACTGGCGACTCTGCTGGGGAAATTTTAAAAATGGGGTTACCTTAGGGTTAGATCACATTTACTTGCTTACATTTGTTTGATTTGTTTGCTTTACATTTTTGGTTCCTTGTTTGGGTTTGTTTTAAATCCTACACTCGGATTTGGGGACACCTTTTAGGTAAGTAACAATAGACTGTGAGGGAATTGTGTGGGGTATACCGACACGGTTGAAGCAGTAGCTACGTTGATGTGGCACTTTGGTTGGTACCGGTAACCCTTGAGTCGAATCAAGGAGAGTATGGGGCCGCCGCGTGGTGTCGTGAAGCATCAACTGACCTTAGAACCTTACTTGACCGACTGGGCCATTAGGAAGTAGTGAGATAGCCGGTTTCGGTGTAAAGTTGAAAATTGGTTGATACTCGATGCTACACTCATTGAGACTTGACTCCTGAGTTTTGTTTGGTTGTGAGTCAGTTGCTTATTGAACGAAGCTTGTGGGAAAGGTCAATGATATTGAGATCCTTTAGGACCCGGTTACTATTAACTAGGACAGGTTGAGCCAACTAAACTTCAAGAGGGTACTCACCTACAAAACTCCATGCAAGCCTAAAACTAAGGATTTGTTTGCTTTGTGTGAATATGATTATTTGTATATAAACTTGCTTACCTCGCATATTTGTACATAACATCATAACATCATACCATAGGAATTTCAATAGCCGTTTCAAGGATCTCGAGGGCCTATGATGCATGGTCATGTTGAACCAGACGTTTACCAAAGGGAAAGAGGATTCATTTTCCTCTAACCAAACACCGTCAAAAATCAAAGTACAACAAACCAGAGTCAAAGGCTACAACCCACTTGACATGGTGAGCTTAATTCTCGTGGAAGGACATCCACCGATACAAAGTTCTCCAATCCAAAACTGTAAGTGACTACTAACCCCGCGAGATCCTTGAAAACATGCATCCACATATCATGCATCATATCATGACAGGTTTCTCCCATACAGGTTTCCTTATCTTCCTACTGTTTATTTCAGTAAGATGGATATGGAAAAAATGGTGAAAGGCATCCAAGCTCAAAACGCTCAACTTCAAGAGATGTTCTTGAACCTATCTAAGGGACAAGAAGAGGTCAAGGCGCTCCTCACCAGGGGCATGATCATGGGAAATCCTGGGGACGAAAGAGATGACCAATTGGGGCGGTTACAAATCGAGATAGCCGTAATGAAAGTCCAGATGATGGGACAACTGGTGGGCCAGATGGCTCTTATCCAAAATCTGGCCCAAGGACAAGAAGAGCTGAGAGTCCTCATCAACAAGCTTCATCGGGATGGATGTAACAAAATGGGGAAAACATCTAGGATTGGGGATCAAGTCATCATTCAGCCTCCCAGGAGACAAGAAGCCGAGAGAAGACCTCCCCAATTTGCTTCCACATCACAAACCCAGCAACCACCTCGTCAACAAGGACAGGGTAACCAAAGTAAACAGGTCCCAGGCGTTAGGCAGTTCACCAAACTCGACATGCCTATATCGCAGGTCTTACAACACCTGCTGAACTTGAATTTGGTCACATTAAGGGATCCTCCTCAGAATCCCAATACCTCTGCTCCTAACTATCATCCCAATGCATTATGTGCATACCACTCCAATAATCCTGGGCATGATACGAATGACTGTTGGGCTTTGAAAAATAAAATCCAAGACTTGATTGACAAGGGAATGCTGGAGTTCACACAAGACGACCAGATTGAGTTCTTCTTCCGTCCCTCAAAGGCTCGCCAGCTGAAGTGAAAATTCAAACAAAGAGGCTTTTGTTTCATTTGAATTTTCAAGTTGTAATTCCTTTCGTTATTCAAACAATTATCTATTAATGTCAAACTTTGTTTCATTAATGCATTGCATATGTTTGTCTTGATTTGATCCACTCATTTTCATTACAGTTAAACTATGCTTTTTATTCACTTTATGATATTCAACTCTTGCTAAAAGTTACAAGCCTTTAGAGGGAGGATGACCAAAACAATGCCATAATCTCATACAGTATGCTTTTGGACAGACCTTGCTGACGATGTACAGGCGTTTCTTTCGAATCCTAAACACTGGAGTTATAAGGAAGGTAATCCCTAGTCAACCCCTTCAAGCCAAAGAAGTAGAAGTTTTTCACAAAATTAAAACCTTTAATCAAAACCTGGGGCAGGGTAGTCTCTCAGTTAATTCAAACGCGCATTCAAATCACAAACTCTCATTTCGTAATACAATGAATGACATCAAAAAGCGTTCCTCTGGAATCAAAAAACAGTGAGGGTTCCCTACCAAATAGACAATCATTATCTCTCAAAAAGAAAATCCCACCAAGTCAAAACCTACGAAGGAGACTTAAAGAAAATTGGGGCATCCCGCTGACTGTAATCTCGAAACAAGAACAGTTAGGCAAAAATTAGGGATAACAAATCAAAAGAAAGAGGTCACTACAAATCCTCGACAACATGAAAAATATTGCAAAAATGACTGCCTTCCGACAAACCTAACTTGTTTGAACCATCACTAAAATGTCTTTCCAGACTCAATTGGAGTTTAAACACACAATTAACTGAATTTAGGACCGAAGAACATCATGAAGAGCGGGCGGGTACAAAAACACTTTGAGCCTTTACCCTTTGTTTCTTAAACCGTGAACCAAGCCACGTTACAACCCTTCAAAAGTCCTAATTGAAGCATGGGTTAGTTCGAAAGCATACTGTTACAAAAGGTATCCTGACTCCTATAAGGGTTTACTCAAAATCCAGAGTTGAATTACAAACTTCTTTACTTGCTAAAAACGCATTTTTCAAAACTTCAAGACAAGCATAAACTTTGCATTTATTTGAATACCACTGTTTGCATACGGCTATTTATTTGACAACGGAGAAATTCACACAACGAATATCCAGTGAACGAAAGCTCTCTCAGTAAACAAAATCAATTCAAGTAGGATGACACTCCCATTGACAAATATCCTATCAACAAAGGGACATAACATGTCACTATCCAGCACACCTGGGGCAGTCCAGTCAAGATTCCGAGAAATCTCTCAAGAAGTGCAGGTTAACCAGGGGCAGGTCTCCATCTCCGTCACTTGGGGGAACTGAACGTCAATCTCAACAAAGGGTTACATACAGTCAAATATTTCCTGGAAGTGCCACAAACACTTGCTACTGAGGAGCGGTGACAAGTATCCCCAAAGTCCATCTCATCGGATGATTCCCCAGCAAGAGTTTAATCTCTGAAAACCTTTCCCCAGCTGAGCTAACCTCAAGAATCCTCAAGGACTTTCCCCAACTAAGTCGTCACCTCTCTGGCAGACCGACAACAGGGTTTATTTCCCCAACAAACGGCAGGATTCCCCAGCTTGATTTTCCCTCTCCAACTCCTCTTCCCTAGTAGACTACTCTATAATCCCCATCAAGTTACTGTAAAGCTTGGACCCAACCAGATATCAGTTCAACTTCGACCCCAGTAGAGCAACGGACAACCGAGACTCTAGAACTCTTTTTCCCAAGCAAGAATCAACACTCTCCATAGAGTTTTCAATATTCCCCAGCGGATTTCTCCTCAAAACAACAAAACAGGAGTCCCCGGTGGAAACATTCTAAGCAAAGTTTGAGGACACATCAACTCTTCAACAGCAGTCCATGATTTAACGACTCCCCAGCATTTGTCGAGGATTTATTTTCCCAGACAAAGATACACTTCAATAAACATGTCACATTTCATACATCCTATCTACATACATGATAAGTGCATACGACACAATCTCATTTATTTTGAGAACATCATGACATAATGCATTCCATGCATCACGACATTGCATACAACTATCGTTCTACCTTTTTCAGGAAAGATCAATCAACAGATGGCTACCTTCAATCATTTTCAAATAAGTTCCATATTAATACCTGTAACAAGCCAGGAAAACTATTTGTGGACGACTGATTATAGATTAATACCTGTAACAAGCCAGGAAAACTATTTACATGAAGAGATTGAAGATTAACACCTGTAACAAGCCAGGAAAACTATTTTTCTTTCTCAGGTCAGAGACTAATACCTGAAACCAGACAGGACAACTATCTCATTGACCAACCTTTTCAAGTTCCAGATTAATACTTGTAACAAGCCAGGAAAATTATCTGTGGACGACTGATTGTAGATTAATACCTGTAACAAGCCAAGAAAACTATCTACATGAAGAGATTGAAGATTAACACTTGTAACAAGCCAGGAAAACTATCTTTCTTTCTCAGGTCAGAGATTAATACCTGAAACTAGACAGGACAACTATCTCATCGACCAACCTTTTCAAGTTCCAGATTAATACCTGTAACAAGCTAGTAAAACTATCTGTGGACGACTGATTGTAGATTAATACTTGTAACAAGCCATGAAAACTATCTACATGAAGAGATTGAAGATTAACACCTGTAACAAGCCAGGAAAACTATCTTTCTTTCTCAGGTCAGAGATTAATACCTGAAACCAGACAGGATAACTATCTCATCTACCAACCTTTTCAAGTTCCAGATTAATACCTGTAACAAGCCAGGAAAACTATCTGTGGACGACTGATTATAGATTAATACCTGAAACCAGACAGGATAACTATCTACTTGACCAGCTCAGGCAACCCTACACTGGTTACTTCTCCTTTCCAAGATGCAGTTTTACATGGACTCATCATGAGGCAACCCTACACAGGTTCCTTCTCAAAAAATTCCAGATGAAGTTTCACACGGACTCATCATGAAGCAACCCTACACAGGTTCCTTCTCAGGAAATTTCCAAGATGCAGTTTTACACGGACACATCATTGAAGCAACCTTACAGGTTCCTTCTCTTTCCAAGATGCAGTTTTACACTAACTCATCATCAGGCAACCCTACACAGGTTCCTCCTTTCCAACATGCAGTTCACATGGACTAATCATTGAAGCAACCCTACACATGTTCCTTCTCTTTCCAAGATGCAATTTTACACGGACTCATCATCAGGAAACCCTACACAGGTTCCTCCTATTTCCAAGATGCAGTTTTACACTGACTCATCATCAGGCAACCTACACAGGTTCCTCCTATTTCCAAAATGCAGTTTTACACAGACTCATCATCAGGAAACCCTGCACAGGTTCCTCCTGTTTCCAAGATGCAGTTTTACACGGACTCATCATCAGGAAACCCTACATAGGTTCCTCCTATTTCCAAGATGCAGTTTTATACGGACTCATCATCAAACAACCCAACCTTCTGATATAGTCCAGATACGCTTCTGACATGGATGCCATTCTGATGCTCATTCAGATTCAACTTTTGATACAGTCCAGTAATCATTTCTAGATGTCATCTTTAAGCCCATCTCCAACAACTATCCATTATCTCTCCAAATGGAATCTTTAATCCCATTCCCTACATAATCAACTAACACATCTTCAAGTGCAAATTTTCTGGGCACTCTAGTGTTCAATCATCTTCCACCTTCAAGTCACAAATGGCAGATTTACCAATCTAACTCTTCAGGTGTAAGAAGATTGAACAGGGGAAGCTGTTGTACCCTAAAATTTTCCCTCTCATTTCTCAAGGAATCACCCTAGATCCTCAAGTTTGCTTCCATCCAATTTCAAGCCTTGAACTACAAATTTTCTAAGAAAATCACTTACAAGGGAAAATGGTCATTTGCACACTGGAAAGTCAAACTTTGACTTTTGGATCAAAATCAAGTTTCAAGAATCATATTTCATCAAGAAATGTTGGAATGTGAGATTTGTTTCGTCAAGAAATTCAAAATTCAAAACTACTTTGGGAAAAGTCAAAATTCTAAATACTTAGAATTTTTCTAAGTGTTTAAGAAACATGACAAACTCAGAACTTCTGGCCAGATTCTCACTATGATGCAAGCTAATTCTGGAAGAACTTATGACACAAGAGTTTTAGATCTCAATAAGATCTAATACATTGCAGAACCGAACTTCTCCTAGAAATGCTGGGATTTCAAGTTATAACTTCTCGAAGACACGTCCATGAAACTGACACACTCAGCAAATTCTGGACACTCTCAAGACAGAGTTTGGTCAGAACTGATGGGCCAGTTTTCACAAAGGATCAGCCATAGCTTGCAAGAGCAGTTCAAAGAAGGTTTACAAAGCGTGTTACAAACATCCTGGAAAGTCTTGAAACTCCTTCAGAACATGCTTGGAGCCAGAAGATAAAAGGATCAGAAGATTGGATGCTACGCTGAAGCAGAACTTCTGATCCAGAATTAATAAATGATGTAGAATCTCACGTTGCAGGATTTCTGGTTTTGATAAGTCTCGTCATCATTTAATGCTCATTTAATGCTCACAACCACTTTTGAGTATTTATCCAAAGGATTTCCCCCATGTGTACCTCTACTGTCTTGGGATAGCAGATTTTTGGTACAAAAGTGTGCTAGGCCCATGTGTTGTTTTTGCTTTTCCTTAATTCCTGCTGACAACCACCATGCTTGCTTCAAGAACAAGGTAGCGCCTTAGCATATGAAGGCTATATTCAACACTTTGTCAGAACTTGACCAAATCCCAAAACCTTGTTTATACAACCCGCTGTAGACCTATAACCAACAGCTAATTTAGCTTACGCCTGCATCCCATAATTGCACCAAACTAGCATACAAAAACAGTGATCAAAAAGCAAGGGAACAGGATGCCAAAAAGGGTTCAAATCCCATTTTTTTTTCCAAAATCACAACAAATACACCTATAAATAAGTTGCTCCATCACACTTGCAAGGGGCTGGATTTGGGAGAGAGAGAATTGTCAAAAGAGAGAAAAGAAAGCTGTGAAACCTTCATAAAAATCCATAATTCCCAAACAGAAAACCAAAACCTTTGTTCTTCCATTTGAATCAAAGAGCTTGACATTTCCTCTTTCGTTGCTCTTGCTGACTCAAAATATCTAAAGGCAGCAGCTCAAAGCTCCAAGCCCACGCTCCAGGTTCAAGGTAAGTCTTTCTGACTTTGCATTTTTTCATTCAGAACATGATTAATATGTAAATATCACAATTAATGTTGTCCATATCATTGCATAAGTAGAAAAACTGTGGATCTGAGTTTCTTGAATAGGGCTAGACTCAGATTTAGGATTAGAACTTCTATACACTGGTGTTATTATCCTTATGATTTGATGTTTAATAAGAACTGAATAAATTGTTGATGTGTTGATTAAGAGTTGAAATACAACATAGAACTTCCGAGTTCTCCTCATTGTTTTAACATACAGAACTTCTATGATTTTTCTCACTGTTAACACACATTGAACTTCTGATTCTTACATGCTGATAACGCACTGAACTGCTGATGTTCACTCACTACCTACGCAGAATACAGAACTTTTGATGATTCACTCATTGTTCTAACACAACACAGAACTTCTGAATTCTCCTTACATGTGAAATACACTGAACTTATGATGTTTCCACTCACTGTTTTCAAACACTCAGAGTTTCTGATTTTTACATGCTGACAATACACTGAATTTCTGAAGTTTACTCGTTGTTTTAGTATAATACAGAACTTCTGACTTGTGGCCCACTGTCTGAATACCACCCAGAACTTTTTTGTTTCCCCTCTAACGTTCCTTGCAGGACCTCAGAGTTTACCAATTTAGAACTTCTGATGCCCACTGACGTTTCCTGTTGAATCACAGCGCGCCTGGTTTCAGAACTTCTGATTCCGTTTATTTTGCTTGTAGCAGCACGCTGGTCCTATATCTCATTTATTTTCCTTTTTATCACTTTCAACATTAAAACTCTTTTCATCAATATAAAAAAGACATAAAAAATATTTTCTTTCATTAATTGATTTATTTCCTCTTTTTCATTAAGACGAAAACATTCTCTAAACAAGACTGTTTCTTTCTTACATTGTACATTTCAATATGGTTGTAATAGTAAATTAGGACTTATTTTTACTTGCAACCCCCATTCATAAATTTGTACACCCCATACCCTTAAATATTGTAATAGCGTAGGACTTTACATTCTGCAATTTATCGCTTTCGAATGTAAATGCTAGTAATTAAGGTGTGTATGGCAAGATACAAAATCAACAAATAGACATCCCTAATCAAGACTAAAATGCATGCAATCAAATACACTTGCACACTAGCACCCCCAGGGTTATTCCACTTGTTGCCTTACGAAAAATGGCCATGTTATGCATGTGAGATGTCTTAGCACAAACAAATCAAAAATACAAGATCGTAGTCCCTCGATGACACTATCAAATTTGCCTTTCGAAATGATCTTAGTCCCTAAAGAAAAATGCTAAGTCATCTCACAACATTTCTATCATGGTTATACGATGACCCAAGTCCATCCCTTCACATCCAACGATAGGGCTTCTTACCAATTTAATGGTAAGATAGCAACATCTAAAGGAGGAGGAAAAGAACATCTAAGACCTTTTGAGTAGGTGTATTTGCTCCTAGTTGCTCGCTTGCTCACAACAAAAACATTTTATACACCAACACTTTCATTTTGAAACATTTTTGAAAGACAACACTTTGTACGCGTTCTTATAGAGACGAGAACCATTACAAAGATACCTTCTCAAAATCACTTTCAAAAACACATTTCACAAACACATTTTTGAACTATTTTCCAAACAAACACTTTGTACGCGTTCTTATAGAGACGAGAACCATTGCAAAAACATTTTCAAAATACTTTCAAAACCCACACCACGAGCACATTCAAACAAAAGCAAGTGATCTAGTAAATAACTAAGAGCCCATGGAAAACCATGGATGAAAAGGGTGCTAATACCTTCCCTTTTCATAATATACCCCCTGAACTCAAGAAAACATATCTAAAGGTCTTTCTTGTGCTTTTTCACCTTTCCTTTTGGATAAAAGAAAAGTCGGTGGCGACTCTTTCTAAACCGCAACATTTATGAATACAAACACAAAACTCCAAGTCAGTTCTCCCACTGTATCACAACACTTAATCAATCCTCTAACTGCTTGTATATATCCTTAGTGGGAGGATACTTCTCATCATTATAGTATGTATCATTGTCAGAAACTTCAGGGCTAGAGTCCTTCTCCCTTGTATCCCTTTCTTGATTCTCCCCTTCCTTGGATGAGGAGGTCAGATCGACTGGTTGCTTTAACAACCCCTTGAACCTTCTACCCAGATTCAGAACACCAGAGACCTTCTTATTTTTCTTCTTCTCCTTCAGGATGAGGGCCTTCAGATCCTCCTGCCATTTTGCCAGAGTTATGAACATCTGTTGAAATTGGGCATTTTGTGCCTGGAGATCTTTGATGCTTTGTTCAGAAGATATTTTTGCTGAAATAAATAGCGAAGAAGATGAGAAACCTGTAATGGTACCTGTTTATGCAATTTCATGGATGGTATGCTATGATTTCAAGGACTTGTAAAGGCTCAAATTTGTTTAACCAAAAAAGAAACACACGTTAATTGTATTAATAAGTTCGAACTGTTACAAAGAATTCCCTTTAGGCTTACAATCAAACAAAGCTTAAAACAAAAAAGAAAACTAAGTCTCCCAAGAGTGAATCTTATTTGGTGCAATGTAGGCATTTATGTTCCTTTCTTCATGAAGTAGCCTAGTGAGCTCTATGACTTTCTTCTCGTTGGCATAGAATTGAGCTTCAAATGTATCCCGCTCCTCTTTAAGTTGAACCCAGGATTTCTGTAACTCCTCATGATCAGTTGGCATGTCAGGATAATGAATAAGAGAAGAAGTGTCTCCTTCAGCAACTGGTTCCACAATCGTTGGTAGGACAGCAGGGTAAGGCATCATAAGACTTTGGGCGCGGGCTCGTACCCATCAGAGATAGGGCTCGAGAGGGATGGAATTCTTGTGCCCCAATGTCTTGCTATCAATTTTATGTACCATGCCCCAAGCTTTCATGAACCTTTTGCGGTAACCCTGAGTATCATTCTCATAGTTGAAGGAGATTCCTTGGATAAGTGTATCACGAGGACCATCCCTTCTCGCATAACCAAACTCCCGCAGTGCCAAACAAGGGTTATAAGTGATTACTCCCCTAATGCCTAAGAGAGGGACATTAGGGAATTCACCACAGTGATCGATGATGATAACATCTTCCGAGGACTGTGAACACCAATGAATGTCTGAATATGTAAGGGACACCAGCCTATGAGACCATTTTATACCCTGCTCATTCTTCAAAACAGACTTGGGTAGGTGCGAAATAAACCACCTAACCAATAGAGGAGTGAAACACTGGAGGGTACCCCTTCTCTTTAGAGTGCGAGTATACAAAGACTGTAGAATGTCCCCAAGTAATGTAGGCACTGGATTATGAGACAGAAACACCTTAATAGTATTCACACCTATGAGTTGGTCCGCATTAGGGAAAAGTATCGTCCTGTAGATGAGGAGTGTCAATACCTCTTCAAAAGCTTGTAAATCCAGGGTATCCCAAAAATAATAAGCCTTCTCGAATAGAAATTTAATCGGGATTCCTTGGACATTTCCTCTAGTTTCCCAGTTTGTTACTACGTCGGACTGTTGTAAGGACAGAGCTCGAGCAACCTCCTCAGGCTTTGGGTGTTCTTCCGTACTGTTGAAAGGTAACTGGTCAAGAATAGGTACCCCCAACAATTGATAAAATTCCTCCATAGTAGGCACTAGTTGGTAATCCGGGAAGGGGAAACAGTGGTGTACATGATCAAAGAACTGAAATAGCACTTTTAACAATTCTTCATCAGGTTTTGAAGTGACCAAGTTAAGCAATTGACCATGCTTTTCAGTGAAGGGAGAGCTTTCAGTAATCCTTAATGCCAAGTCCTTTAGTTGGAGAGGCACTTTCACAAGGTTAATCTGGATAGTATTCCTACGGGCGATGTCACGTCCTACAAAACAAAGCAAAGATGAGCCCTAGAAAGTCCTTGAAATGGTCAGTATGATATGTCGTGTGTGATCGGTGGATCTGGAACTGACTGTTTAACGCTGGTTCGCGAAATGTTGCGGAAGCAAGAGTCGCCACCGTCTTTTATTTTCTCCATTTGGAAAGGACAAAAGCACAGAAAAATTCCTTAAAGAGATTGCTCTCGGTTCGGGAGGTAGATTATAGAAAGGGAAGGTGTTAGCACCCTTTCTATCCATGGTTATCCATGGGCTCTTAGATACTTGCTCATTGTGTTTTCAAAAAATGGTTTGTTTGCTTTTCAATTATGGGTTTTAAAAAGTTTCTTTGAAAATTCCAGTTCGACTCTTGTATCGGTCCTCAAGAGTGTTTGAAAAAATGCTTTCGAAAGCTTTTTGAAAATGTGTTGGTGTGAAAAGTAGTTTTGAATTTGTTTTGAAATTTAGAGCAAGTATCTATGAGAACCTACCTACCCTAAGGAATTCGTCTGTGTAAATGTCCTTTAAAGTAGTGCCATCCCACCATTGAGAGGTAGGTAGCACCACCGTTGGAGGTATTCGGGTCAATTCGAGGTTCGGGACATGGTGATCACCGGAGCAATGGGAAGACACCTTAGAAGCTACCCTCATGCCAGGTTCCCGGATCATGAGGACTTACTAAGACATCCTCTACTCGACGATCACCTTTCGAAGGGCAAGGCAACAGTGAGGCGTACCCTAGGGGTGGTGTGTGATTTGTGTGTCAGATTCGGATATTTTATCTTGTTCATGTTAAAGGTGATCTATGCGTTTGTTTTTATTTTGACATTCATTCTTGCATGCATTTGTTAACAGTTAAGAAGTGCGAGAAGGTAAAATTCTAATCTATTACAAAAGGCGCGGGTCCACATCGCCAAAATTTCCAGGACCCGATTTGACAGAAAAGTAAATAGAGATAAAGTGCGAGAAATTAAATTGTCCGAGTTTACAAAGCTTTGGGAGAGATACATAAATATGAAAAGAAAAAGAAATGAATATGCGAATTGAATTAAAGTCGAAACGAGGGCGTTGGACCCTTTTTAATTAAATTAAACGATCATTAAATTAATAAAATTAAAATGAAAAGAAATTTGTTTTTTTGGTATTTTTGTATTTTATGATTTTTAATGAAAGAAAAGAATTAAATGAAATTAAAAGATTAACCCTAATTCTAATTGTTTTAGTTTATTAAGAAAGTATTAAATTTTAACCTAAAATTAACCCTAATTAATTAATGCGATTTGATTCATAAAAAATAAATAGTTAATTATTAGTGAAAAGAAAAGAAAAAGGATAAAAATTAATTAAAACTAATTCTACCAATTTTAAATTAATTAAGAAAATATTAAGATTTTACTCCTAAATTAAAACTAATTAATTAATAAGGCTTTATTTACAAAAAATATAACATTAAATAAAAATATTAATTTTTGTCTCTTTTCTGATTTTTTATTGTTTTTGTGTTTTTTATGAAAATAAAAATAATTAAATTAAAAGAATTAATTAACCATAATAATTGAATCAAAATAAAAACAATAAAAAAAAATGAGAAACTTGCAAACCTTAGGGGGGTGTTGTCCCCAGTTGTGAGGTTTTGATTAGTATTTTTTGGGCCCATTTAGATCTTGGCCTGGTGGACTTTCCAGCTAGCGTGCATAGGCGTTGACCAGAGTTTACCATGTTCTACAGATCCTGGCCCTTGATTGAATGCAATGGTACACGTGGACGGCTTGATTGAGAAGCGTATGGTACACCTTAGCACTGAAACTGCATATGAACGTTATATGAAAAATAATATGAAAGGAGGTGGGGACCTGGGGCTCGAACCCAGGTCCTATGGTTTACCAAGCGTCTTCCCTACCACTCAAGCCAGCGCGTTTATTCTTTAATCTGATGGACACTAAATAATATAATAAGAAAACAATGGATTAGTGGACAAATAAAAAAAACGCGCTAATTATTTGAATCACCCAATGGTATTCTTCCACGCATCATCTTCTTCTTCTTCGTTTATTTTTCCTGAAACACAAAACCATAAGCAACGGTTTTGTAAACGTTCCAAAATGTGCCCTTTTGGAAAATAGCGATTAGCTAGTCTTGGCATATAAATAGGGCGCGACCCCATCAATGGATTGGTCGGAAGCTTCTGAATCTGATGGTGCCATTATCGTGTCCCAATTGTTCCTTGAACGCAAAGCCCTAAATCAGAATCCATGTAACCCTAAAACACGACAATGGTGGTTTTGCATACAGTGTATAAAAATCCAATTAACTTATATGGTTAGCTTCAGAAAGGTTTAATTAGCACAAATCCACAAATAAAATGCAATGAATATGCCTAAATTGTAAAACACGATTATGAGAAAAAGGTGAAAAAGTTTGACTTCTGTACAATGATTCAAGGCGTTAGAATTGGTGCTTTTGATCCAGGAAGTTTCTTTGATGTCCCAGGAATGTGATAGAATCGTTGTTTCACCTTGAAAAGCACTGGAATATGGTTTTCAGTTTTGGAATTTTTAAGCAAAAACTCAAGTGTTGCTTCTTGTCTATGGCGCAGCTTCCAGTCTATTGGCATTAGGGTTGCGTTTTGTATTTGTATGTGAGTGATTAGGGTTGGAAAAGAGGTCCAAAAACCTTTGCAATTATGGAATAGATCTTTGATTTTCATGGCCATAATTTTCCAATCTTTTCATGCACATTTGCTCTCAATCATATCCAATCACCTTCAATTCTTCCCTAATCTGATTTGCACGAAATCTTGGAGATGTTTTATGTACAAAAAGATTTGAAACATTAGGTTTAACATTTTTCATGTATTTTAATTAATTTAAATGAATTATTAATAATAAAAATCCAAATAAATAAATAAAAAATGAAGAAAAACTTCCCTTTGGGCCAAATGGTCGTGCACATGCCTTGGATAATGAATTGTGGAAGAAAAAGAGGCCCATTAGCAATTTTAGGTCATTTGAATCAATGTTGACTTTTCAAGATATCCAAAAATTTCCCAACTTCCACAAGGCATAACTTGCTCAATTTTTAAGCTTTGCTCATGTTCTTGGACATTTTGGAAAGGTCTTTGAGTCCTCTAACCAATGTCTTTGGTCCCATGTCATTTTTATGTACCAATCTCAAGTTATGGCCTTTGACTTAAAGTCCCTTTTTGTTGACTTTTGAAAATGACCTATAATGTTGAAATTGATAACTTTTTGTGAGAGCATTTCTTGGATTTGAAGTGTGAAGAGGAGTTGTAGGAAATGTCTTTATATTCAAAATGAGCTTTGGATGGAATTTTTCTGATAATCCATGTGAAAGTTATGCCCTGGTCAAGTTACAGTTGACTTTTCCAACTGTCCAAATAAGGAAACTTTTGCATCTTGATGATTTTTGAGCCAAGCTTTGAGAATCATGATCAAGCATTGATAAAATGATGTTTGTGGCTTCAAAATGAGATATTGACCAAAAATTTGAACTTTTGACTGTCAAATGACCATTTTGCCCCTACAGTTGACTGTAGTGCAATTAGGGTTTTTGACTGTGCAATTTTGTACTGAAAGTCTTGAAACTTGGTATGAGGATGCTTGACAATATTTATAGGCATGTGGGACTTGATTGGACCCTTGGAAACTTCATTTACTTGATCAGAACCAAAACCCTAATTTTGACTGTTAGGAGGCCCTTACACTGTTCAATCCTTGGGGAATTTGAAACTTTGACTTGGCAATTTCTTGAAGAATATGGGAGGGCAAATTTTGGGGTACAACATCGTGCTTATGATGTCATGATTATGCTAGAAAACACATGTATAGCAAGCAACAAAAAAGTCACACCAAGTTCTTAGGTTTAAGGCCTGCATGAGTTTTAAGGTCATACCCTCTTGAAGCTGGATTGGTTCAACCTATCTTATAAATAGTAACCGGGTTCTAAGGGATCTCAATATCACCGATCTTTCCCCCAAGCTTTGTTCAATAGGCGATTGACTCGCAATCGAACAAAACTCAAGAGCCAAACCTCAATGAGTGTAGCATCTAGTATCTGTCGACCTTGGGAATACACCAAAGTCGGCCATCTCGCTACGTCCTACTGGCCAAGTTGTGCAATTAAAGGTTCTAAGGTCAGTTGATGCTTTATGACACCACACGGTGGCCCCGTACTCTCCCTGATTGACTCAAGGGTTACCGGTACCAACCAAAGTGACACATCAACGTAGCTACTACTTCAACTGTGTCGGTATACCCCACACAGTTCCCTCACAATTTATTACTACTTACCTAAAAGGTGTCCCCATATCCGGGTGTAGGATCTACATAACCCCAACAAAACCCTTGAATATAAAGCAGGCAAAGCAACACAAGAAAGCAATTTTAGAAATGACCTAGATTCTAAGGTATACCCCACTTATTAAATCCCCAGCAGAGTCGCCAGTTCAATGATACGGTGGCAGAACCGACTGTTAAATACTGGTTTGCATTTTTTGTTTGCAAATGTTGCGGTAAGCAAGAGTCGCCACCGACTTTTATTTCATCCAACTAAGGAAAATGAAAAAGAACAGAAAAAACCTTTTTCGAGATATTTCTGAGTACGGGGGGTAGATTATAGAAAGGGAATGTGTTAGCACCCTTTCTATCCGTAGTTTTCCACGGGCTCTTAGGTACTTGCTCATTTTGAAATTGCTTGTGTATGTTTTGAAAAGTTTTTGTGAAAAAGAGTTTTCATGATAACCCTTGTATTTGTCCTCAAGAGTGTGACGAAGTTGTTTTTGAAAACTGTTTTGAAAGTGTTTGTGAAAAAGAGTTTTTATTGTTTTGAGCAAGTACTTAAGAGTTTTCTACCTACTCGAAAAAGATTGTTCATTTTCTCGTTTCCTTTAGACAGCGATATCCTATTATTAGTGAGTAGGTAGCCCTATCGTTGGATGTTGAGGGACTATCAAAAGGGACGCTATGGTCATCGAAGGCAACATGTAAAGATATCTTAGCATTCGAAGGGATTGTCATCATATAGGCAACATCGAGGGACAAGATCATTTCACGTAGGTAACTCGAGAAACATTAGGGACCATGATCTTTATGATGACTTTAAAATTAAGGGTCTTTGTTAAGACATCCCTACATTCGAGGGACATGACCATTATTTTCCGAGGCAACCAAGCGGGGGAAACCCTAGGAGTGAGCATGTGCAAGTGTGCCTTTTTTCAGTTAATTATCTTTGCATAATTAGGGTTATCTACTGTTTTAAAATTATTTGTCTTGCCATTCAATCCTATTATTCATACATCTAGGCATTTAATAGTTGCGGAATTTAAAGAATGCGAAAATAAAGTCTACGCTATTACAAGGCTTTTGGGAAAATACACAAATATTTGACTGAAAATAAAAATGCGAAAATTAACATCCTAATTAATCTATTACAAACTTGCAACAGTTATAATAATTTGAAAAAATAAATAAATAAATATGCGCGCAAAGAATTAAGACGGGAATAGAGAAAGGATATTTGTTTTTGGACTTTTGTAAAAATAACTAATCTTGCGAATTAGCCTAATTTCTATTTACTTTTAATTATAAAAAAAAAAAGAGTTTTTAAGTTAACCTAATTTTCTATTGAATTTTAATTACAAAGGAAAGGAATTTAAATTAACCTAATTAAACTAATTAGTTAATTGCAATTAAAATATTTTACGGAAAAAAACTAAATCTAATTTTTTAGTGATTTTCTGATTTTATTATTTAATGAAAATTGTTTTTTTAATGTTTTATTTTTTTGTAAAAATAATTAAGACAAATAAATAAAACAAATAAAAGAAATTAAAAAAGGAATTAGAGTGAGCCTGATGTGATGAGCAAACTGGGGGTGTGCTTACTGAATTTGAAAAGCCCGTTTTTGTTGGCCCAATTGTCCAACGCCTGATTCAGTGAGGCTTCCTTCTGAGGGTCCATCATATTATGTGCTTGCTTGACGCTAGATCGGATCAAGGGACAATCTAATGGGTGAGATTTAGAGGCGCGTGGTGGATGTCTTTGGATATTATGCACTGGAACCTGTAGGAAATGTTAGGAAAAATGCAAAAGCACACGCCTGGGATCGAACCCAAGACGTGCACTTCATAGGCCTTTCCCTTTGCCATCTGCGCTACTAAGTCATCCGTTTATATAATAGCACAAAAAATAATAAAAGGAAAACTAGCATTAGATCCAGGTCATCAAAAATGAGCGTGTTGGCAATGCAAGTCAGCCAATCAGAATATATCAAATTGACACGCGGGTTCCCCAACCGGAGTCAACATTCAACGATGCCGGAGAGAGTCTCCAGTCATCTTCTCCGGGAAGGTGAAAATCCCAAAACCTGCAAAAATGTGAAATTTAAAAGGCGCAAAGGATCCTAATCTCCCTGAAATTTTCCCAGGAATCCAAATATGGGGTTAGTTTGGTCTGAAGGTCCCTAGATCAAGAGTTTTGTAAGCTTAAGTTCGTGATACCCTAATAATGGCATCACGCGATTTAATCCTTGAAACTATAATGTGAAGCGTCCAACCAGTCCTAAGAGGTACCCTGAACACAAATCAACACATCAAACATGTCAACAATGCATGAATTAATAATTTCGAATTTAACAAACCTTGCTAACCGGTGACACTTGGTTGTTGCAATCTGGAATGCTTCAAGCTTCGAGAGTGAAAGAGATAGACTCCTGGGATTCTCCGATTGTGAGGCCAGCTGCGCGTATATGTCTTTTTCTTTAGGGTTGGAATCTCTTCCTTTTGTATGAGGCAAGATCTAGGTTAACATATATGGAGAGAATCCAAAAGAATAATGGCCTTTTAAAATTTCTTCCAAACTTTCCATTTTTGAATATTCTCTTCCTTTTCCATGGCTTGCACGATTTCTTGGCCATAATCAGCATATATTTCCATTCATTAAATGGAAAAACATCTCAAAATATTTTATATCATTTATTTAATTTAGATTTTTAATGATTAAAAATCTAAATAAATAAAATAAATGGTAAGATAAAGAATGGATGGGTTTATGGGTCGTGGACCATGTTAAGAACAACTTCCAAACTTGAAAAATTAAGCCCATTTGAAAAAAAAATCAAATTTGATCATTATTTGCCTCATGCAATTTTCCAAAAATGGTCAACTTTGACAATTCATATCTCTCTCAATTTTGACTCTAAGAGGGTGTTCTTGGACTTTTTAGAAATATTAGGATGTCCCCTAAGCAACCTCTTTGGTTTCATCTCAATTGGATCTTCCATGTTCATGTAAGAAGCTTTTACCTAAAAGGTGTTTTTGTTGACTTTTTGGAATGACCTATAATGTCTGAATTCATATCTTTCCATGAGTGCATTTTTTGAGCTTAAGGGATGAATATGAGTTGTAGGTAATTGGACTCTCTTCAAAATTAGCCTTGGATGGGAAATTTCTGATAAAGTATGAGAAAGTTATGCCTGGTCAAAGTTTGGTTGACTTTTCCTAAGAAACCCTATTTAGCAACTTTTGAGTTTTAATGAATTAGGAGCATTCCTTGAGGAATCATGATCAACCCTTGATCAAATGATGTATATCACCTTAAAATGTTGATTTTGGCCTAAAATCTTGAAGTTTGACTGTATGTGGGCCACAGTTTACTTTTGACATAATATAGTTGATTTTTAGGCATTTGAGCAGTTGACTGAGCAAACTTCATGTGCAAGGCATGAAACTTGACATGGATATTCTTGAGAACATATTAGGACTGTGAAAAAGGTTTTAGGCCTTTGGAGCTCACACATCTTGATGAAAATGGAAACCCTAGTTGGAGGTTTATTGCCTTATGAGGGAATTTATCTGATCAATCCTTGGGCATCCTTGGGCAAGTTGAGGATTTCAATGAACATATGTTGAGAAAAATGGGATGGAAAATTTTGGGGTACAACATTGTCCTATAATAGTAACCGGGTTCTAAGGGATCTCAATATCACTTACCTTCCCCACAAGCTTCATTCGATAGGCAACTGACTCGCAACCAAACAAAACTCAGGAGTCAAGTCTCAATGAGTGTAGCATCGAGTATCTGCCGACTTTGGGAATACACCAAAGAAGGCCATCTCACTACGTCCTAATGGCCAAGTTGTTCATTTAAAGGTATAAGATCAGTTGACGCTTCATGACACCACGCAGCGGCCCCGTATTCTCCTTGATTAACTCAAGGGCTACCAGTACCAACCAAAGTGTCGCATCAACGTAGCCATCGCTTCAACCGTGTCGGTATACCCCACACAATTTCCACGATCTATTGCTACTTACCTAAAAGTTTTCCCCAGATCTAGGTGTAGGATCTATAGTAACCCCAAACAGTACCCTTAAAAATAAAGCAAACAAACAGTCAAAGAAGCAAAATGATCTAGACCCTAAGGTAAACCCCATTTTTATTATACTCCCCAGCAGAGTCGCGAGTTTTGTGATACAGTGGCAGAACTGACTATTATATACTGGTTTGCATTTTGTATTCGCAAATATGCGGTAAGCAAGAGTCGCCACCGACTTTTTCTTTTATCCAATAAAGGAAAGGGTCAAAAGAACAGAAAAAGACCTTTTTCGAGATTTTCTGAGTAAGGGGGTAGATTGTGACCCCTTTGAATGTTTAACGACGGTGGATCTGGAACTGACTGTTTAACGCTGGTTCGCGAAATGTCGCGGAAGCAAGAGTCGCCACCGTCTTTTATTTTCTCCGAATGGAAAGGACAAAAGCACAGAAAAATTCCTTATAGAGATTGCTCTCGGTTCGGGAGGTAGATTATAGAAAGGGAAGGTGTTAGCACCCTTTCTATCCATGGTTATCCATGGGCTCTTAGATACTTGCTCATTGTGTTTTCAAAATTGTTTGTTTGCTTTTCAACTGTGGGTTTTAAAAAGTTTCTTTGAAAATTCCAGTTCGACTCTTGTATCGGTCCTCAAGAGTGTTTGAAAAGTTGCTTTCGAAAGCTTTTTGAAAATGTGTCGGTGTGAAAAGTATTTTTGAATTTGTTTTGAAATTAGAGCAAGTATCTACGAGTTCTCTACCTACCCTAAGGAATTCGTCTGTGTAAATGTCCTTTAAAGTAGTGCCATCCCACCATTGAGAGGTAGGTAGCACCACCGTTGGAGGTGTTCGGGTCAATTCGAGGTTCGGGACATGGTGATCACCAGAGCAATGGGAAGACACCTTAGAAGCTACCCTCATGCCAGGTTCCCGGATCATGAGTACTTACTAAAACATCCTCTACTCGACGATCACCTTTCGAGGCAAGGCAACAGTGAGGCGTACCCTAGGGGTGGTGTGTGATTTGTGCGTCGTTTTCAGATATTTTGTCTTGTTCATGTTATTGGTGATCTAAGCGTTTGTTTTTATTTTTTGTCCATTCATTCTTGCATGCATTTTATTTAACAGTTAAGAAGTGCGAGAAGGTAAAATTCTAAGCTATTACAAAAGGCGCGGGTCCATATCGCCAAAATTTCCAGGACCCGATTTGACAGAAAAGTAAATAGAGATAAAGTGCGAGAAATTAAATTGTCCGAGTTTACAAGGCCTTGGGAGAGGTACATAAAAATTATACGAAAAAGAAATAAACACGCGAATTAAATAAGAATTAAAAACGAGGGCGTTGGACCCTTTTTGCAAAATTAAATTAAATGACTAAATTAATTAAAATTAAAATGAAAAGAAATTGGTTTTGGTATTTTTGTGTTTTATGATTTTAATGAAAAAGAATTAATTAAAACAAAATGATAACCCTAATTCTAGTTGTTTTTTAGTTTATTAAGAAAGAATTAAATTTTAACCTAAACTTAATCTAATTATTTACATGCAATTTAATTACAAAAATAAATAATAGTAAATATTTAATTATCATGAAAGAAAAGAAAAAGGGATAAAAATTATTATAAACCCTAATTCTACCAATTTTAGGTTTTTATTGAAAAAATGTTAAGATTTAACCCTAAATTAAAACTAAGTGAATTAATGAATTTTATTTACAAAAAATATAACATTAAATAAAAATATTAATTTTTGCCTCTTTTCTGATTTTTTATGGTTTTTTATATTTTTTATGAAAATAATTAAATTAAAGAATTAGTTAAAATAAAGACAATAATTGAAAATAACACCAAAATAATGAAAAGAAATAATGCAAACCTAGGGGGTTCTGCCCCTAATTTGGAGGTAAGTCTTTAGCAATTTGAGCCCAATAAGCTTCTGGCCTCGTTGACTTCCATGCCAGCGTGTAAGGTGGTTGACTGGTGTCTACCATGGACTTCAGATCATGGCCCTCTGATCGCTTCCATTGGCCAAGTGGACGGCTTGATTTTGATGATGCACGGTGGTCCATAACGTTGAAACTGCATACAAATATTAAATGAAAAATAATATGAAAGGGGGGTGGGGACCTGGGGCTCGAACCCAGGTCCTATGGTTTACCACTGAGCGTGCTTTCCATTCGTGCTGCGTTGTTCATCTGTATATAATATAACTAATAAACATAATAAAGTAAAAACAAACGCTAGTGCGTTTTTCGCGCGAGATTTCAAACAATCCAATCCCTGATGGCCACCTCATCTTCTTCTTCTACGTTCCCTGAAACACAGAACCATAAGCAACGGTTTTTGAACTGTTCCAAAATATACCATTCCAGAAAATAGCGATTAGGAATCCTGGCATTAGAAATTAGGCGCGAGGGTCGTTTTGTTTTCGTCTAAGAGCGCTGAGTTGGATAGCCTAGGTCCCATGTGCCAATTGTTCAAGGTTTGGAAACCCCTAAATCAATTTTCACGAAACCCTAATATGCTCTCATGGTGGATCCTTCGTTTTAGCATGAAACTCCAATCAAATTATGCAGTTAGCTTGCAAATATC
The DNA here is from genome assembly GCA_948472305.1 of Vicia faba. Classification (NCBI taxonomy): domain Eukaryota; kingdom Viridiplantae; phylum Streptophyta; class Magnoliopsida; order Fabales; family Fabaceae; genus Vicia; species Vicia faba. The sequence continues at coordinate 231,080,409 of OX451737.1, forward strand.
ATTCTAAACACAAAAACAACAATGAAATATGTTAAAAACGCATGAATGATGGAAAACGATTTTGGAATTTTTCTCACCAACTTCAATGGTGATTTCGTGTTCTCTTGAGTATGGGACTTAGTGAAGGATTGGAAAACGTTCTATGATCCTCAAGGAAGGTGTTTGAACAGCTCTTGCACCTTGAATTCACCTGTAAAACCAAAATTGAATTTCAAAAATATGTGAGTTTCTTGAGTTCTTGTATGGCTTGGTTATGCAGCCTCTCTGTCAGTGAGCACGAGGGTTTTCATCCTTATATGTATATGAGTGATTAGGTCAAAGAAAATTGATCCAAAATCCATGAATTAATGAAAAATATATTTGATTTTCAAGCCATTATTTTGCAATCTTTTTTCACATTTTTTTGATACAAATCATGTCCAATTCCATTGATTCTTTCTATATTTGGTTAGGCACGAAATCTTGGAGATATTATATGCATAAAAAGATTGAAAACCCTAGGTTTAGTATTTTTCATGTATTTTAATTAATTAAATGAATTATTAATAATAAAAATCCAAATAAATAAATAAAAAATGAAAAAAAACTTCCCTTTGGGCCAAATGGTCGTGCACATGCCTTGGATAATGAATTGTGGAAGAAAAAGAGGCCCATTAGCAATTTTAGGTCATTTGAATCAATGTTGACTTTTCAAAATATCCAAATATTTCCCAACTTCCACAAGGCATAACTTGCTCAATTTTTAAGCTTTGCTCATGTTCTTGGACATTTTGGAAAGGTCTTTGAGTCCTCTAACAAATGCCTTTGGTCCCATGTCATTTTGATTTACCAATCTCAAGTTATGGCCTTTGACTTAAAGTCCCTTTTTGTTGACTTTTGAAAATGACCTATAATGTTGAAATTGATAACTTTTTGTGAGAGCATTTCTTGGACTTGAAGTATGAAGAGGAGTTGTAGGAAATGTCTTTATCTTCAAAATGAGCTTTGGATGGAGTTTTTCTGATAATCCATGTGGAAGTTATGCCCTGGTCAATTTTCAGTTGACTTTTTCAGCTGTCCAAATAAGGAAACTTTTGCATCTTGATGATTTTTGAGCCAAACTTTGAGAATCATGATCAAGCATTGATCAAATGATGTTTGTGGCTTCAAAATGAGATGTTGACCAAAAATTTGAACTTTTGACTGTCAAATGACCATTTTGCCCCTACAGTTGACTGTAGTGCAATTAGGGTTTTGACTGTGCAATTTTGTGCTGAAAGTCTTGAAACTTGGTATGAGGATGCTTGACCATATTTATAGGCATTTGGGACTTGATTGGACCCTTGGAAACTTCATTTACTTGATCAGAACCAAAACCCTAATTTTGACTGTTAGGAGGCCCTTACACTGTTCAATCCTTGGGGAATTTTGAAACTTTGACTTGGCAAATCTTGAAGAATATGGGAGGGCAAATTTTGGGGTACAACAGTTGCCCCTGTTCAATCTTCTTAGACCTGAGGATGCAGATTGGCTGACGTGCCTTTCGTAATCCGAGGGTGGAAGATGATTGAACACTAAAGTGCCCAGAAATTTGCGCTCACATAGTAGCAGTGTGCTGATGGGAATGGGCTTATAGATGCCATTTGGAGATTGATGGATAGGATGATGGGCTTATAGATGCCATGCTAAGAGATGATGGAAGGTGGATGGGCTTATAGATGCCATCTGGATGTTGATCGCGTAAGAGCTTCCTTAGCGAGAGCTTGCATACCTGCAAAAGAAAAATGATTACCTGACCTGTTACGGGAGCTAGTTTTCCAATTCTTTGTGTAGATGTGTCCTGACTGGTTACAGGAGCCGGGTCTGGAGCTTCAAACGATGATGAATGAACCAGGGATGGTTACTACCTCAACAGGAACGGTGAGAGAACCTTGGATGACTTTAACCTCAACAACAATCGTTGAGAAAATCTTGGGATGATTACTACCTCCGCAGTATCGGGGAGAGAACCATAGGCGACTACAACCTCAACAGCAAACATTGAGAGAATCTTGGTGGGAATTACCATCTCCGCAGTATTGGGGAGAGAACCATAGGCGATTACAACCTCAATAGCAATCATTGAGAAAACCTTGGATGGAATTATCATCTCCGCAGTATCGGGGAGAGAACCATAGGCGATTACAACCTCAACAGCAATCATTGGGAAAACCTTGGATGGAATTATCATCTCCGCAGTATCAGGGAGAGAACCATAGGCGATTATAACCTCAATAGCAATCATTGGGAAAACCTTGGATGGAATTATCATCTCCGCAGTATCGGGGAGAGAACCATAGGCGATTACAACCTCAATAGCAATCATTGGGAAAACCTTGGATGGAATTATCATCTCCGCAGTATCAGGGATAGAACCATAGGCGATTACAACCTCAATAGCAATCATTGGGAAAACCTTGGATGGAATTATCATCTCCGCAGTATCGGGGAGAGAACCATAGGCGATTGCAACCTCAATAGCAATCATTGGGAAAACCTTGGATGGAATTATCATCTCCGCAGTATCAGGGAGAGAACCATAGGCGATTACAACCTCAATAGCAATCATTGGGAAAACCTTGGATAACTTCTACTGAGTCTTTATCAGAAAAATCTGTTTGGGGTCGATTTAACTGGACTAGAGAAGGCCTTGGACTGGATAAGAAACAGAGAATCTTAGGGTCGATTAACTGAACCGGTCTAAGTCTTGGAATATGATTGAGAATTTAACTGAATCTCTCCTGAAAGGTAAAGGTCAGTCATATGCAATGCATGATATGGACCAAGCAATGATGTTCTCAACATAAATGAGATTTGTAAGATATGATGCGTCTATGCATGCTATAATGATGTATGGAAGTGCGATGTTTATGAATGTATTTTTCGTCTAGGAAAGTAAATCCTTGACGGGTGCCGGGAAGTCACTCCTGGGCTGATGTTGGAGAATAGATTTTGCTTCCCCTGGGGATGATAATTGCAAGTGTACCGGTAGGAGAGGATAACTCCGTTGGGGAATGAACTTGGCGAATGAATTACTCTGCGGGGAGAAAAGTACTCTAGTGATCTTGCTGGGGAGCAATACTCTGTGGGGAGAGAGATACTTTGTTGAATTGTAGAGAATAACTTGCTGGGGATACCCTTGTTGTGTTGGAAGTGCTGATAGACTTTGCTGGGGATAAGGAGACTTCGTCAAAGACGATCTTTCCGTGGCTTTTTGCTGAGGATAACCCAGTTATATCCTGGTAAGGAAATAACTCTTTGAATAGAGCCAGGTGACGCGTTCGTGCTCTGCGAGGATAAGCTTCCAGAATCTACTGGGGATAAGCTTACTGCTTGGGGAGAAGAATTCCAACTTTCTTGGGGAACTAGATTGGACTCTCTTGGGGAAGTATTGAACTGTATTGGGGAAGTGACTCCTTTGAATGTTTAATATACCGCCGGGGAACAATCTTTAGACCAAGACTGCCGGGGATGCTTGTTAGGAATGTTTGTATGCTGCTGGGGAATGTTGGGAGGATACCCAATTTCCTTTGATAACTTTGCTCGGGGAGAGTGCACTGACTTGCTGGCTCACTCTCTGGGGAATTAAGATATCTGGTTACGTTCTTCCGCTGAACCCATCTTGGTACCTTGGTGGACGGAACAATTAGATTGCTTAGACAGCTCTTTATTGCCCCTGTTTCTAATGTTACCTGTAACTAATCCTTTGTTTTGTATGCAAATATTTATGAGTTAGAAAATTATTGTCAATGCATATATCACAAATTGAACCTTGGACGTTCTTCGCAAAACAAAACAGAAAAGGGAAAAACAATTGGCAATTGTAACTGAAAAGTATATTTGTATTGATTTTTGAATGGCCTGTAAATAGGCGTTTTGTGTACAAGAGGCTGACGTCCTAGTAAGAGAACGCCGCCGAACAAAAGAGTTTATACAAATTTTGTACAAGAGAAAATAAAACAGCTGTGTGAAATATGAATGATCCACTGGGCTTCAACTCTGCTATTGCCTTTATATCCCCGAGCGTCTCATCACTTGATGACCTTGGTTGAAGGTGAAGCTGACTGATCAATGCCGTCTGAACTTGATGTAGATACCGGATTCTGGATGCAAGGTGATCCAATGAGACATAGTATTACGCTTTATCCCTAACTTTTGCCTGGACCGCCCTTTCAGGTTTTCAGTCCACCGGGATACCCATTTTTGCCCAAGCCGCCTTTTCAGGTTTTCGACTTGCCGGGTGTACAGATTTTTTCCATTTCATCCCTTCATTTTGCCCGAACCCTTTTGGTTCGCCGGGAAGCCCTAATTTTTGCCTAGGCATGTCAGCCTAGCGGGTCTTTTTTCATGCGTAGTATCTTTTTACTATGTCTGCATTAGCGGGGTGAGGAAGGTCGTCACCATCCATATTGGTTAGAATCATGGCTCCTCCTGAGAACACATGTTTGACCACAAATGGCCCTTCGTACGTAGGGGTCCATTTGCCCCTTGGATCACTCTGAGGAAGGATGATTCGCTTGATTACCAGATCCCCAACTTGATATTCCTGTGGTCTGACCTTTTTGTTAAATGCCCTGATCATCTGTTTTTGGTACGTCTGACCATGACAGATAGCAGCAAGTCTCTTTTCATCAATTAAGTTTAGCTGATCAAGTCGTGTCTGGATCCAATCATCTTCACTCAGATCTGCATCCTTCATTATCCGGAGAGAGGGTATTTGCACTTCGATCGGCAAGACTGCCTCCATACCATAAACCAAGGAGAAAGGAGTTGCCCCGGTTGACGTCCTAGCTGAGGTACGGTACCCATGTAGAGCGAACGGTAACATCTCGTGCCAATCTTTATAAGTCACTGTCATCTTCTGCACGATTTTCTTGATATTTTTATTTGCTGCTTCTACAGCCCCATTCATCTTCGGTCTGTAAGGAGAAGAATTGTGGTGCTGTATTTTGAACTGCTCGCAGAGCTCAGTGATCATCTTATTATTCATATTGGTACCGTTGTCTGTAATGATTCTCTCTGGGACGCCGTATCGACAGATCAGATTATGCCGAATGAACCGTGCCACAACAGTCTTGGTTACCGTAGCGTAGGATGCTGCTTCGACCCACTTTGTGAAATAATCAATCGCTACCAGGATGAAGCGATGCCCGTTAGATGTCGTAGGTTTAATCTCACCAATCATGTCTATGCCCCACATTGCAAACGGCCAGGGCGCAGTCATAACATTCAAAGGAACTGGAGGAACATGCACCTTGTCTGCATAAATCTGGCACTTATGGCATGTCCTGGAATGTTGGTAGCAGTCAGCTTCCATTGTGGACCAGTAATACCCTGCCCGAAGGATCTTCTTTGCCATTGTATGTCCACTGGAATGTGTACCAAAAGTCCCTTCATGTAGCTCTTCCATGATCCTTTCTGCTTCTGTCTTATCCACACAACGTAGTAAGGTCGAATCATGGTTTCGCTTGTACAAGATGTCGTTACTAAGGAAGAACTTTGCTGCGAACCTTCTCAGAAACTTCTTATCGTTGACAGAGGCACCTTCAGGGTACTCCTGAGCTTCCAAGTATCTCTTCACCTCATGGTACCAAGGCTTCTCAGTCACCAATTCAGTCTCGAGATCACAACAGTATGCCGGTTCGTCCAGTTTCCAGATGATGATCCGGGAGCCTCATTATCCCATTTGACCTTGAACATAGAAGACATTGTAGCTAACGCGTCCGCTAACTGATTCTCTTCTCTTGGAAAGTGTTCAAAGGTTATCTTCGTGAAGTGGGGGATCAAGGTCAACACACATTCTCTGTAAGGAATAAGATTCGGATGTTTCGTATCCCACTCTCCTTTGATCTGATTGATCACAAGAACAGAATCTTCGAAGACACTCAGAAACTTGATCCTTAGATCGATCGCAGCTTGAAGACCCATGATGCACGCCTCATACTCCGCCATGTTGTTGGTACAGTTGAAGCATAGCCGGGCAGTGAGTGGAGTATGAGTGCCTTGAGGTGATATGATTACAGCGCCAATGCCGTTTCCCAGAGCGTTGGAGGCTCCGTCAAAGTGCATAGACCATCGGGATCCTTCCTCAGGTCCTTCATCCGGTCCAGGTACTTCACAGTCAGTTACTATCATGATGCTTTCGTCAGGGAATTCGAAGTTCATGGACTGATAGTCATCTACGGCCTGATGTGCCAAGTGGTCTGCCAATATACTTCCCTTGATGGTTCAATCAAACTGCCCCAGCAGAGTCGCCAGTTCTGTGATCGGTGGATCTGGAACTGACTGTTTAACGCTGGTTCGCGAAATGTCGCGGAAGCAAGAGTCGCCACCGTCTTTTATTTTCTCCAAATGGAAAGGACAAAAGCACAGAAAAATTCCTTAAAGAGATTGCTCTCGGTTCGGGAGGTAGGTTATAGAAGGGGAAGGTGTTAGCACCCTTTCTATCCATGGTTATCCATGGGCTCTTAGATACTTGCTCACTTGTGTTTTCAAAAATGGTTTATTTGCTTTTCAACTGTGGGTTTTAAAAAGTTTCTTTGAAAATTTCAGTTCGACTCTTGTATCGGTCCTCAAGAGTGTTTGAAAAAATGCTTTCGAAAGCTTTTTGAAAATGTGTTGGTGTGAAAAGTATTTTTGAATTTGTTTTGAAATTTAGAGCAAGTATCTATGAGAACCTACCTACCCTAAGGAATTCGTCTGTGTAAATGTCCTTTAAAGTAGTGCCATCCCACCATTGAGAGGTAGGTAGCACCACCGTTGGAGGTGTTCGGGTCAATTCGAGGTTCGGGACATGGTGATCACCAGAGCAATGGGAAGACACCTTAGAAGCTACCCTCATGCCAGGTTCCCGAATCATGAGGACTTACTAAGACATCCTCTGCTCGACGATCACCTTTCGAGGCAAGGCAACAGTGAGGCGTACCCTAGGGGTGGTGTGTGATTTGTGCGTCGTTTTCAGATATTTTTGTCTTGTTCATGTTAAAGTGATCTAAGCGTTTGTTTTTATTTTTGTCCATTCATTCTTGCATGCATTTGTTAACAGTTAAAAATTGCGAGAAGGTAAAGTTCTAAGCTATTACAAAAGGCGCGGGTCCACATCGCTAAAATTTCCAGAACCCGATTTGACAGAAAATAAAGAAAGTAAAGTGCGAGGAATTTAGAATGCCGAGTTTACAAAGCTTTGGGAGAGATACATAAATATGAAAAGAAAAAGAAATGAATATGCGAATTGAATTAAAGTTGAAACGAGGGCGTTGGACCCTTTTTAATTAAATTAAACGATCATTAAATTAATAAAATTAAAATGAAAAGAAATTTGTTTTTTTGGTATTTTTGTATTTTATGATTTTTAATGAAAGAAAAGAATTAAATGAAATTAAAAGATTAACCCTAATTCTAATTGTTTTAGTTTATTAAGAAAGTATTAAATTTTAACCTAATATTAACCTAATTATTTACATGCAAATCTTGATTTGTAAAAATAAATAGTATTTAATTATTATGAAAGAAAAGAAAAAAAAGGATAAAAAAAAAATTATTATAAACCCTAATTCTACCAATTTTAGGTTTTTATTGAAAATATTAGAATTAAACCTAATTTAATAACTAAAATTAATGAATAATATTTATTTACAAAAAATATATTAATTAAATAAAATACTTATTTTTTGTCTTTTTCTGATTTTTTGTGTTTTTTATATCATTTGTGAAAATATTAAATTAATTAAAAAAACAATAATTGAAAGAAAGTAAAAATAATGAAAAACAAAGAATGTAAAAAAAGTTTGCAAACCTAGGGGGTTCTGCCCCTAATTTGGAGGTGTATTTGCATTGCTGGCCCAATTACTCTTTGACCTCTTTGACTTTCCTGATCATATGCTTATGGTTGACCGAGTGTGCGTGATAGATCTCACATGGTGACCCTCAGATTGTGACTACTGGGCGCGTGGCAATACCAAGGCATTGAGTGTTGGGTGTTCCTTCATAACGAATCTGCATAGAATCATTAATAGGAAAATAATATTGAAGGGGTGGGGGACCTGGGACTCGAACCCAGGTCCTATGGTTTACCACTGAGCGTGCTTGCCATTCGTGCTGCGTTGTTCATCTGTATATAATATAACTAATAAACATAATAAAGTAAAAACAAACGCTAGTGCGTTTTTCGCGCGAGATTTCAAACAATCCAATCCTTGATGGCCACCTCATCTTCTTCTTCTACGTTCCCTGAAACACAGAACCATAAGCAACGGTTTTTGAACCGTTCCAAAATATACCATTCCAGAAAATAGCGATTAGGAATCCTGGCATTAGAAATTAGGCGCGAGGGTCGTTTTGTTTTCGTCTAAGAGCGCTGAGTTGGATAGCCTAGGTCCCATGTGCCAATTGTTCAAGGTTTGGAAACCCCTAAATCAATTTTCACGAAACCCTAATATGCTCTCATGGTGGATCCTTCGTTTTAGCATGAAACTCCAATCAAATTATGCAGTTAGCTTGCAAATATCATTCTAAACACAAAAACAACAATGAAATATGTTAAAAACGCATGAATGATGGAAAACGATTTTGGAATTTTTCTCACCAACTTCAATGGTGATTTCGTTTTCTCTTGAGTATGGGACTTAGTGAAGGATTGGAAAACGTTCTATGATCCTCAAGGAAGGTGTTTGAACAGCTCTTGCACCTTGAATTCACCTGTAAAACCAAAATCGAATTTCAAAAATATGTGAGTTTCTTGAGTTCTTGTATGGCTTGGTTATGCCGTTTTTCAGTCAGTGAGCACGAGGGTTTTCATCCTTATATGTATATGAGTGATTAGGTCAAAGAAAATTGATCCAAAATCCATGAATTAATGAAAAATATATTTGATTTTCAAGCCATTATTTTGCAATCTTTTTTCACATTTTTTTGATACAAATCATGTCCAGTTCCATTGATTCTTTCTATATTTGGTTAGGCACGAAATCTTGGAGATATTATATGCATAAAAAGATTGAAAAACCTAGGTTTAGTATTTTTCATGTATTTTAATTAATTAAATGAATTATTAATAATAAAAATCCAAATAAATAAATAAAAAATGAAAAAAAACTTCCCTTTGGGCCAAATGGTCGTGCACATGCCTTGGATAATGAATTGTGGAAGAAAAAGAGGCCCATTAGCAATTTTAGGTCATTTGAATCAATGTTGACTTTTCAAAATATCCAAAAATTTCCCAACTTCCACAAGGCATAACTTGCTCAATTTTTAAGCTTTGCTCACGTTCTTGGACATTTTGGAAAGGTCTTTGAGTCCTCTAACCAATTCCTTTGGTCCCATGTCATTTTGATTTACCAATATCAAGTTATGGCCTTTGACTTAAAGTCCCTTTTTGTTGACTTTTGAAAATGACCTATAATGTTGAAATTGATAACTTTTTGTGAGAGCATTTCTTGGACTTGAAGTATGAAGAGGAGTTGTAGGAAATGTCTTTATCTTCAAAATGAGCTTTGTATGGAGTTTTTCTGATAATCCATGTGGAAGTTATGCCCTGGTCAATTTTCAGTTGACTTTTTCAGCTGTCCAAATAAGGAAACTTTTGCATCTTGATGATTTTTGAGCCAAACTTTGAGAATCATGATCAAGCATTGATCAAATGATGTTTGTGGCTTCAAAATGAGATGTTGACCAAAAATTTGAACTTTTGACTGTCAAATGACCATTTTGCCCCTACAGTTGACTGTAGTGCAATTAGGGTTTTGACTGTGCAATTTTGTGCTGAAAGTCTTGAAACTTGGTATGAGGATGCTTGACCATATTTATAGGCATGTGGGACTTGATTGGACCCTTGGAAACTTCATTTACTTGATCAGAACCAAAACCCTAATTTTGACTGTTAGGAGGCCCTTACACTGTTCAATCCTTGGGGAATTTTGAAACTTTGACTTGGCAAATCTTGAAGAATATGGGAGGGCAAATTTTGGGGTACAACAGTTGCCCCTGTTCAATCTTCTTAGACCTGAGGATGCAGATTGGCTGACGTGCCTTTCGTAATCCGAGGGTGGAAGATGATTAAACATTAAAGTGCCCAGAAATTTGCGCTCACATAGTAGCAGTGTGCTGATGGGAATGGGCTTATAGATGCCATTTGGAGATTGATGGATAGGATGATGGGATTATAGATGCCATGCTAAGAGATGATGGAAGGTGGATGGGCTTATAGATGCCATCTGGATGTTGATCGCGTAAGAGCTTCCTTAGCGAGAGCTTGCATACCTGCAAAAGAAAAATGATTACCTGACCTGTTACGGGAGCTGGTTTTCAAATTCTTTGTGTAGATGTGTCCTGACTGGTTACAGGAGCCGGGTCTGGAGCTTCAAACGATGATGAATGAACCAGGGATGGTTACTACCTCAACAGGAACGGTGAGAGAACCTTGGATGACTTTAACCTCAACAGCAATCGTTGAGAAAATCTTGGGATGATTACTACCTCCACAGTATCGGGGAGAGAACCATAGGCCACTACAACCTCAACAGCAAACATTGAGAGAATCTTGGTGGGAATTACCATCTCCGCAGTATTGGGGAGAGAACCATAGGCGATTACAACCTCAATAGCAATCATTGAGAAAACCTTGGATGGAATTATCATCTCCGCAGTATCGGGGAGAGAACCATAGGCGATTACAACCTCAACAGCAATCATTGGGAAAACCTTGGATGGAATTATCATCTCCGCAGTATCAGGGAGAGAACCATAGGCGATTATAACCTCAATAGCAATCATTGGGAAAACCTTGGATAACTTCTACTGAGTCTTTATCAGAAAAATCTGTTTGGGGTCGATTTAACTGGACTAGAGAAGGCCTTGGACTGGATAAGAAACAGAGAATCTTAGGGTCGATTAACTGAACCGGTCTAGGTCTTGGAATGTCTTCAACTGGGTTTTTATCAGAAAAATCTGTTTGGGGTCGATTTAACTGGACCAGAGAAGGCCTTTGACTGGATAAGAAATCTTTGGAGTCGATTTAACTGAACCAGCGGAGGTCTTGAAGTATGATTGAGAACTTAACTGAATCTTTCCTGAAAGGTAAAGGTCAGTCATATGCAATGCGTGATATGGATCAAGCAATGATGTTCTCAACATAAATGAGATTTGTAAGATATGATGCGTATATGCATGCTATAGTGACGTATGTGATGTTTAGGAATGTATTCTTCGTCTTAGGAAAATAAATCCTTGACGGGTGCCGGGAAGTCACTCCTGGGCTGATGTTGGAGAATAGATTTTGTTTCCGCTGGGGGTGATAATTGCAAGAATACCGGTAGGAGAAGATGACTCCGTTGGGGATAAACTTGGCGAATGTAATACTCTGCGGGGAGGAAGTACTCTAACGGTCTTGCTGGGAAGCAATACTCTATGGGGAGAGAGATACTTTGCTGAGTTGTTGATAATAACTTGCTGGGGATACCCTTGTTGTGTTGGAAGTGTTAATAGACTTTGCTAGGGATAAGAAGACTTCGTCGAGAACGATCTCTCCGTGGCTTTTGGCTGAGGATAACCCAGTTATATCCTAGTAAGGAAATAACTCTTTGAATAAAGCCGGGCGACGCGTTCGTGCTCTGCGCGGATAAGCTTCCAGAATATACTGGGGATAAGCTTACTGCTTGGGGAGATGGATTCCAACTTTCCTGGGGAACTGGATTGGACCCTCTTGGGGAAGTTTTGAGATGTATCGGAAGTGATTCCTTCGAATTCTTGACATACCGCCGAGGAACAATCTTTAGACCAAGACTGCCGGGGATGCTTGTTTAAGAATACATGTACTGTTGGGGAATGTTGATATCTGCCGGAGGATACCCAACTTCCTTAAGCTTTGATAACTTTGTTTGAGGAAGAGTGCCCTGACTACTGACTTACTCTCTGGGGAATTAAGGTGTCTGGTTATGTTCTTTAGCTGAACCTACCATGGTGCCTTGGTGGACGAAACAATTAGATTGCTTAGACAGCTCTTTATTGCCCCTGTTTCTAATGTTACCTGTAACTAATCCTTTGTTTCGTATGCAAATATTTATGAGTTAGCAAATTATTGTCAATGCATATATCACAAATTGAACCTTGGACGTTCTTCGCAAAACAAAACAGAAAAGGGAAAAACAATTGGCAATTGTAACTGAAAAGTATATTTGTATTGATTTTTGAATGGCCTGTAAATAGGCGTTTTGTGTACAAGAGGCTGACGTCCTAGTAAGAGAACGCCGCCGAACAAAAGAGTTTATACAAATTTTGTACAAGAGAAAATAAAACAGTTGTGTGAAATATGAATGATCCACTGGGTTTCAACTCTGCTATTGCCTTTATATCCCCGAGCGTCTCATCACTTGATGACCTTGGTTGAAGGTGAAGCTGACTGATCAATGTCGTCTGAACTTGATGTAGATACCGGATTCTGGATGCAAGGTGATCCAATGAGACATAGTATTACGCTTTATCCCTAACTTTTGCCTGGACCGCCCTTTCAGGTTTTCAGTCCACCGGGATACCCATTTTTGCCCAAGCCACCTTTTCAGGTTTTCGACTTGCCGGGTGTACAGATTTTTTCCATTTCATCCCTTCATTTTGCCCGAACCCTTTTGGTTCGCCGGGAAGCCCTAATTTTTGCCTAGGCATGTCAGCCTAGCGGGTCTTTTTTCATGCGTAGTATCTTTTTACTATGTCTGCATTAGCGGGGTGAGGAAGGTCGTCACCATCCATATTGGTTAGAATCATGGCTCCTCCTGAGAACACATGTTTGACCACAAATGGCCCTTCGTACGTAGGGGTCCATTTGCCCCTTGGATCACTCTGAGGAAGGATGATTCGCTTGATTACCAGATCCCCAACTTGATATTCCTGTGGTCTGACCTTTTTGTTAAATGCCCTGATCATCCGTTTCTGATACGTCTGACCATGACAGATAGCAGCAAGTCTCTTTTCATCAATGAGGTTCAACTGATCAAGTCGTGTCTGGATCCAATCATCTTCGTTCATATTTGCATCCTTCATTATCCGGAGAGAGGGTATTTGCACTTCGATCGGCAAGACTGCCTCCATACCGTAGACCAAGGAGAAAGGAGTTGCCCCGGTTGACGTTCTGGCTGAGGTACGGTACCCATGTAGAGCGAACGGTAACATCTCGTGCCAATCTTTATAAGTCACTGTCATCTTCTGCACGATTTTCTTGATATTTTTATTTGCTGCTTCTACAGCCCCATTCATCTTCGGTCTGTAAGGAGAAGAGTTATGGTGCTGTATTTTGAACTGCTCGCAGAGCTCAGTGATCATCTTGTTATTCAGATTGGTACCGTTGTCTGTAATGATCCTCTCGGGGACGCCGTACCGACAGATCAGATTATGCCGAATGAACCGTGCCACAACAGTCTTGGTTACCATAGCGTAGGAAACTGCTTCAACCCACTTTGTAAAATAATCAATCGCTACCAGGATGAAGCGATGCCCATTGGATGCCGTAGGTTTAATCTCACCGATCATGTCTATGCCCCACATTGCAAACGGCCAAGGCGCAGTCAGAATGTTCAGAGGAACTGGAGGAACATGCACTTTGTCTGCATATATCTGGCACTTGTGGCATGTTCGAGAATGTTGATAGCAGTCAGCTTCCATTGTGGACCAGAAATACCCCGCCCGAAGGATCTTCTTTGCCATTGTATGTCCACTGGAATGTGTACCAAAGGTCCCTTCATGTAGCTCTTCCATGATTCTTTCCGCTTCAGTTTTATCCACACAACGCAGTAAGGTCGAATCATGGTTTCGCTTGTACAAGATGTCGTTGCTAAGGAAGAACTTTGCTGCGAACCTTCTCAAGAACTTCTTATCATTGACAGAGGCACCTTCAGGGTATTCCTGAGCTTCCAGATATCTCTTTACCTCATGGTACCAAGGCTTCTCAGTCACCAATTCAGTCTCGAGATCGCAACAGTATGCCGGTTCGTCCAGTTTCCAGATGATGATCCGGGGAGCCTCATTATCCCATTTGACCTTGAACATAGAAGACATTGTAGCTAACGCGTCCGCTAACTGATTCTCTTCTCTTGGAAAGTGTTCAAAGGTTATCTTCGTGAAGTGGGGGATCAAGGTCAACACACATTCTCTGTAAGGAATAAGATTCGGATGTTTCGTATCCCACTCTCCTTTGATCTGATTGATCACAAGAACAGAATCTCCGAAGACACTCAGAAACTTGATCCTTAGATCGATCGCAGCTTGAAGACCCATGATGCACGCCTCATACTCCGCCATGTTGTTGGTACAGTTGAAGCATAGCCGGGCAGTGAGTGGAGTATGAGTGCCTTGAGGTGATATGATTACAGCGCCAATGTCGTTTCCCAGAGCGTTGGAGGCTCCGTCAAAGTGCATAGACCATCGGGATCCTTCCTCAGGTCCTTCATCCGGTCCAAGTACTTCACAGTCAGTTACTATCATGATGCTTTCGTCAGGGAATTCGAAGTTCATGGACTGATAGTCATCTACGGCCTGATGTGCCAAGTGGTCTGCCAATATACTTCCCTTGATGGCTTTCTGGGTCGTGTACTGAATGTCGTATTCCGTCAAGATCATTTTCCATCTTGCTATTCTCCCAGACAGAGCAGGCTTTTCGAATATGTACTTTATAGGATCCATCTTTGAGATCAACAAGGTAGTGTGAGTCAGCATATACTGTCTCAGCCGGCGAGCAGCCCATACCAAAGCGCAGCAAGTTTTCTCAAGCAGTGAGTATCGGGTCTCACAGTCGGTAAACTTTTTGCTAAGGTAATAAATGGCATGCTCTTTTCGGCCAGACTCGTCATGCTGCCCCAGCACGCACCCCATTGAGTTGTCAAGTACTGTCAGGTATAGTATCAGAGGTCTCCCCTCAACCGGTGGCATAAGGATGGGTGGTTCTTGGAGATACTCCTTGATTCTGTTAAAAGCAGCCTGACATTCATCGTTCCAACGTACTACCTGATCTTTCTTCAGCAGCTTGAAGATTGGCTCACAGGTAGCAGTCAGGTGTGAGATGAATCGAGCAATGTAATTCAGGCGTCCTAAAAAGCCTCTGACCTCCTTCTCTGTCTTAGGAACTGGCATCTCTTGAATAGCTTTAACCTTAGCAGGGTCCACTTGAATACCCTTATCACTTACAACGAAGCCTAGCAACTTTCCAGATCTTACCCCGAAGGTGCACTTGTTCGGGTTCAACCTCAGCTTGTACAGTTTCAGACGGTCAAATAACTTCTGCAGATGATCTAGGTGCTCTTCCTCAGTCTGGGACCTTGCGATCATGTCGTCAACATACACTTCTATCTCATGATGGATCATATCATGAAATAAAGCAACCATGGCACGTTGATAGGTTGCCCCAGCGTTCTTCAGCCCAAAAGGCATGACCTTGTAGCAGAAAGTGCCCCACTGAGTGACAAATGTAGTCTTCTCCATGTCTTCAGGAGCCATCTTGATCTGATTGTAGCCTGAAAAACCATCCATGAAAGAGAACACCTTATGCTGAGCTGTATTATCAACAAGGACATCAATGTGAGGTAGGGGGAAGTCATCTTTGGGGCTGGCCCTGTTCAGATCCCTGTAATCGACACACATTCTGATCTTACCGTCCTTCTTTGGTACCGGCACCACATTAGCAACCCACTGAGGGTAAGAAGTCACTGCAAGGAACCCAGCATCAAACTGTTTCATAACCTCGGCTTTGATCTTCTCAGACATCTCTGGGCGCATCCGGCGGACCTTTTGCTTAACTGGAAGGCAGTCTTCCTTAGTAGGCAAGTGATGGACCACAATATCGGTATCCAACCCGGGCATGTCTTCGTAGGACCAGGCAAATATCTCCACATAATCATGTAGCATCTGAGTCAACCGTTGCTTCACGCTGAGCTCTAGGTTGGCACCAATCTTTACCTCTTTCCTGTCTGCCTCAGTACCCAAGTTTATTGTTTCCACTGGCTCTTCATGTGATTGAATTGCCCTCTCTTCCTGAAGCAACAGTCTTGCAAGCTCGCCAGGCACTTCGCAATCATCTTCACCTTCGTCTTCGGCTAAGTTGATCGGATTTTCGAAGTCATAAATGGCAGTAGCAGAGTCGTTACCAGTGAGATCCAGAGTGGATTGAAACCTGTATGAGTGAGTGTGTGTAAATACAGCTGTTTTGAAAAATATGTAAAGGAAGAAAAGACAGAAAATGAGCATAAGATTTGAAATGCGAGAAAACGTCCAAGATTTTCATTTATGATATATGAAATGACAATTTATATGCCCTCACAAATGAAACCACGGTGCCTCGGGTAAGACACCGGGCCATAGAGTTTTAATTGTTTATTACAAATAACGAAACAAAGAAGTTTATTACTGCGTAACAAAAGTAACAGGAGTATGGTCTTTGACAATCCAATTGGTCAATCCGCCTTCAGTCGTCGGATAGATCCAGCTATTGAACTCAGCTTCATCCACTTCATTGTCCTCCCCAACAGCATTCACTCCTGGATTTGTAATGAGCACAGGAGGTCTTCTGATCTTCGCCTTCCGCATAGCTTTCTGACCCTCTGCAGTAAAACCCAGTCCAAACTTGTTAGTTTTCTGTGTAAAATCGGGAAGCCTGCCCCAGTTAGCACATTCACCTTTCAATGATTCTAGACAAAAAGTAGCAACAAGGTTCGTTGAACGCAAAGCCCTAAATCAGAATCCCTGTAACCCTAAAACACGACAATGGTGGTTTTGCATACAGTGTATAAAAATCCAATTAACTTATATGGTTAGCTTCAGAAAGGTTTAATTAGCACAAATCCACAAATAAAATGCAATGAATATGCCTAAATTGTAAAACACGATTATGAGAAAAAGGTGAAAAAGTTTGACTTCTGTACAATGATTCAAGGCGTTAGAATTGGTGCTTTTGATCCAGGAAGTTTCTTTGATGTCCCAGGAATGTGATAGAATCGTTGTTTCACCTTGAAAAGCACTGGAATATGGTTTTCAGTTTTGGAATTTTTAAGCAAAAACTCAAGTGTTGCTTCTTGTCTATGGCGCAGCTTCCAGTCTATTGGCATTAGGGTTGCGTTTTGTATTTGTATGTGAGTGATTAGGGTTGGAAAAGAGGTCCAAAAACCTTTGCAATTATGGAAT
This sequence comes from Vicia faba, assembly GCA_948472305.1. Classification (NCBI taxonomy): domain Eukaryota; kingdom Viridiplantae; phylum Streptophyta; class Magnoliopsida; order Fabales; family Fabaceae; genus Vicia; species Vicia faba. The sequence continues at coordinate 231,097,581 of OX451737.1, forward strand.
AGATCTTTGATTTTCATGGCCATAATTTTCCAATCTTTTCATGCACATTTGCTCTCAATCATATCCAATCACCTTCAATTCTTCCCTAATTTGATTTGCACGAAATCTTGGAGATGTTTTATGTACAAAAAGATTTGAAACATTAGGTTTAACATTTTTCATGTATTTTAATTAATTTAAATGAATTATTAATAATAAAAATCCAAATAAATAAATAAAAAAATGAAGAAAAACTTCCCTTTGGGCCAAATGGTCGTGCACATGCCTTGGATAATGAATTGTGGAAGAAAAAGAGGCCCATTAGCAATTTTAGGTCATTTGGATCAATGTTGACTTTTCAAGATATCCAAAAATTTCCCAACTTCCACAAGGCATAACTTGCTCAATTTTTAAGCTTTGCTCATGTTCTTAAACATTTTGGAAAGGTCTTTGAGTCCTCTAACCAATGTCTTTGGTCCCATGTCATTTTTATTTACCAATCTCAAGTTATGGCCTTTGACTTAAAGTCCCTTTTTGTTGACTTTTGAAAATGACCTATAATGTTGAAATTGATAACTTTTTGTGAGAGCATTTATTGGATTTGAAGTGTGAAGAGGAGTTGTAGGAAATGTCTTTATCTTCAAAATGAGCTTTGGATGGAATTTTTCTGATAATCCATGTGAAAGTTATGCCCTGGTCAAGTTACAGTTGACTTTTCCAGCTGTCCAAATAAGGAAACTTTTGCATCTTGATGATTTTTGAGCCAAGCTTTGAGAATCATGATCAAGCATTGATCAAATGATGTTTGTGGCTTCAAAATGAGATATTGACCAAAAATTTGAACTTTTGACTGTCAAATGACCATTTTGCCCCTACAGTTGACTGTAGTGCAATTAGGGTTTTTGACTGTGCAATTTTATACTGAAAGTCTTGAAACATGGTATGAGGATGCTTGACCATATTTATAGGCATGTGGGACTTGATTGGACCCTTGGAAACTTCATTTACTTGATCAGAACCAAAACCCTAATTTTGACTGTTAGGAGGCCCTTACACTGTTCAATCCTTGGGGAATTTTGAAACTTTGACTTGGCAATTTCTTGAAGAATATGGGAGGGAAAATTTTGGGGTACAACAGTTGCCCCTGTTCAATCTTCTTAGATCTGAGGATGCAGATTGGCTGACGTGCCTTTCGTAATCCGAAGGTGGAAGATGATTGAACACTAGAGTGCCCAGAAATTTGCTCTCACATAGTAGCAGTGTGATGGTGGAATGGGCTTATAGATTCCATTTGGAGATTAACGGATAGGATGATGGGCTTATAGATGCCATGCTAAGAGATGATGGAAGGTGGATGGGCTTATAGATGCCATCTGGGCGTCGATCGCGTAAGATATTCCTTAGCGAGAACTTGCGTACCTGCAAAAGAAAAGGATTACCTGACCCGTTACAGGAGCTGGTCTTCAAATTCTTTATGTAGATGTGTCCTGACTGGTTACAGGAGCTGAATCTGGAGCTCAGAAAGGTTGGTGAATTGTCTCTACTGACAGGTTATTTCCATGGACGGGTGGTCTTTAACGACGGGTGTCTATAACGACGAGTGTCTATGGCTACGAGTGTCTATGACGACGAGTGTCTATAACGACGAGTGTCTATACCGACGAGTGTCTATAACGAAGAGTGTCTATAACGACGAGTGTCTAAAACGACGAGCGTCTATGACGACGAGTGTCTATAACGACGAGTGTCTCTAACGACGAGTGTCTATAACGACGAGTGTCTATAACGACGAGTGTCTATGACGACGAGTGTCTATAACGACGAGTGTCTATGACGACGAGTGTCTATAACGACGAGTGTCTAAAACGACGAGCGTCTATGACGACGAGTGTCTATAACGACGAGTGTCTCTAACGACGAGTGTCTATAACGACGAGTGTCTATAACGACGAATGTCTATGACGATGAGTATCTATGACGACGAGTGTCTATAACAACGAGTGTCTATGACGACGAGTGTCTAAAACGACGAGCGTCTATGACGACGAGTGTCTATAACGACGAGTGTCTCTAACGACGGGTGTCTATAACGACGAGTGTCTATAACGACGAGTGTCTATAACGACGAGTGTCTATGACGACGAGTTGTATCAGAGAAATCTTTAGGCACTGATTTAACTGGGTTTGTATTCTTTGACTGGATGAGCATCAGAAAAACCTTTGGGATTTAACTGCACTCGTCTTTTTGACTGGATTTGTCTATTATGACTGGATTTGTCTTTTATGACTGGATTTGTCTATTATGACTGGATTTGTCTTTTATGACTGGATTTGTCTTTTATGACTGGATTTGTCTTTTCTGACTGTATTTGTCTATTATGACATAGCTGATCATTTAACTGTATCCTTCCTGAAAGGTAAAGGTCAGTCATATGCAGTGCATGATATGAATCAAGCAACGGCATAAATGAGATTGTATGACATGATGCGTACATGCAGGTATCATGATGTATGAAAATGTGATGTATGTTTGTCTAGGAAAATAAATCCTTGACGGATGCCGGGAGTTTGTTGAATCCTGGGCTGATGTTGCAAGAATACCGATAGGAGAAGATGACTCCGTTGGGGAATGAACCTGGCGAATGGATTACTCTGCGGGGAGAGAAGTACTCTAACGATCTTGCTGGGTAGCAATACTCTGTGGGGAGAGAGGTACTTTGTTGAGTTGTTGATTATAACTTAGCTGGGGATACCATTGTTATGTTGGAAGTGTTAATAGACTTCGCTGGGGATAAGAAGACTTTGTCGAGGACGATCTCCTCATGGCTTTTGGCTGAGGATAACCCAGTTATATCCTGGTAAGAAAATAACTCTTTGAATAAAGTCGGAGGACGCGTTCGCTTTGCAGGGAGTGAAGGTATCTTGGTCGCATTTTACGCCTGAATTTATCTTGGTACTTCGGTGTACAGGGCAACCGGATCCTTTAGACAACTTATTATTGCCCCAGTTACAGTGGGAGAAGGCACCTGTGGGGGTACTTGACAAGTCTTCTGGTAGACAGATGACGAGATGCCGGGAAATAGTCGTACGCTTTAAATCCCTAATTTTTGCCTGGACCGCCCTTTCAGGTTTTCAGTCCACCGGGATACCCATTTTTGCCCAAGCCGCCTTTTCAGGTTTTCGACTTGCCCGGTGTACAGATTTTTTCATTTCATCCCTTCATTTTGCCCGAACCCTTTTGGTTCGCCGGGAAGCCCTTATTTTTGCCTAGGTGTGTCAACCTAGCGGGTCTTTTGTTCATGCGTAGTATCTTTTTGACTATGTCCATATTCTCGGGACGAGGGAGTTGCCCCTGTTAGAAGTGTTCTGCCATACCACCAAAAGGTGTTTGATCAAGCAAGATTCGTTGCTGGAGTGCCCCCAGTGACTTAGGCGGAGATTTTCCCCAGGCTGTTTGGCCTTTTGAGAGATTCTCCGAATCTTGACTTAATTGCCCCAGATGATGGACAATAATCACGTCTGCCCCTTGATTGGAAGTGCTTTTGTTCACTAGGTATTCATCGTGTGAATTTCCCTGCTGTTCAAACAAATAGTCATATGCAAACAATGTTATATCAAAAATGCAAAGCTTATGTCTGTCTTGAAGATTTTGAAAATGCATTTTTTCAGTAAAACCAGTGAATTTTGTAAAATGTGATGTCAACTCGTTATTTTACCGCAAGCCTTAAGGAGTCAGGATACCTTTCGTAACAGTATTCTTTCGAACTAACCCATGCTTCAGCTAGGACTTTTAAGGGTTATAACGTGGCCTGGTTCACGGTTCAAGAAACAAAGGATAAAGGCTCAAGTTTATTTGTACCCACCCGCTCTTCGTAATGTTCTTCAAACCTAAACTCAGTTGATCATGCGTTAGACCTTGTTTGAGTCTTTGCTTTGATATTCCGGTGATGGTTCGGATGTTTGACAGTTTATTTTGAATAGGCAGTCATTCTTTTTTGTTGAGGGTTTGTATGACCTCTTTCTTTTTGATTTCACTATCCCTAAATTTTGCCTGAACTGTTTCTTTTGTGATTACAGTCAGCGGGATGCCCCAGTTTTGTAAGTCTCCTTCATAGGTTTTGACTTATTGGGTTTTTATTTTGAAAGATAATGACTGCCTTTCTTCGTTGATTATTCGGAACCATCACTGTCTTTCTTTTTTTTGTAAGGACCTCTTTGGTGCCATTCGTTATGCACTTGGATCAACTGAGCGACTACCCTGCCCCAGGTTATGATAAAGGGTTTTAATTTTCGAAAATAAAAAGAACTCCTACTTCTTTGGCTCAGAGGGTTTGACGAGGGATTATCATCCTTATAACTCCAGTGTTTAGGGATTGAAACAATGCCTGTACCTCATCAGCGGGGTCTGTTCAAAAGCATACTGTAGATTATGGTATCGTTTTCGTCATCCTCCCTCAAGAGGCTTAGAATTATTAACCGAGTGTTGAACATCACAAAAATATGAAAACAGTTTTAAACATAGTAAACATAATTACTTCAAAACAGACAAGTGTAATGCATTAATGAAATATCCAAGTTTGACATGAAACAAAGTGTTTGAACAATTGAAAGAAAATTACAAATTGAACATTCGAATGAATAAAGAATCCAATCCTAGCCATGCCTTGGCAAGGGAGCAGTGATCACATTGGGAGCCTCTGGAGAGTCGAGCTAGACTTCCTTTGCGTCAATCAGATCTTGAACCCTGTTTCTTAAAGTCCAACAGTCATCCGTAGCATGCCCCGGGCTTTCGGAATGATAGGCGCAGCGAGCATTGGGATTGTACCTTGAAGGTGTCCTGTTAGGATTCTTCGGGGGATCCATGAGAGTTACCAACTTGGTTTCCAGCAGCTGTGGCAATATCTGTGACAAGGTCATGCCGAGGGGAGTAAATTGCCTCTTAGGTCTTTCTTCCCTTTGTTGATGGTGACGCTGAGGAGCACCGGCCGGCTTTGCAATAGCTACTGCATTGACAGCACTAGATTCTCTCTTGGATGGTTTCTTCTCAGCGTTCGAGGAGTCACCATTCTGTATTTTCCCTGACTTGATGCCAGCTTCTATTCTTTCCCCGGTCAAGATCAGATCTGTAAACCCAGCAGCGGAATTCCCAATCAGGTGGTTGAAGAATGGACCAGACAGGGTCCCCAAGAACATGTCGACGAGCTCGCGGTCGGTTAGAGGTGGTTGTACCCTTCCAGCAAGGTCCCTCCATTTTTGAGCATATTCTTTGAAACCTTCGCCTGCACCCATAGACATTCCCTGAAGTTGAGTGCGCGTGGGAGCAAGGTCGGCATTGTACTGGTACTGCTTGTAGAAAGCAGTGGCCAAGTCCTCCCAGCTGCGGATGTTGGCTCCATTCAGTTGATAGAACCAGTCAAGCTGAGTCCCTGAAAGACTCTCTTGGAAAAAGTGGATCCATAAGTTCTTGTCGGCCGTGTAGGGTTGGATCCTCCTCATGTATGACCTGAGATGCAGCTTTGGACAGGATGCCCCGTCGTACTTTGGAAAGGCAGGTGCCTTGAATTTGCGCGGGATCACTACCCCAGAAGACAGACCTAGATCCTCGAAGTCCAAGCCGGGCACTTTTTGTATCTCCATCGCATTTAGCCGGTCTTCCAACTGTTTGTACTTGTCCTCATTTGGAGGGTACTGTTCGTCGTTGAAATCTGTCTCGTTGTCGGAGACCACTGGACTGGGAACCCTTTCCTCTTGATGACTGCCTTCCCCAACAGATGGAGTAGTCCTCTCAGCTTCATCTTGCGTGCCATTACCAGGTTTGCGTCTAGGGTTGAACCACACAGTCCTCTTCTTCTTCTTTTTCAAGAGCAGGGACTTCAGATCTTGCTGCCCCTGGGCCAAATTCATGATCAGCTCTTGGAACTGGGCATTCTGAGCCTGGAGGGCCTTGATGGACTGTTCAGTTGATGATTCAGGATTCATGACGATCGGCTGAAATAAACAGCGAAGAGGGTAAGCAACCTGTCAAAAGGGTACCTGTTATGCAATGATGTGTATGTATGCATGCAATGTTTTCAAGGACCTCGCGGGATAAACAAGAAAATATTGTTAGAACTTGGGTCCGGTAGCTTGATTGAAGGAAACCCATGTTGTTGAGAATTCTTCTTCAAGGGTCAGAGGCTCACCATATCCAGTGGGTCATAGCCCCTGACTTTAGTCATCATGTCTGGTTTTGATTTCCAAACAACCTTGGTTAAGGGAACCTTCTTCAAGAGTCAGAGCTCACCATATCAAGTGGGTCATAGCCTCTGACAACTTTGGCTAGAGGAAAATAAATCCTCTTTGCCCCTTGCTAGATGTTTGATTCATCGTGACCTGCATCACAAGCCCTTGAGATCCTTGAAATGGGTTAGGATGTATGCAATGGTATGATGTCATGTTATGCATGGGGTAATGTGAGTAAACCCTGTTATGAGTCCCTAATTAAGGACTGCAAACCAAAACCTGCAAGAAACTTAGGATACCCTGTTATGAGTCCCAATTAAGGACTATAAACAAAACCTGCAAGAAATTTAGTAAACCTTGTTATGAGTCCCAATTAAGGACTATAAACAAAACCTGCGCGAAATTCAAGGGTCAGATAACAAACATGCAAGTAGTCAAGTATTAAGGCACACAAGTCACACAGAGAGCCCTTAGAGTTTAGGCCAGCATGGGGGTCTGGGTATTACCCTCTTTCAGTTGGTGGGTTCAACCTGTCCTATTAGAAGTAACCGGGTTCTAAGGGTCCCAATATCACGGGATTGCTTTCATTGGTCATCGTTTCAATTTAGCCACTGAACTGGCGACCGAAATATTCCAGGAAAGCAACCCTCAATTAAGTGTAGTATCGAGTATCAACCAACCTCGGACTGCACCAAAGTCAGTTATCTCACTACCCTAAAGAGGCCAAGATAGTTCAATTAAGGTTCCTAAGGTCTGTTGATGCTTCATGACACCACGCGGAGGCCCCGTACTCTCCTTGACTAAACTCAAGGGTTACCGGTACACACCAAAATGCCACATCAACGTAGCAGACTGCTTCAACCATGTCGGTATACCCCGCACAGTTCCCTCACAGCCTTGTTGCTACTTTCTAAGAAGGTATCCCCCAGATCCGGGTTAGGATCTATAGAATTCCCAAGACAGTCCCACAATTTAAAGCAAACAAGGAAAACAATTGAAAACACAGTTATGAACTATCCCTAAGGTACACCTCACTTTATAAAGGGTCCCCAGCAGAGTCGCCAGTTCTGTGATCGGTGGATCTGGAACTGACTGTTTAATGCTGGTTCGCGAAATGTCGCGGAAGCAAGAGTCGCCACCGTCTTTTATTTTCTCCATTTGGAAAGGACAAAAGCACAGAAAAATTCCTTAAAGAGATTGCTCTCGGTTCGGGAGGTAGATTATAGAAAGGGAAGGTGTTAGCACCCTTTCTATCCATGGTTATCCATGGGCTCTTAGATACTTGCTCATTGTGTTTTCAAAAAATGGTTTGTTTGCTTTTCAATTGTGGGTTTTAAAAAGTTTCTTTGAAAATTCCAGTTCGACTCTTGTATCGGTCCTCAAGAGTGTTTGAAAAAATGCTTTCGAAAGCTTTTTGAAAATGTGTTGGTGTAAAAAGTAGTTTTGAATTTGTTTTGAAATTTAGAGCAAGTATCTATGAGAACCTACCTACCCTAAGGAATTTGTCTGTGTAAATGTCCTTTAAAGTAGTGCCATCCCACCATTGAGAGGTAGGTAGCACCACCGTTGGAGGTATTCGGGTCAATTCGAGGTTCGGGACATGGTGATCACCGGAGCAATGGGAAGACACCTTAGAAGCTACCCTCATGCCAGGTTCCCGGATCATGAGGACTTACTAAGACATCCTCTACTCGATGATCACCTTTCGAAGGGCAAGGCAACAGTGAGGCGTACCCTAGGGGTGGTGTGTGATTTGTGTGTCAGATTCGGATATTTTATCTTGTTCATGTTAAAGGTGATCTATGCGTTTGTTTTTATTTTGACATTCATTCTTGCATGCATTTGTTAACAGTTAAGAAGTGCGAGAAGGTAAAATTCTAATCTATTACAAAAGGCGCGGGTCCACATCGCCAAAATTTCCAGGACCCGATTTGACAGAAAAGTAAATAGAGATAAAGTGCGAGAAATTAAATTGTCCGAGTTTACAAAGCTTTGGGAGAGATACATAAATATGAAAAGAAAAAGAAATGAATATGCGAATTGAATTAAAGTCGAAACGAGGGCGTTGGACCCTTTTTAATTAAATTAAACGATCATTAAATTAATAAAATTAAAATGAAAAGAAATTTGTTTTTTTGGTATTTTTGTATTTTATGATTTTTAATGAAAGAAAATAATTAAATGAAATTAAAAGATTAACCCTAATTCTAATTGTTTTAGTTTATTAAGAAAGTATTAAATTTTAACCTAAAATTAACCCTAATTAATTAATGCGATTTGATTCATAAAAAATAAATAGTTAATTATTAGTGAAAAGAAAAGAAAAAGGATAAAAATTAATTAAAACTAATTCTACCAATTTTAAATTAATTAAGAAAATATTAAGATTTTACTCCTAAATTAAAACAAATTAATTAATAAGGCTTTATTTACAAAAAATATAACATTAAATAAAAATATTAATTTTTGTCTCTTTTCTGATTTTTTATTGTTTTTGTGTTTTTTATGAAAATAAAAATAATTAAATTAAAAGAATTAATTAACCATAATAATTGAATCAAAATAAAAACAATAAAAAAAAATGAGAAACTTGCAAACCTTAGGGGGGTGTTGTCCCCAGTTGTGAGGTTTTGATTAGTATTTTTTGGGCCCATTTAGATCTTGGCCTGGTGGACTTTCCAGCTAGCGTGCATAGGCGTTGACCAGAGTTTACCATGTTCTACAGATCCTGGCCCTTGATTGAATGCAATGGTACACGTGGACGGCTTGATTGAGAAGCGTATGGTACACCTTAGCACTGAAACTGCATATGAACGTTATATGAAAAATAATATGAAAGGAGGTGGGGACCTGGGGCTCGAACCCAGGTCCTATGGTTTACCAAGCGTCTTCCCTACCACTCAAGCCAGCGCGTTTATTCTTTAATCTGATGGACACTAAATAATATAATAAGAAAACAATGGATTAGTGGACAAATAAAAAAAACGCGCTAATTATTTGAATCACCCAATGGTATTCTTCCACGCATCATCTTCTTCTTCTTCGTTTATTTTTCCTGAAACACAAAACCATAAGCAACGGTTTTGTAAACGTTCCAAAATGTGCCCTTTTGGAAAATAGCGATTAGCTAGTCTTGGCATATAAATAGGGCGCGACCCCATCAATGGATTGGTCGGAAGCTTCTGAATCTGATGGTGCCATTATCGTGTCCCAATTGTTCCTTGAATGCAAAGCCCTAAATCAGAATCCCTGTAACCCTAAAACACGACAATGGTGGTTTTGCATACAGTGTATAAAAATCCAATTACCTTATATGGTTAGCTTCAGAAAGGTTTAATTAGCACAAATCCACAAATAAAATGCAATGAATATGCCTAAATTGTAAAACACGATTATGAGAAAAAGGTGAAAAAGTTTGACTTCTGTACAATGATTCAAGGCGTTAGAATTGGTGCTTTTGATCCAGGAAGTTTCTTTGATGTCCCAGGAATGTGATAGAATCGTTGTTTCACCTTGAAAAGCACTGGAATATGGTTTTCAGTTTTGGAATTTTTAAGCAAAAACTCAAGTGTTGCTTCTTGTCTATGGTGCAGCTTCCAGTCTATTGGCATTAGGGTTGCGTTTTGTATTTGTATGTGAGTGATTAGGGTTGGAAAAGAGGTCCAAAAACCTTTGCAATTATGGAATAGATCTTTGATTTTCATGGCCATAATTTTCCAATCTTTTCATGCACATTTGCTCTCAATCATATCCAATCACCTTCAATTCTTCCCTAATCTGATTTGCACGAAATCTTGGAGATGTTTTATGTACAAAAAGATTTGAAACATTAGGTTTAACATTTTTCATGTATTTTAATTAATTTAAATGAATTATTAATAATAAAAATCCAAATAAATAAATAAAAAATGAAGAAAAACTTCCCTTTGGGCCAAATGGTCGTGCACATGCCTTGGATAATGAATTGTGGAAGAAAAAGAGGCCCATTAGCAATTTTAGGTCATTTGAATCAATGTTGACTTTTCAAGATATCCAAAAATTTCCCAACTTCCACAAGGCATAACTTGCTCAATTTTTAAGCTTTGCTCATGTTTTTGGACATTTTGGAAAGGTCTTTGAGTCCTCTAACCAATTTCTTTGGTCCCATGTCATTTTGATTTACCAATCTCAAGTTATGGCCTTTGACTTAAAGTCCCTTTTTGTTGACTTTTGAAAATGACCTATAATGTTGAAATTGATAACTTTTTGTGAGAGCATTTCTTGGATTTGAAGTGTGAAGAGGAGTTGTAGGAAATGTCATTATCTTCAAAATGAGCTTTGGATGGAATTTTTCTGATAATCCATGTGAAAGTTATGCCCTGGTCAAGTTACAGTTGACTTTTCCAACTGTCCAAATAAGGAAACTTTTGCATCTTGATGATTTTTGAGCCAAGCTTTGAGAATCATGATCAAGCATTTATCAAATGATGTTTGTGGCTTCAAAATGAGATATTGACCAAAAATTTGAACTTTTGACTGTCAAATGACCATTTTGCCCCTACAGTTGACTGTAGTGCAATTAGGGTTTTTGACTGTGCAATTTTGTACTGAAAGTCTTGAAACTTGGTATGAGGATGCTTGACCATATTTATAGGCATGTGGGACTTGATTGGACCCTTGGAAACTTCATTTACTTGATCAGAACCAAAACCCTAATTTTGACTGTTAGGAGGCCCTTACACTGTTCAATCCTTGGGGAATTTTGAAACTTTGACTTGGCAATTTCTTGAAGAATATGGGAGGGTAAATTTTGGGGTACAACATCGTGCTTATGATGTCATGATTATGCTAGAAAACACATGTATAGCAAGCAACAAAAAAGTCACACCAAGTTCTTAGGTTTAAGGCCTGCATGAGTTTTAAGGTCATACCCTCTTGAAGCTGGATTGGTTCAACCTATCTTATAAATAGTAACCGGGTTCTAAGGGATCTCAATATCACCGATCTTTCCCCCAAGCTTTGTTCAATAGGCGATTGACTCGCAATCGAACAAAACTCAAGAGCCAAACCTCAATGAGTGTAGCATCTAGTATCTGTCGACCTTGGGAATACACCAAAGTCGGCCATCTCGCTACGTCCTACTGGCCAAGTTGTGCAATTAAAGGTTCTAAGGTCAGTTGATGCTTTATGACACCACACGGTGGCCCCGTACTCTCCCTGCTTGACTCAAGGGTTACCGGTACCAACCAAAGTGACACATCAACGTAGCTACTACTTCAACTGTGTCGGTATACCCCACACAGTTCCCTCACAATTTATTACTACTTACCTAAAAGGTGTCCCCATATCCGGGTGTAGGATTTACATAACCCCAACAAAACCCTTGAATATAAAGCAGGCAAAGCAACACAAGAAAGCAATTTTAGAAATGACCTAGATTCTAAGGTATACCCCACTTATTAAATCCCCAGCAGAGTCGCCAGTTCAATGATACGGTGGCAGAACCGACTGTTAAATACTGGTTTGCATTTTTTGTTTGCAAATGTTGCGGTAAGCAAGAGTCGCCACCGACTTTTATTTCATCCAACTAAGGAAAATGAAAAAGAACAGAAAAAACCTTTTTCGAGATATTTCTGAGTACGGGGGGTAGATTATAGAAAGGGAAGGTGTTAGCACCCTTTCTATCCGTAGTTTTCCACGGGCTCTTAGGTACTTGCTCATTTTGAAATTACTTGTGTATGTTTTGAAAAGTTTTTGTGAAAAAGAGTTTTCATGATAACCCTTGTATTTGTCCTCAAGAGTGTGACGAAGTTGTTTTTGAAAACTGTTTTGAAAGTGTTTGTGAAAAAGAGTTTTTATTGTTTTGAGCAAGTACTTAAGAGTTTTCTACCTACTCGAAAAAGATTGTTCATTTTCTCGTTTCCTTTAGACAGCGATATCCTATTATTAGTGAGTAGGTAGCCCTATCGTTGGATGTTGAGGGACTATCAAAAGGGACGCTATGGTCATCGAAGGCAACATGTAAAGATATCTTAGCATTCGAAGGGATTGTCATCATATAGGCAACATCGAGGGACAAGATCATTTCACGTAGGTAACTCGAGAAACATTAGGGACCATGATCTTTATGATGACTTTAAAATTAAGGGTCTTTGTTAAGACATCCCTACATTCGAGGGACATGACCATTATTTTCCGAGGCAACCAAGCGGGGGAAACCCTAGGAGTGAGCATGTGCAAGTGTGCCTTTTTTTCAGTTAATTATCTTTGCATAATTAGGGTTATCTACCGTTTTAAAATTATTTGTCTTGCCACTCAATCCTATTATTCATACATCTAGGCATTTAATAGTTGCGGAATTTAAAGAATGCGAAAATAAAGTCTACGCTATTACAAGGCTTTTGGGCAAATACACAAATATTTGACTGAAAATAAAAATGCGAAAATTAACATCCTAATTAATCTATTACAAACTTGCAACAGTTATAATAATTTGAATAAATAAATAAATAAATATGCGCGCAAAGAATTAAGACGGGAATAGAGAAAGGATATTTGTTTTTGGACTTTTGTAAAAATAATTAATCTTGCGAATTAGCCTAATTTCTATTTACTTTTAATTATAAAAAAAAAGAGTTTTTAAGTTAACCTAATTTTCTATTGAATTTTAATTACAAAGGAAAGGAATTTAAATTAACCTAATTAAACTAATTAGTTAATTGCAATTAAAATATTTTACGGAAAAAAACTAAATCTAATTTTTTAGTGATTTTCTGATTTTATTATTTAATGAAAATTGTTTTTTTAATGTTTTATTTTTTTGTAAAAATAATTAAGACAAATAAATAAAACAAATAAAAGAAATTAAAAAAGGAATTAGAGTGAGCCTGATGTGATGAGCAAACTGGGGGTGTGCTTACTGAATTTGAAAAGCCCGTTTTTGTTGGCCCAATTGTCCAACGCCTGATTCAGTGAGGCTTCCTTCTGAGGGTCCATCATGTTATGTGCTTGCTTGACGCTAGATCGGATCAAGGGACAATCTAATGGGTGAGATTTAGAGGCGCGTGGTGGATGTCTTTGGATATTATGCACTGGAACCTGTAGGAAATGTTAGGAAAAATGAAAAAGCACACGCCTGGGATCGAACCCAAGACGTGCACTTCATAGGCCTTTCCCTTTGCCATCTGCGCTACTAAGTCATCCGTTTATATAATAGCACAAAAAATAATAAAAGGAAAACTAGCATTAGATCCAGGTCATCAAAAATGAGCGTGTTGGCAATGCAAGTCAGCCAATCAGAATATATCAAATTGACACGCGGGTTCCCCAACCGGAGTCAACATTCAACGATGCCGGAGAGAGTCTCCAGTCATCTTCTCCGGGAAGGTGAAAATCCCAAAACCTGCAAAAATGTGAAATTTAAAAGGCGCAAAGGATCCTAATCTCCCTGAAATTTTCCCAGGAATCCAAATATGGGGTTAGTTTGGTCTGAAGGTCCCTAGATCAAGAGTTTTGTAAGCTTAAGTTCGTGATGCCCTAATAATGGCATCACGCGATTTAATCCTTGAAACTATAATGTGAAGCGTCCAACCAGTCCTAAGAGGTACCCTGAACACAAATTAACACATCAAACATGTCAACAATGCATGAATTAATAATTTCGAATTTAACAAACCTTGCTAACCGGTGACACTTGGTTGTTGCAATCTGGAATGCTTCAAGCTTCGAGAGTGAAAGAGATAGACTCCTGGGATTCTCAGAAGCGTGATGGAGTGCTTAGATCTCACTGAGGGGGGTTGGATAGAGTGTTTGAGATTTGCACCACTTTTGGAATTTTTGAAAACTTTGTTCTCCGATTGTGAGGCCAGCTGCGCGTATATGTCTTTTTCTTTAGGGTTGGAATCTCTTCCTTTTGTATGAGGCAAGATCTAGGTTAACATATATGGAGAGAATCCAAAAGAATAATGGCCTTTTAAAATTTCTTCCAAACTTTCCATTTTTGAATATTCTCTTCCTTTTCCATGGCTTGCAGGATTTCTTGGCCATAATCAACATATATTTCCATTCATTAAATGGAAAAACATCTCAAAATATTTTATATCATTTATTTAATTTAGATTTTTAATGATTAAAAATCAAAATAAATAAAATAAATGGGAAGATAAAGAATGGATGGGTTTATGGGTCGTGGACCATGTTAAGAACAACTTCCAAACTTGAAAAATTAAGCCCATTTGAAAAAAAAATCAAATTTGATCAATATTTGCCTCATGCAATTTTCCAAAAATGGTCAACTTTGACAATTCATATCTCTCTCAATTTTGACTCTAAGAGGGTGTTCTTGGACTTTTTAGAAATATTAGGATGTCCCCTAAGCAACCTCTTTGGTTTCATCTCAATTGGATCTTCCATGTTCATGTAAGAAGCTTTTACCTAAAAGGTGTTTTTGTTGACTTTTTGGAATGACCTATAATGTCTGAATTCATATCTTTCCATGAGTGCATTTTTTGAGCTTAAGGGATGAATATGAGTTGTAGGTAATTGGACTATCTTCAAAATTAGCCTTGGATGGGAAATTTCTGATAAAGTATGAGAAAGTTATGCCTGGTCAAAGTTTGGTTGACTTTTCCTAAGAAACCCTATTTAGCAACTTTTGAGTTTTAATGAATTAGGAGCATTCCTTGAGGAATCATGATCAACCCTTGATCAAATGATGTATATCACCTTAAAATGTTGATTTTGACCTAAAATCTTGAAGTTTGACTGTATGTGGGCCACAGTTTACTTTTGACCTAATATAGTTGATTTTTAGGCATTTGAGCAGTTGACTGAGCAAACTTCATGTACAAGGCATGAAACTTGACATGGATATTCTTGAGAACATATTAGGACTGTGAAAAAGGTTTTAGGCCTTTGGAGCTCACACATCTTGATGAAAATGGAAACCCTAGTTGGAGGTTTATTGCCTTATGAGGGAATTTATCTGATCAATCATTGGGCATCCTTGGGCAAGTTGAGGATTTCAATGAACATATGTTGAGAAAAATGGGATGGAAAATTTTGGGGTACAACATTGTCCTATAATAGTAACCGGGTTCTAAGGGATCTCAATATCACTTACCTTCCCCACAAGCTTCATTCGATAGGCGACTGACTCGCAACCAAACAAAACTCAGGAGTCAAGTCTCAATGAGTGTAGCATCGAGTATCTGCCGACTTTGGGAATACACCAAAGAAGGCCATCTCACTACGTCCTAATGGCCAATTTGTTCATTTAAAGGTATAAGATCAGTTGACGCTTCATGACACCACGCAGCGGCCCCGTATTCTCCTTGATTAACTCAAGGGCTACCAGTACCAACCAAAGTGTCGCATCAACGTAGCCATCGCTTCAACCGTGTCGGTATACCCCACACAATTTCCACGATCTATTGCTACTTACCTAAAAGTTTTCCCCATATCTAGGTGTAGGATCTATAGTAACCCCAAACAGTACCCTTAAAAATAAAGCAAACAAACAGTCAAAGAAGCAAAATGATCTAGACCCTAAGGTAAACCCCATTTTTATTATACTCCCCAGCAGAGTCGCGAGTTTTGTGATACAGTGGCAGAACTGACTATTATATACTGGTTTGCATTTTGTATTCGCAAATATGCGGTAAGCAAGAGTCGCCATCGACTTTTTCTTTTATCCAATAAAGGAAAGGGTCAAAAGAACAGAAAAAGACCTTTTTCGAGATTTTCTGAGTAAGGGGGTAGATTGTGGAAAGGGAAGGTGTTAGAACCCTTTACATCCATGGTTTTCCATGGGCTCTTAGGTACTTGCTCATTTTGAAAACTGTTTGTGTTTGTGTGTTTTGAAATATTTTTATTTGCTTTATGATAACTCTTGTATCAGTCCTCAAGAGTGTGATAAAGCATTTTTTAAAGTAGTTTTTGAAAGTGTGTAAGTGTAAAAAATTCAAATTTGAGAAAGTACTTAAGAACTGTCTACCTACTCGAAAAAGGGTGTTATTTTCCTCCTTTCCTTTAGATGGTGTTATCCTACTATTAGTGAGTAGGTATCCCTATCGTCGGATGTTGAGGGACAATCGAAGGGACGTTTTACAATCACGAAGGCAACTTGTGAAGATGCTTTAGCAATTTTCTTTTAGGGACTAGATCATTTACCGAAAGGCAACTGTAGGGTCATCGATGGACTATGATCTTTTTTTATTTATGGGTCTTTACTAAAGCGTTCGTGCCTCATGACTGTTTTATTTAAAGGCAACCAAAGTGGGAGATACCTTAGAGGTGTGCATGTGCAAGTGTGTTGAGATTCAGTTATTTATCTTGCATTATTAAGTTTGCTAACGTTTTAATTTTCAGTCTTATCATGCACACCTAGTTACTAACAGTTAATATTTACAGAAATTTAAAGTGCGGAAATTTAAATCCTAGACTATTACAACGCTTTGGGACAATTACATAAAAAAGTGCAAGAAAATAAAATGCAGAATTTTAAATCTAGACTATTACATCTCATAATCAATTACATTATTTATATAAAATGCGAGAATAAAAATAACGCGCGCGAAATAAATATTACGTCTAAAAATCCTAAGAAAAATTCTAAGTAAACAAGAAAAATACTTTTGGTTTTATTTTATTTATTTCAAGAAAAATAATTAAACTAAATCTAAATTTAATTTAATAAAATAAATATTGAATGAAATTAATCTAATTCTAATATTTTTGCATTTTTTATTAAGAAAACATTTGAAACATAAATTAAATCCTAAATTCTAGTTCATTTTAAAATAAGAAAGCAGATAAAATTTAATTAATTAATTAATTAAATCAATTCATTATTTTAATTTTTTTAAAAAAGTCTAAGCCTAATTTTGTTGTGAGTTTTTTTATTATTTGCTTAATTAAGTAAAGAAGATGAAAGAAATTAAAACATTACCAAAAAAAAACTAGATGGACATGAGATAGTAGGAAAAAAAAGTGGGGGTGTGATTGTTGAATTCGCTGTTCCATGAAGGGAGAGGGCTAGATTTACTTCTGGATCCAATGTGGACTGGTCTTGATGGCACATGGTGAGCCTGCAGATAGAGTACGCTAGATCTGATCAGATGAACATCTGATGGCACATGTCTGATGATATATAATGCACATCTAGCTACGAGGAGCATCAGATCTGCATGAAACAAGTTAGAAAATATAAAAATGGAGCTTACTGAGGCGTTTTGTGATGTTTTAGGGCTTGGTAATGATTGCAAAAGTTTCAGGGAGCCTCCAGGAATGTATTTGGATCTTTTGTTTGGACTGAGAAAAGCTGGACCTAAAATGCCAATTTTACAACTTTGATATTTTTTTGTAAAATTTGTAGAGCTTTTCCAGGTTGTATATCATGTGTCTTGAAGCTTTCTAATGTGTCCTTTATATAGAAAGGAGGGAGGAGACAAGAGAACAAAGGTAATAACAACCATAAACATGTATTTTTAAAGCCATGAATGATGTTTTGTAACTTTGCCAAAGACATGGAATCTTGTCCTTTTTTGAATTTGAATGCATGTGGACACCTTTGCACGAAATTTTATGGGCCTAAGCTGTCCAAAACATCAACTCAAAGCTCAAAGCCCATTTCTAATTATTTTATACATTTTATTTTATATTTATTTGAAATAAATTAAAATAAATATGAATAAAATAGTTAGCAAATGCAAGGCATGGAAAGAATAATTTTAGAGGTCCTCTATAAATTTAGGAAGATACTTAAAGTCCAAGAAATTGATCCATTTCCTTAAAACTTCAAATTTGCTCAATGCATAATTCTTGAAAATTCCCAAATTTTCCCAACTTGGGAAAGCCATAACTTGCTCAATATTTATCTCATGATGATGATCTTGGACTTTTTGGAAATCCCAAGATGTATACTTCAATCCCTATTTTTATCAATTTTGCATTTGAAGATTTTATCTTGATGTAAAAGGTCTTGGCAAAAAGTGGCTTTTATTGACTTTCTGAAAATGACATGTAATGTATGAGCTTGTATATTTCAAATGGTGAATTTCTTAGACTTGAGGGCTGAAGAGAAGCTGTAGGGAATGAGATTATATTCAATATTAACTTTAGTTGGGGTAAAATGGATGAAGTATGTGAAATTTATTCTTGGTCAAAGTTCAGTTGACTTTTCCTATAGAAACCATACTTTAGCAATTTTTACTTTTGATGAATTAGGGGGCATTTCTTGAGGAATCATGGTCAACCCTTGATCAAATGATGGATATTACATAAAAATGTTGAGGTTGATCAAAAATCTTGAAGTTTGACTGTATATAGGCCACAGTTGACTTTTGACCTAGCATAGTTGATTTTCCAATACTTGAGCAATTGACTGAGAAAACTTATTGAGCAAGGCATGAAACTTGGCATGGATGATCTTGAAGACATATTAGGACCATGGGAAGCATTTGATAATCTTGGAGATCAACCATCTTGATTAAAATTGAAACCCTAGTTGGGGGTTCATTGCCTTATGAGGAGAATTATCTGGTTCATTCTTGATCAACCTTGAGAAATTCAGAACCCTCTAGGAGTATGTCTTGTGTGAAAATTGGAGGGAAAATTTTGGGGTACAACAACCACCATACACAGATTCTCACCGTCGTGAGCAAGTCCTCACCATCAAAATGTGTTATACACTTACAAAGGCCTCTGAGTCTCACTGCTCTTGCAGAGAGAACACAAACACTTATACTTTTTGACCAGTACATCTGTCAAAAGTTTTGATTCTTGCTTCACTCATTGCCTTCTTGGTCTTATTCTTAACTTTATTATATTTTTATCAAGTTTCATAATTTTTACACCTAGACTATTCTTTAAAACAACCATTTTTTAGTCTAAGTTTACTTAAACACTTTCATTCCACCTCCACGGTTCTTTATCCTTAGGTTCAAAACCTCTTAATTCTCCCAGCGACTCTTTATCCCTTTTTCTAATCTCTTGGACCATATTATTCCACACATCATTTGCATTTCCTTGTGTTTGTCTAAACACTTCCTCCATGATCTTGTGTTGGAAACTTCCTTGTTTTTTCACCCTTGAAATGCCACCACTTGATATGTGGTGCTCTCGTCTTACTTTTTATCTTTACTCTCTCCTTAATTCTTACATCCATAATCAAAACTCTATGTTGGACAGTTAATCTCTCTCCTGGAATAACTTTACAATCCAAGCAAATCTTTCTATCTAACTTCCTAATAAGAAATAAATCTATCTGAGAATATGTCTCTTTTTATATGTGATAAGATGCTCATCTCTTTTTCTAAATCGGGTATTTGTTATAGTAAGATCCAAAGACGGGGAAAACTTTAAAATGGATTTATCCTCCATGTTAACCTCACCCTAGACCATATCCTCATACATGCTCTCAAAACCTCTTGATACACTTCTTAAAAGTCCATTTGGATCCCCTCCTAGAAAAAACTTCTCTCCTTGAGATATATCCTAAATTAAATTTTCTAAATCCTCCCAAAATTTTACCTTAAGGTGTTTTGCTAACCCGACCAGAGGTATGTAAGCACTAATAACATTAAAGGTGTCTTGTTCTATTATAAATTGCAAGACCGTGATTTGATTTCCTACTATTTTCACATCTACAATAACCTTTTTCCACTCCTTGTCCATAATAATTCTCATCCTATTTCTCAATCTAACTTTTCTATTTTACCAAAGTTTAAATCTAAAGTTGTTTAATTCTTTCACTTTTTCACTCGTCCATTTAAATTATTGTTGGCACATAAAAATGGTCTTCCTTCTAACCATAGTATCCACTATTTCCATAAATTTTATTGGAAGAGTTCCAATATTTCATGATCCAAAATGAATCATACTCTCATGAATTAACTTCTTTACCCACACATATTCACGAAAATATGGGAACCCTTATTTATTTTTCACTGCATCTAGATGGAGATGCAATGACCCTTGCTCTTTTGACATTAAACTTGAGTCATACAACATGTTTATGTGTAACGACCTAACCATATTATTTTGTAGTTGATTCATATCATAAAGACTCGACTAAGTTTTACGTTGATTGTCGACTGTCTAATACAACTCTCTCCTTTTATCCAGATTTAAAACCAATTATATATAACAAAGTTAACCTAGAAATACCACTCCTCTTGATAAAAAAATTAACTTATAAAAAATAACTGAAATATTCATTCAATTATTTTAAAATTAATGAAGAAACACATAAAAAAGCCTTATTATTTTTCTTGTCGCTTCTCCCGGTAACACTCTCTTTTTCAGTATGACGTTTGTGATACAATATTAATTGACAATTTAAATGTATAAATGTTATTTGAACATCCAATATTTTACACCATGTATTAATTATATATCAATGTTTCTATTTTTGTCTTAAAGGCATCACAAACGTCATGGTGTTGGTATTTCCACTGAACACAAGTCTGAATAAATTATCTGCAGTAGCTTCTTTGCTCTCCAAGACATTCTAGTTGGAAATGAATCTCTTTGCTTTTTTCCAATCTGACAAGTCTCACAAACTCCATTTGGAATATTCACAACAGACAATCCAAAAACATATTCTGTTCTCGACAAGTAATTCAAGCCAGAAAAATAAAAGTGACCAAATCTCATGTGCCACAACCAATCATCATTTAGAATGATAGAACTCAAGCAAGGAATTTTTGCATGTTTAATTTTTAAAGGAAATAGACGGTTCGGTGTCATTCTTACATTTGTGATGAATCTGTCATTTATGTCAATCAATATGCAAAAATCATTGTGAATCTGCATGTTGTAACATTTCTCAGACAGTTGTCTCATACTCAAGAGATTATGATGAATACCAGGAGCATAGAAAACATCACCAATAAAATTTTGAGATCCATCTTTCAGCCTGATAGAAATTTTACATTTCCCTAAAATTGGAATATTTGAATTGTTTCCAAATTTTACCACTGGATTTGTTGTTTCATCTAGAGAAGAAAATAACTCCTTTTTCCCACACATATGATTACTACATCCAGTATCCAAATACCGAATATTCTCTTCTCCTGAAAATGTATTACTTGCCAAAAATAAATTTTGTGGATTTTCAAAGTACTCAGCGGTATTTTTATACGAACTTTCTACCACATTTGCCTGATGTTTATATCTGTAATCAGCTGCTTTGTGTCCACATTTTTCACAATGATAACAACTATAATTTGTCCTTTTTTTATTATAGTTACCTCTTCCTATGTCACATTTTGTAGATCCAAAACTATGACCATATCTTCCTTGATGTGATGGATTGAAACCGTTGAAGTTGTTGTCTCTCTATAGGTTAAAGTTACCACGTCCTCTTCCACCATAATTTCCTCGGCCTCTGTCTCTATAATTTCATCTTCCTCGTTTTGAACTCTTTCTTCTACAGTACGACTTGATTCAGAAGTGTTGTTGATATTTATCTGACTTTTTAGAGCTTCTTCTTTTACCATTTTCTCGGTCTTTTATAATATTCTGTTGACATGACTTTCAATGTTTCCTTGTAACTTTGCTACACACAAGGTGTCTATGTCGTGTGACTCAATTATCGTAGTCACCACATGGTCAAACTTCATCGGCATCCTACGTAGAATTTTTTCTATCACTTTACTATCTAGAATATCTTCTCCATATACTCTCATCTTGTTGACAAGATTTATAACACGAGAAAAATGTTGTTCTATTGTTTCTAGATTAGACATTTCATACCTTTCATATTTTCTATGCAGCGATTGTAATTTGGACTTCTGAGCCTTCTCAACTCCTTTATGTGACAACTTCAATATGTCTCATGCTTCTTTAACAGTCTTGGCATTTACAATTTTTCCAAATACTGAATAGTCAATTCCTTGATGAATTTGTGAAAGTGCCAACAGATCCTTTCTACAAACGACTTAATCAGCTCTTTGTTGTAAACCGAAATCCACAAAGCTCTAAACATAGTGAGTTTCTAGATGTGTTATCATCAAAATTTCTCAGTAACTAAAATCTAAGTTAATTTTAGACCGAACCAAACAAAATTGTAATTATTTATCATATCTCTCTCAAAATATTCACAATAATTTTTTATACAATAAAAACTCTTTTATTCTTCACACACTCAAAAATATTTTTAATATCAAATAGAACTTTAAAATATAAACTAAATTCTACACATAAGAAGTAATTTTCTTAACTCTCTTTCACTCATATATTTTGATAATCGATGATTTTACAAACAAAGTATCCATAATCTTATGAGCTAAGTAATATTGGCGGTGGATATTTCTTGAAGATACACCTCAAGAAAGCATCAACATAATACCTAGAGAAAGATACATCTCGAAGATACACCTCAAGAAAGCATTAATATGATGTCTAGAGAAAGATACATCTCGAAGATACACCTCAAAACATCAATACAATATTTATTTATGCATAAAACATCATCGGAGGGATCTCATCAACCTCCAAACTGTGGGCTAAACGTAAAACATTTCCCGCATAAAAAGGTTCACTGAGAAAAAATTTCATGCATAACAAAGGTTAACCAGAAAAAATCTGCAACCAAGAGGTAGCAACTTTTGAAATAACAGGCAATAAAGCAAGCATCCAAATCATCAGAAACATAAAATCAAAGAAAAAGCATGTCCATTACTATTTGTGGCTAATTTTCATGAAGTTGAGTGCTTACTAATAACTGATAACTATGTTTCTATGTAATATTCAAGTAAAAGCGGAAACTGAGTCCCAACATTAATATCCTATAAAGTTCATGTTTCATTTGGTCTTCTTTTTCAATTACATTCTTGTCATGTAACTTAACTAGTACTATAATAATGTTTATAACTGGGACCAAACCTTGCCATCTGGTCGGCTTCCAGGCTTCACAGTGTTGTAAATTGTTATTTGGTCGGGTCCAGGTTTCGCAATGTGATAGATTATAATGTCACTTGGTTGGGTCCATGCTTTATAGTAATTGACTGAATAAACTTCTATCTGGTCGGACTCCAGGCTTTGCAGTAATTTGACAGAGTAAAATGCTATCCGGTCGTGTTATAGGCTTCACAGTAACTTATACTATTATCTGGTCGGGTCCATATTGTTTTGAATTGTAGATTGATTGTTATTTGATTAGATTCTGGGTTTAGCAATGATGTTGACTGTTATCTGGTCGGATTCCAAGCTTCACAGTATAGTATTTGATGTTAACTGCTTTAGATAGTTGCCCTGTCTTGTTTCAGGAATTAATCTGGAGCTTTTGAAAACTGATGATGATATCTATTTGTTGATCTTTCTTAAAAAGGTAAAGAATTAGCTGTATGCAATGTCATGATGCATGACGTACATTATGTGATGATGTTCTCAAAATATATGAGATTGTGTTATATGTATTTTGTATGCATGTTTGTAAAAGGATGTATGAATGCAAGATATAAACTGATTTGTCCTTTACAGTGCCGTTGAATTGAGGGGAAAAAAATCCCTGACTGCTCATAGGGATGAAGAATTTGGTTCTTCATTATTTGTTGAAGTTGAATTTGCTGAAAGATGCATTTCCGTAGCTAGAGAAATAAAATCTATTGGGGAAATAAATTCCGCAAACTGCTCAGGGGTTTTTATGAAGCCTTTTCGGGGAACCCAAGAAATTTATGAACTATGCTGAGGAGTTCTTCAAGATTCTGGAGAGATGAATGTAAATTCTTACTCTGCAAGGGATATCTGAACCTCTGTCATCATTAGGCTGTATGCTGAAGATATGGTAGTGACTTCACAGTAGGACGTCTCTATTTCTGTACTTGCCGTAGAAAGTATTTGCGGGGACTTGCAATTGGCTTTTTAGACATTGTCATGTTTCTTAAAGCCATTAGTAACTGTGTTTCTATTTTTTATGCGGGTATTTATAAACGATGATCACATTCAAATGCATATGTTAAAAAATAATCACTGGACGCTTTTGCAAACAAAACAGAAAAATAAAAACAAGTACTTTTGAACTTCAAAAAGGAATATTTTTGTATTAATTTGAAGAAGTTTTGCCTATAACAGGCATCTTTATACAAAGAGACAGACATCCTAGTAATAGAATGTCGTCGTAAGAATTAAAACTGTTCAAAGTAGTATACAAAGAAAAACAACTATGTGAAATGATCCCATTGGGTTCCTATTCTGCTATTGGCTTTACATCTTTGAGCGTCTCATCACTTTGCTGCTTGGCCGAAGTTGACTGGATTTATTAGTACCATTTGAACTTGACACTTGTTACCGAAGTCTGTCTATAAGGTGATCCAACGAGACATAGTTGTACGCTTTTAATACCTAACTTTTTCCCGGACGGCTCTTTCTGGTTTTCAGTCTATCGAGATACCCTTTTTTGCCAAAGTCGCCTTTTCAAGTTTTTGACTTACCGGGTGTACGGGTTTTTCATATATATATATATATATATATATATATATATATATATATATATATATATATATATATATATATATATATATATATATATATATATATATATATATATATATATATATATATATATATATATATATATATATATATATCCCTAACTTTTTCCCGAACCCTTTTGGTTCGCCGGGATGCCCTTATTTTTCCCTAGGCCAGTCAACCTAGTGGGTCTTTGTTCATGCGTGGTATCTTTTAACTATGTCTGCATTTATAGGGTGCGGAAGGTCGTCACCGTCCATAGTGGTTAAGATCATGGATCCACCAGAAAATATATTCTTAATCACAAATGGTCCTTAGTATGTGGGAGTCCATTTGCCTCTGGTATCACCTTGTGGAAGGATAATGCGCTTGATTACTAGGTCGCCAACTTAATATATCTGACGTCTGACCTTCTTGTTAAAAGCGTTGAGCATACACGTTTGGTACATCTGACCATGAAAAACAGCCGCGAGCCTTTTCTTGTCAATCAGGTTCAGTTGGTTAAGTCGAGTTTGAACCCATTCGTTTTCATTCAAACCCGCATCCTTCATGATTCTCAAGGAAGGGATCTAGACTTCAATGGGTTGCCCCAATTGACGTGCGTGCTGAGCTACGGTAACCATGGAGAGCAAATGGTAACATCTTGTGCCAGTATTTGTATGTCACTGTCATCTTCTGTATGATCTTTTTGATGTTTTTATTGGCAGCCTCTACAGCGCCCTTCATATTCGGCCGATAAGGAGAAGAGTTATGATGCTGAATCCTGAATTACGTGCAGAGCTCGGCGATTATAGTATAATTGAGATTGGTACCATTATTCTTAATGATTCTTTCTGGAATACCGTACTGATAAATAAGATTATGCCTGATGAATCGGGCCACGACGTTCTTGGTAACAGATGCAAATGAGGCTTCCTCGACCTACTTTGTGAAGTAATCAATGGAAACCAGGATGAAGTGGTGCCCATTAAAAGCAGTAGGTCTAATTTCTCCGATCATATCAATGCCCCATATTGCAAATGGCCAGGGAGCAGTCAAGACATTCAAGGGGATCAGAGGCACATGTACTTTATCAGCATAGATCTGGTACTTGTGACAAGATCTGGTACTTGCTCCTTTTAAAACAAAACAAAACTTTTCGCACTTACACTCTCTTCAAAACAAAAACTCTTTTCAAACCCACAAACACAAAGAAAAGCAAACTTTTGAAAACACAATGAGCAAGTACCTAAGAGCCTGTGGATAACCACAGATAGAAAGGATGCTAACACCTTCCCTTTCTATAATCCACCTCCCGAACCCGAGAAATATCTCAAAAAGGAATTTTTCTGTGCTTTTGTCCTTTCCTTGTTGGATAAAATAAAAGACGGTGGCGACTCTTGCTTACCGCAACATTTTGCAAAAACAAACGCAAAACGCGAACCAACATTCCAAAAACAGTCAGTTCTCATTCCCACCGATCACAAATACCTTTACAAGATGCAGGAAGATAATAACTTCAATTATCACCCCAAGTGTGAAAAAGTGAAGATTGCTAATTTATGTTTCAACGATGATCTTTTATTGTTCGCGAGAGGTGACAGAGTTTCTGTGGAGATGATGATGAACACCTTCAGAAAATTTTCTAAAGTGACGAGAATGGTTGTAATTCCATATAAACACATATTATATTCAGCAGGAATGAAGATAGAGACTAGAAAGGACATTCTTCGCATCACTGGATTTCAAGAGGGCCAACTGCCATTTAAATATTTGGGAGTACCTATGACAGGAAAAAAGCTTTCCATATGCCACTATATGCCTCTAGTGGATCGAATAGTGTGTAAAATTAAGCATTGGACCGCCCGAATGTTGAAGTATGCAGGACGTTTACAACTTATCAATAGTGTGACATTTGTGTTGACTAATTAATGGTTGCAAGTATTCCCTATTACCAAAAGCGTGATCCATAAGATAAAGTCTATCTGTCAAATATTTTTATGGACATGAGGTTTCAAAGGTAGCAGAAAGACGCCAGTCGCCTGGAAGAAAATTTGCAGACCTACGTGTCATGGTAGATTAAATATCATTGACATGGAGGTTTGGAACAAAACCAATCTGATTAGACTCCTTTGGAACCTGAGTATGAAGGTAGATTCTCTTTGCGTTCGGTGGATCCAAGCATATTATGTGAAGAAGAATAATTTGATGGAGATTATTGTTAAACCCAATGATACATGGATTATGAAAGCTATCCTGAGCCAGAGAACTAAGGTCAAGAGATTGGCTGATTGGGAGGACATAATGGGTTGGCATAAGTTCAACATGAGCAAACTTTATAGGAAGCTGCAATACTTTGGCATAAAAGTGGAATGGAGAAATATATTTTATGGGAATAATGCTAGACCTCGAGCACACTTTGTTTTTTGGCTCACCTGTCATGAAAAATTAGCACAAAAGATAGACTATATAGGTTTGAAATGGTTGACAACAAGGATTGTTGTTTTTTCACGGAAAAGGAGTCGATCCAACATTTATTCTTCGAATGCGATGCTATGAGGGAAATTTGGATGGAAATTTTGAACTGGATACAGGTTAGGCATACCCCCAGCGACTGGAGTAATGAGATTCAATGAATAACTCAGCAAACGAAGGGCAACATAAACTATCTACGAACTTTGGAACATGAGGAATAATAAAAGTTTTGGCGATGTTGTGGATACCACAGATATAGTAAAAAACATTATAGATACCATGGTCTATAGAGGTTGGAAAAATAAGAAGATTAAGAGATATATAGCTATCTTGATAATGGGGGACTGATAGTTTATTTTTCAATTTTGTTTTTTTTAGTCAGCTAGATTGATTTTGAGGCGCTGGATCCACTCTGGATCGCTTGTACAAATCGTTTTTTTGAAATTAATCAAAGTATTCCTGTTAAAAAAAAAGAATAAATATTTAATAGTAGTAATGTAATAAATCAACACCTGAAATCTTTTGATGAGATGACTTTAATCCTATAAAAATAATTCAATCAATTAAGAATGATTTTATGAAATTATTTAAAAAGTATCATAGACGAAAAAAGTCATACCATATATAATATTATGACATGATATAAGAAAAAAGAAAATACTTAAATCCTTCTAATTTAATATGACTTATTTTTATTTCAAATCTAATAAATTAGAGTAAATATTATTTAATATTGAACCTGATTTTCATTTATATTCAAAGATTTAATTTTTTGAAGTTGATTTTACTTTTAGTATTCAAAATTTATATGTTTGTTGTTATTAAATTTATTTAAGTTTTTATTTTTAAAAATATACGCAATATATTAACTATAATTAAAACTACTATTAAAATATAATAAATTATATTAAAATTTCAATTTATCAAAAAATGTTAATATTTTTTTATGACAAAACGTTATTATTTATATTAAAAAAGTTCTATAAATTTTTCTTTTGATAAAAGAACATGAGACAATTATGATAGAAAAATACATAAATTTGTTATGAAAAAGATAAATTTATCATTATTTTTACATTTCTACAATTATCTATTATAATTTTATTTAATTAATATACATAAAGTTTTATGACCGCATCAAAAGTAAGTTTTGTCTCTTAAAAAATGTAAAAAATAATATATATTATTTGTAATTATTACGATTTTATCTATTTGACGGCTGGACAATAATAAAGAAGAGAAATTGTTTAAACTTTCATTTCTATTGTAGAGTCATAAACATATAATTTAATATTTCAATTATGTTAATAAAACAAGTATTTCAAATTAATATTTATATGACAATCATCATAAGAATATTTTTTTTATTAATTCTTATATATTTATATATATTTTTAACTATAATTATATAATATTTATTTTATATTTATATCGACTTTGTCGGATCTGTGCGATGTTACTAATTTTTAAAAGGAAGAATTGATTCACCAATATATGAAGTAATTTCGATATTAAAGACAAAAGTAGTAAACACTTATTTACATAAAAAATGAGTTATTGTGGGCTAAGAAAAAAGTGCACCCCCTATCTCTACTATTCAACCACCTAAAACTAAAACGGGTCAGCTGAAAAGCTTTAATGGGCCTATAATCGAAACCATACCCCTCCTTATTACTAAAACATCAAAAACCTTAATGGGCTCTCATACTTCCATAATCAAAATCTTATCTCTTTCTTCAAAATAGGCTTCCACTCTAGAATCTCATGGGTCATTGGCCAAGATGTCTCACAAATGGGCCAACGAACATATGGGTCTTTCTGATCTAGAAAGCCCCACTCCCTTTAATTAGGATACACCCCTTTATTGATTTGAATTCCTATAAATGGGCCATCAGATATTGATGGTCCATTTTTAAGTTGAAACATCTTTTCTTTCAGCTTTAACTTTGAAAACAACACATTGCGATAAACCTAAATATAACCATAAAGATAGAGAAAATTTGGGGTACGATAATACCTTTAGAAGATGTAGGAAGATAGTAACTTCAATTATAACCCCAAGTGTGAAAAAATGAAGATTACTAATTTATGTTTCACCAATGATCTTTTATTGTTCGTGAGAGGTGTCTGAGTTTTTGTGGAGATGATGATGAACACCTTCGAACAATTTTCTAAAGTGACGGGAATGGTTGTAAACCCACAGAAATGCAGATTATATTCTGCAGGAATGAAGATAGAGACTAGACGGGACATTCTTCGCATCACTAGATTTCAAGATGGCCAGCTGCCATTTAAATATTTGGGAGTACCTGTGACAGGAAAAAAGCTTTCCATATGCCACTATATGCCTCTGATGGATCAAATAGCGTGTAAAATTAAGCATTAGACCGCCCGAATATTGACGTATGCAGGGCGCTTACAACTTATAAATAGCATGCCATTTGCATTGACTAATTATTGATTGCAAGTCTTCCTAATTCCCAAAAGTGTGATCCATAAGATAGAGTCTATATGTCGAATCTTTTTATGGACATGAGGTTTTGAAGGTAACAGAAAGATGTCAGTCGCGTGGAAGAAAATTTGTAGACCTACATGTCATGGTGAAATAAATATCATTGACATGGAGGTTTGGAACATAACCAATCTGATTAGACTCCTTTGGAACCTGAGTATGAAGGCAGGCTCTCTTTGGGTTCGGTGGATCCAAGCATATTATATGAAGAAGAATAATTTGATGGAGATTGTTGTTAAACCCAATGATACATGAATTATGAAAGCTATCCTAAGCCACAGAACTAAGGTCAAGAGATTGGCTGATTGAAGGAGATAATGGATTGACACAAGTTCAACATGAGCAAACTTTATAGGAGGATGCAGAACTTTGGCATAAAAGTGGAATGGAGATATCTGTTTTATAGGAATAATGCTAGACCTCAAGTACGCTTTATTTTTTGGCTCACTTGTCACGAAAAATTAGCAAAAAAAGATAGACTATATAGGTTTGGAATGATTGGCAATGAGGACTATTGTTTTTGTGTGGAAAAGGAGTCGATCCAACATTTATTCTTTGAATGTGATGCAATGAGGAAAATTTGGATGGAAATTTTAAACTGCATACAGGTTAGGCATACCCCCAGCGACTGGCGCAATGAGATTCAATGAATAACTCAGCAAATAAAGGGCAAGGGACCTCGAGCTCATGTGATTAAAATGGCGGCAGCGGAAACTATCTACAAACTTTGGAACATAAGGAATAATAAAAGTTTTGGCAATGTTATGGATACCACGAATATATAGTAAAAAAACATTATAGATACCATAGTCTATAGAGGTTGGAAAAATAAGAAGATTAAGAGATATATAGCTATCTTGATAATGGGGGACTGATAGTTTATTCTATAAATATTTTTTTGGATAAAAGAACATGAGACAATTATGATAGAAAAATAAGTAGATTTGTTATGAAAAAGATAAATTTATCATTGTTTTTATATTTCTACAATTATGTATTATAATTTTATTTAATTAATGCACATGAAGTTTTATCACCGCATCAAAAGTAAGTTTTGTCTCTTTAAAAAATGTAGAAAATAAGATATATTATTTGTAATTATTACGATTGTATCTATTTGATAGCTGGACAATAATGAAGAAGAGAAATTGTTTAAACTTCCATTTCCATTGTAGAGTCATAAACATATAATCTAATATTTTAATTATACTAATAAAACAAATATAAATTAATATTTATATGATAATTATTATTGAAATATTTTTTTCTATTAATTTTTATATACTTCTATATTTTTTTAACTATATAATATTTATTTTATATTTATATTGATTTTGTGCGATCTGTACTCTAATTTATAAAAAGAAGAATTGATTGATGAATATATCAAGTAATTTGGAAATTAAAGACAAAAGTAGTAAACACTTAACATAGCGATGGCTTAGTGTATGTGCAAAGGAGAAATTGGGATTTTCACACATTTACCTGTTTTAGTATGTGTGCAAACAAAACATGTTAGTGTTGTTGCGTAAAGCATGATACCATACCAATTTTGTGTCACACTGTCACCTACCTAACAAAACACCACAATCGATGAATCATCAAAAGCCGTTACAAGATAACATCATGGAAACGAGGGAGTGTTTCATGCTTTCACCTGCTGCTCATTGCGAACCAACTCTCAGAACTGCCCATTTTCTCAAACCTACTGCAAACTCCATTCATGAACTTAATTTTCACCCTTCTTCTTCTTCTTCTCTTTTTGATCCTAAGGAATGTTCTTTCAAAATCAATTTCAATGGCTGGCGCTACCCACGCACTAAATGGGTTAGGTGGCTTGATCAACTTAAGCCCATGTATGAATCACTATGGAAAAATGCTGGAATCTTTGGACCTATAATGAGTACTAAGAGCCACATAATGAAGAATCAAGACTTGGTTTATGGTGTTGTTGAGAAATGGTGTTCTGAGACCAATACCTTTGTGTTTCCCTTTGGTGAAGCAACCATCACATTAGAGGATGTTGTGGTTTTGGGGGGTTACTCTCTATTTGGTGATCCTGTTTTCACACCACTTGAAGATCAAGATATGAAAGAGGTTGAGAAGAAATTGATGCTTGCAAGACAAGAGAGGAGTAAGAAAGGTATGACTTCTACATCAGTTTGGATGGATGCTTTCATTGATAAGAGTAGTGAGATTGAGCATGAAGCATTTCTTGTTACTTGGTTGTCAATTTTTGTTTTTCCTCACAAATACAATGTCGTCAAAAGTTGTTTGTTTCCTATTGCTGTTCTTCTTGCTAGAGGGAATCCTATTGCTTTGGCACCTTCTGTTTTGGCTAGTTTATATAAGGATTTGACTTTGTTTAAGGAAACAATTGTAGGCTTTAAGAAATGTTGGGTAGGAGGTGATAGATTTCCCATGGTGTGGGAGGTTAGTTTACAATCACCCTTTTACTTGGTTCAAGTTTGGGTGTGGGAGAGGTTCCAAAATTTGCAGCCACAACCCAAGTTGATCAATAAGGGAGACCATGTATTGTTGAGGTGGAATATGGTTAAGGCTTTGCAAATTGAGAATGTGAGGTTGGCATTAGAATCAGCTATTGATGATTTTATGTGGCGTCCATATTTTAGATATGCTGATAATTGTGGAATGTTTTATCCAAATGATGAAATTTCGGTACCGTTTAAGAAACATTTGGATAAACAAATGCTGTCATTTGTTCTATGCTTGAGAGTTTCTGAGCTTGTTGGAATTGAATGTATAGAGCAATATCTACCACATAGAGTTGCTATGCAATTTGGAATGGATCAAGATGTTCCTGGTTATGTGTCTAGATTCAATGAGACTAAAGAGCTTGCTTGGAAAAATTACACGAGACCCTTGTCTGATACAAGTTTATATTTTCCATCTAAATTTTTTGAGGCTGATGTTACTACGCGTTATACAAAGTGGTGGGCGAAATCTGTATTGGGTCCTCAGGGTTCCGTTAAGAATGTTGTCCCGCGGGAGAGAAATGTCAAGTCATCAAAATGTAGTCCTGAGGCTAAGCTTTCACTTGAGTTTTCTCTGAAACTTGTTGGCCCTGTTACTCTTGGAAAATCTTGTGACGATGGTTCAAAAACTAGCAGGAGTGTTAATATTGTTGACGATGACCATGTTCCTTCTGATTTTATTCCTAAACTTTTGACAACTATGTCATCTGAAAATTCTGTTGAAGATGGTTTGAAAGCTGAGAAAAATGTTGTTGCTGATGCTCGTTCAAGTCTACCACAAAAACATAACACTCCGAGCCCTTTTATATCTGTTGAAGATTGTATGCCTGTTCTGGAAGAAGATGTTGAGTTTATCGATGCAAATGAGATCAAAGAAGCTAGGATGTCAAGCGACAGAATCAGCGAATCCGGGACTCGAGAAGAAAGCTATAGCTATTTAACTGAAGCAAGTATAGCGGAACTTGAACAGAGAATTAGTCGACTCGAGAAGGTGCATGCAAACCTGAAGTCCACAAGGTTAGGCTTCACTTGAAAACATTATTCTCTTTTTAATACCATGCTAAGGAAAAACATAATCCTAACCAAGTGCTTTGTTACATACATTGTAGGTAGTTGCTGTAAGCAACTTGACAGAACTGGAATTTCTTGTGCAGGATTTCGTTTCGAGCCTTACATTGACAGTTTAGTAGAATTAGTTAAAGATGGCAAGGTTTGGTCACAGTTATAAACATTATTATAGTACTAGTTAAGCTACATGACAAGAATGTAATTGAAAAAGAAGACCAAATGAAACATGAACTTTATAGGATATTAATGTTGGGACTCAGTTTCTGCTTTTACTTGAATATTACATAGAAACATAGTTATTAGTTATTAGTTATTAGTAAGCACTCAACTTCATGAAAATTAGCCACAAATAGTAATGGACATGCTTTTTCTTTGATTTTATGTTTCTGATGATTTGGATGCTTGCTTTATTGCCTGTTATTTCAAAAGTTGCTACCTCTTGGTTGCAGATTTTTTCTGGTTAACCTTTGTTATGCATGAAATTTTTTCTCTGTGAACCTTTGTTATGCGGGAAATGTTTTCCGTTTAGCCCACAGTTTGGAGGTTGATGAGATCCCTCCGATGATGTTTTATGCATAAATAAATATTGTATTGATGTTTTCTTGAGGTGTATCTTCGAGATGTATCTTTCTCTAACATCATATTGATGCTTTCTTGAGGTGTATCTTCGAGATGTATCTTTCTCTAGGTATTATGTTGATGCTTTCTTGAGGTGTATCTTCAAGAAATATCCACCGCCAATATTACTTAGCTCATAAGATTTTCTTAGCCTATATAAAGGCATGGATACTTTGTTTGTAAAATCATCAATTATCAAAATATATGAGTGAAAGAGAGTTAAGAAAATTACTTCTTATGTGTAGAATTTAGTTTATATTTTAAAGTTCTATTTGATATCAAATTGATATTAAAAATATTTTTGAGTGTGTGAAGAATAAAAGAGTTTTTATTGTATAAAAAATTATTGTGAATATTTTCTGAGAGAGATATGATAAATAATTACAATTTTGTTTGGTTCGGTCTAAAATTAACTTAGATTTTAGTTTCTGAGAAATTTTGATGATAACACATCTACAAACTCATAATGTTTAGAGCTTTGTGGATTTCGGTTTACAACAAAGAGCTGATTAAGTCGTTTGTAGAAAGGATCAGTTGGCACTTTCACAAATTCATCAAGGAATTGACTATTCAGTATTTGGAAAAATTGTAAATGCCAAGACTGTTAAAGAAGCATGAGACATATTGAAGTTGTCACATAAAGGAGTTGAGAAGGCTCAGAAGTCCAAATTACAATCGCTGCATAGAAAATATGAAATGTATGAAATCTCTAATCCAGAAACAAAAGAACAATATTTTTCTCGTGTTATAAATCTTGTCAACAAGATCAGAGTATATGGAGAAGATATTCCAGATAGTAAAGTGATAGAAAAAATTCTACGTACGATGCCGATGAAGTTTGACCATGTGGTGACTATGATAATTGAGTCATACGACATAGACACCTCGTGTGTAGCAAAGTTACAAAGAAGCATTGAAAGTCATGTAAACAGAATATTAGAAAAGACCGAGAAAATGGTAAAAGAAGCTCTAAAAAATCAGATAAATTTCAACAACACTTCGGAGTCAAGTCGTACGAGGAAGATGAAATTATAGAGACAGAGGCCGGGGAAATTATGGTGGAAGAGGACGTGGTAACTTTAATCAATAGAGAGACAACAACTTCAATGGTTTCAATCCAGCACATCAAGGAAGATATGGTCATAGTTTTGGATCTACAAACTGTGACAGAGGAAGAGGTAACTATAATAAAAAAGGATAAATTATAGTTGTTATCATTGTGAAAAATGTGGACACAAAGCAACTGATTGCAGATATAAACATCAGACAAATGTGGTAGAAAGTTTGTATAAAAATACCGGTGAGTACTTTGAAAATCCACAAAATTTATTTTTGGCAAGTAATACATTTTCAGAAGAAGAAAATATTCAGTATTTAGATACTGGATGTAGTAATCATATGTGTGGGAAAAGGGAGTTATTTTCTTCTCTAGATGAAACAACAAATTCAGTGGTAAAATTTGGAAACAATTCAAATATTCCAATTTTGAGGAAAGGTCAAATTTCTATCAGGTTGAAAGATGGATCTCAAAACTTTATTGGTGATGTTTTCTATGCTCCTGGTATTCATCATAATCTCTTGAGTATGAGACAACTGTCTGAGAAATGTTACAACATGCAGATTCACAATGAATTTTGCACATTGATCGACATAAATGGCATATTCATCACAATGGTAAGAATGACACTGAACCGTCTATTTCCTTTAAAAATTAAACATGAAAACATTCCTTGCTTGATTTCTATCATTCCAAATGATGATTGGTTGTGGCACATGAGCTTTGGTCACTTTCATTTTTCTGACTTGAATTACTTGTCGAGAAAAGAATATGTTTCTGGATTGTCTGTTGTGAATATTTCAAATGGAGTTTGTGAGACTTGTCAGATTGGAAAGAAGCAAAGAGATTCATTTCCAACTGGAATGTCTTGGAGAGCAAAGAAGCTACTGCAGATAATTCTTTCAGACTTGTGTTCAGTGGAAATACCAACACCATGACGTTTGTGATGCCTTTAAGACATTCAAGGAATTTGTAGAAAAACAAAGTGGTTGTAAAATCAAAGCATTGAGAACAGACAGAGGCCAAGAATACCTCGTTGGTACAAGTTTCTTTGAGCAACATGGAATTGAGTATCAATTGACAACACGATACACACCTCAACAAAATGGAGTTGCTGAAAGAAAGAATAGAACAATCATGGATATGGTGAGATGCATGTTGAAAGCCAAACAAATTACTAAGGAGTTTTGGGCATAAGTTGTTACTACTGCGGTTTATATTTTAAATAGGTGTCCTACAAAAAGTGTCAAAGAAAAGACTCCCGAAGGAGCTTGGAGTGAAAGAAGACCTTCAATCTAACACCTTAGAGTTTTTGGATGTATTGCATATGCTCATGTACCAGATCAATTGAGAAAGAAGTTAGATGACAAAGGAGAAAGATGCATCTTTATTGGTTACCGTTCAAATTCAAAGGCATATAAGCTTTTCAATTCAAATACAAAGAAGGTGATTATCAGTCGAGATGTGACTTTTGATGAAGGAGGAATGTGGGATTGATCCTCAAAATCACAAAAGAATCCAGTAGTGACTTTAAATGATTATGAAGAGGAGATTGAATATAATCTAACACTTGATTAGCCAGAAACATCCAGCAGACAACAAGTAACCCCCGATGAGCCATAAACATCCAACAGACAACAAATGCCTCGTAGATTACCAGCCAGGCTGCAAAGTTATGTTTTGGGTAATGATAATGACTCATTTAATGAATAGATTATCAAATTTGCCTTATTTGCAGATTGTGAGCCGCTAAATTTTGAAGAATCCTCAAGTGATGAAAAATGGATAAAAGCCATGAATGAAGAAATCAATACAATTGAGAAGAATCAAACATGGGAGCTGACAAAGTAACCAGCAAACAAGAAACATATAGGAGTAAAGTGGGTGTACAAGAAAAAGTACAAACCCAATGGTGAG
Source organism: Vicia faba (assembly GCA_948472305.1). Taxonomy (NCBI): domain Eukaryota; kingdom Viridiplantae; phylum Streptophyta; class Magnoliopsida; order Fabales; family Fabaceae; genus Vicia; species Vicia faba. Next base: position 231,134,356 of record OX451737.1, read on the forward strand.
ATTGATCGCTATAAAGCAAGGTTGGTGACAAAAGGATACAAAAATCAGGTATTGATTACTTTGAAATATTTTCTCTTGTTGCAAGGTTGGATACAATCAGAATGCTTATTTTGATATCAACTCAAAATAATTGGTAAATATATCAAATGAATGTTAATTCTACATTTTTTAATGGTAATCTGGAAGAAGAAGTATACGTTGAACAGCCTGTAGGATATGTAGTGAAAGAAAAGGAATATAAAGTTTATAGGTTGAAGAAAGTATTATATGGTTTGAAGCAGGCGCCAAGAGCTTCGTATAACAAGATTGATTCTTATTTTGTGAAGAATGGTTTTCAGAGATGTCCTCATGAGCACACGTTATATATCAAATATATTGATTCTGGAGATGTTCTTATTGTGAGCCTATATGTTGATGATTTAATTTTCACTGGAAATAATTCAGAGATGATTGCAAAATTTAGGGAGGCTATGATTCGACACTTTGAAATGACTGATATGGGCTTAATGTCTTATTTCCTTGGCATTGAGGTCGTCCAACAAAATGATGAAATTTTTATTTCCCAAAAGAAGTATGCAGGTGATATTTTGAAGAAGTTCAAGATTGAGCATTCGAAACCAATATACACGCATGTTGAAGAAAAATTGAAGTTGACAAGAGAAAATGATGGCAAAAGGGTAGGCTCAATCTATTATAAAAGTTTGATCGGAAGCTTGAGATATTTGACTGCGACAAGACCAGATACAATATATGGAGTTGGTTTACTTAGCAGATTCATGGAAGAGTCACGCGTTAGTCATTTACAACGAGCAAAGATGATTCTTCGTATATCAAAGGTACTCTAACCAAAGGTATTTTTATGCTAGTAATAATGATGTGGAGCTTGTTGGATACATAGATAGTGATTGGGCTGGAGATATAGAAACAAGAAAAAGCACGTCAGGGTACGCATTTCATTTAGGCACATGTGTTATTTCGTGGTCTTCGAAGAAACAATCAGTTGTTGCGCTTTCTACCGCTGAAGCATAATATATTGCCGCAACTAGTTGTGCTACTCAAACAGTATGAATGTGTTTACCTTGGGTTTTGGTAAACAACCGCTGATCCTCCAAATGGTTACTTGTTTGGTTACTCGCAGGATCGATCAGATTGATCCTATGGACATAGGTTGATTTTGAAGTTTGATTAAGGTGGATAAGGCTTTAAATAAAATGTTTCAAGTAAATTGCATAAAGGAAAGACTTGGTAAAATAAACAAGGCTTTAAAGTAAAGGTTCGACAGGAATTTAAAGGAGAAAAGCAAGTAAAATTCTGGGAAAGTAAATGACTTTAATTGATAAAATTGGTGTTTCACACATACATTTCTCAACAATTCTTTCTCACACGCTGGGTACTCGAATCTAAATGAGTGACTATGTATAGAATTATGAACACACGCGAGAAACTACATGTCTACTCCTATTTATACTAAAACATTCCAAGTAACCGTCGGGCAGTTACACTGCTTCGAGATCAATCCACTTGGCACGTTCTCCATGCTTGACGCTCCAGATCCTTGCACGTTTGCACGTAGTAACTGCTGGAAACCGTTTTCCCTCCAAAAAGCTTGAATTTCAAACTGCTCCACTCTGGACCATCGAACACGTTCGTCAAGAGACATCTTCGACGAGAAGCTCCTTCGACGTCGAAGGCAATCAGCCTTCTTCCTTGGAAGAAACCTTCTAAGTACTTTTACCATCTTTCGACGGTTACTTCGACAGACTTAGCCAGTCGAAAGCATCTTTCAGCTTTAATGGCTGACATCAATCAAAACAAAGGTGTCGAATTTAGGAGCCAACAAATTGCCCCCCAAGAATGCCTTATTTCGACTCTGAAAGAAAAAGGCATTCTTTGAAACGCCATTCGACACCTGTCTTTCCACGCTTAGTCACAAGTTAACTTGTGCACTTTTTGTTGCTTTTTACCAACTATTGGAAATCCCAAGAAAACCATCATTGATTTGATCCTAGGACGTCACTTTCAGTACGGCGTGCAGTACCAAACGTCACTTCAGAATTTGTCATTATGACAATTCTCAAAAACGAGGACGCACGCTGCGTCTCTCTACTTCTGCAGAAACGACCAAAGCAACAAGGGGCTGCCACGCGTCCCACTAATTCCTGCAGCATTAAATGGAATTTAATGTCCTCGTTATTGAGGATTTTTCCCACTACTATAAATAGCAGTGAATATCCCATTGTAGGACTTTTTACGCCAACTAGCCTTCAAACTTCCTTGTTTTCTTACAAGCTTGCTCTCTTTGCAGAAAACTCTTCCTCTTTCACTTCATCTTCATCCTCAACAATGGCCTCTGCTTCTACTGCTCCCAGTGCTAACGCACCAACTGAACATGTTAAACCCAAGGTCTTCGTCACTGCTCCGGTAGTAAACTCTACAGGCAAATGAAGGGTTCCTGAACCTTCTGACATCTCCGTTCGCGATGCTTACTCGCGCCACTTGATGATCCCGGTTGGATACTCCAACCAGATCTTCGCAATGTCTGGCCCCATGAATCCAAGCATCTCTGAAGCTCTGAAGATCAAGAGCTATTTCCCAATCATCGAGAAACTCAAGCCAGTAGCATGCGCCAAGAAAGACGCAGAAGACAACGAAGACCCTACTCGTGAAAAAATCGACCTCCGCTTCTTCAACAGAAGTGTTAGGGTCTTCAGGTCTTGCCCTAACCTTACCTCCGATTATGTTGCTTGGCTAACAAAGTTGGAGAAGCATCAAACTCCAATCTGGAAGGATATGGGAATCTTCGACTTAGTGATGCTGTCGAAGACGGGTTTGAACTACTCCCCAGAGATGCTGATAGCTTCACTGTTGTTCTGGGATTACTCTCACTTCACTTTTAATCTTCCATGTGGGATGTTAACCCCCACACTCTTCGATGTGGCAGCTATTACTGGCCTTCGACCAACCGGGGATTACTTCGATCCGGAGGAGATGTCGGAGGACCAAATTGGCTTCTCTGAGACCAAGCCAACATATACCACTTTTATCAACCATTATCACGACAGGTCGACAGATACTGTGTCGGATGTCGAACACATAGCGTTTCTAGCCTTATGGCTAACTCGCTTTGTGTTTTGCTCGAAGTCTCTACAAGTGACCAAAAAGATGGTCACTCTTGCTACCCAACTGCATCACCGCCAAAACATCTGTTTGGCAGAACTAATTCTGGCTAGCCTCTATGACTCGATCAGCAATGGGGCCACTCTTCTGAAACATGTCGAGGACAGGGCCAGTTTGCTACTCGCTGGGCCTTTTTGGCTACTTCAACTGTGGCTCAACGCCACTTTCGAATCTTTCTTGCCCAAGAAGGTTCAGATAAATGAACAGGCGCCAGCAATAGCAAACAGGCGCGTCGAAGGCATCAGGCTGGCTCTGCTGACACCTGTGGAAGATGGGCTGGAGTTTCAACAAACCTTCACCAACTTCGTTTTAATGTTCGCTCGAAGGAAGGAGTTTGTTTCAACTATGGCTCCATTTGCTCAACGACGAGTAGGCCCAACATGGTTCACTAGGCCACATCCCAAGGAGTCGAGTGGTCCCAATGTCGATGAGCATACAATACTTTGGGAGGCGTTCCTTACACCGAGGATCATGCCTCTTCGATTTAAGAGTTCTAAGACTCATTTGAGTCTGCTTGCCTACCAACCAAATCTGGTATCTCGCCAGTTTGGTATTATCCAAACCCTACCTTCTCCGATTTTTCAAAGAGAGAAGTCAATGTTGTACTTCTGCAACGATTATACAGAAGAAGCTGCCATCAAGCATATAGGAAGATATGCTGGTCGAACAATCCTCTCGTTGTTTGACTACCAGCTTAATTTCCTTTGCTCACCATCCTTCGAGGAGTGGTGGAGAAGCTATTATGCTGAGTACTTCTTCGACGAGAAGGACTTCATGAATGAGTTGCAGAAGTCTTTTGTCCTTGTGTTGGACAAAGTAAAGAAATGTAAGTTCATTCTCTCACATTACTTTTTGTCTTTCTCTTCGACTGCTAGCCTGTTAACTTTTTCTTTTGCTTTCAGTTGTTCGAAAGCCTCTAGCCAAGAAGGCTACAGAAGGCCAACAAGGAGGAGGCCCTTCAGCAAAACCTCCACCGCCGGCGAAGACTACAGCGCCGGCGAAGACCATAAGCAACCAACAGGGGGAAGGCTCTTCGAGGAAGCCTCCTGTATCGGTAACCAGATTTTCTTCATTTTTCTTCTGGCTTTCGATTTTTTATTTTCGATGCAATTATTCAATCGAATTCCTATTGGTTTTCTAGGCACCTTCGCCCAAGAAGCGGGCAGCGCTGGTTGTCGAATCTGGAAGTGATGACGAAAGTGACTCCCCTCCTGCCCCCTTGAAGAGGCGAAAGTTGACGAAGGATGCTTCTGTTCCTGCTCCTGCTCCTGAAGGTCGAACCGTCAGAATAAAGGTTGCTGTGAGAAAGCCTAGGCCACCTCCAGTGATCATCGAGGAGCCAACTGAGGAGGAACTAAACATCCTTCTTAACAAGCCTGTCGAGAGTGACAATTCCAGCCCTGGGGCTGAAGTTAATCCACAGGTAATCCCTTAGCCCTTTTTTATAGTTTAGGCATAGATACCCATATTCGATTGTGTCTCTTTCGACATCTGAAGATTTGTCTTCTTTCCTTTTTCAGGACACCACTGAGAGTTCTCCACCAAGGACCTCAGAAACGCTGGAATCTGCTGACCTTAGCAGGCCTCAGGAAAAAGACTTGGGCAATGACGAAGCCCATACTGAGAATGAGGCCAATGCTGAAACAGTGGAGAAAACAACAGAGGAACCTCTGGTGGAGGAACAACAGCCTGAAACGGTTCAGGTGGTGGATTTGGATTTGTCAGAAGAGAATCAAGAAGAAAGGGACCAAGGCAATGGCGAAGAGAATCAAGATGCTGTTGACGAAGAGAACCAAGGTGGTACCGGCGAAGGACACCAGGGTGACGCTAGCGAAGAGCCACAAAATGACGCTGGCGAAGGACCCCAGGGTGATGCTAACGAAGAACCACAAGTCGACGCTGGTATCGCCTCAGTCCGAGTCGAAGAGCAACCAATCGAGACACTTAGCATTCAACAGCCTCAAGCCCAAGATAATACTGTGGCAAGGGTTACCTCCTCGAAGCACAGGTCAAAAGAGGACTTGGAAATCTTGAAACAAACTGACCCTGTCAGCTACCTCAATGCAATCATCGAGAGTAAGAGTTCATCTGACACTAGTCAGGAAATTCCTACCCTGTCGGGGAAGTCTACTGAAACTTCTCCTCTTGATGATGCATTGGCGAAGGTTAAGGCCCAGTTCTTCAAGAGGGACTTGATGAAGACTTTAGAGGGGGACCCCACTGCTCCATCATGCCTAAAAGAGGTCTTGAATGCTGTCGACTTTGAAGCTGTAGCCCCAGAAATCTCAGACTTGATCATGGAGTTACACTCTATGATTGATCAAGTCTCAGCGGATTACAGGCGCCAAAGAGGGTTTAACAGTCAGCTTGAGGTGTTGTATGGCAGAAGCTCCTCTGCGTGGACTGCTGTCTCAGATTCGACTTCTCGAATTGCTGAGTTGTCGAAACAGAAAGCGTCTGCACAGGAAATAGTCGATGCCATTGAGCGAGAGAATGTTTCCTTCCGGGCACAAATTGCAGAAATTGAGGCGAAGATAAACGCCAACACTGTACTCAAGGAGGAAATTCTTTCGACCATTTCAGACACTGAGAGCCAGACTGAGATCAAACAAGGCCTGGAATTCGCTGAGAGGGCCCAAAGCCTCGACGCTCAAATTGCCAAACTAGTGCAGGAAAACTCCTGGTGCAAGAAGAGGTTGGAGCTGCAGCATGCCAAGTACCTTCGACTCAGGAACTCTCTTACCTTTTGATTGATTCTCTTTTGTAACCATCTTCTGTAATCGTTATTCGACAACAATTGCCATCTTGGCTGAAATTAATAAAATTTCCATTTTGGCATTTTTATGGTTAATTTAGACTTCTTTTATTATTTTATTTTTATCTCTTGAAGTATAGGTTTGTATTTTTTCAAATATTTACCATTTACTCTCAAGAGCCTTTTATCTCCACCTAACTCTTCGACTTCATAGGCTCCACCAGAAAAAGTTTGGATAACTCTGAAGGGTCCTTCCCACTTGGGTGACCATTTCCCCATGCTTCGATCCCTTCGATCCATGGGAAGAATTACCTTCCAAACTAGTTCTTCAGGCAAAAATACCTTAGGTTTTACCTTCCTATTATAAGAGTCTTCTACTCTTTTCTTCTGAAGCCTGAGTAGGTCGAGAGCGTGTAATCTCTCTTCGTCTAAATCCACCAGTTCATCTAACATCATGTTCCAATAAACTTCAGAGGGAATATCATAATGCCTCTGAACCCTTGCAGATTGAAGACAAATTTCTGCTGGCAACACTGCATCATGGCCAAAAGTTAGCCTATATGGTGTTGTACCAGTGGCTTCTTTTGGGGACGTTCGACAAGCCCATAAAACCTGGTCTAACGTCTTATGCCAATTCTTTGGTTTCTTCCCAACATGTTTCTTTATCAAGCCAATCACCACTTTGTTAGCTGCTTCGACTTGACCATTCGCCTGTGCATAATAAGGCGTTGATGTTAGGAGTTTGAAACCTGTTTCCTGAGCAAATTCCTGCATCTTTCGACCAGTGAAAACTGACCCTTGATCAGTTGTTATTGTCTCAGGGATTCCATACCTAAATATAATGTTCTTTTGAATAAATTCAATGACATTTTCTTGGTCTACATTGACTAAAGGGACAGCTTCTATCCACTTAGTAAAATAATCAATGCCTACCAATATGTATTTCTGACTCTTTGATGATGCTGGTCGAATCTCTCCAATGAGGTCCAACGCCCATCCTCTAAAGGGCCAAGGCTTCACTATCGAGTGAAGTTCGCTTGCTGGTACGTGTTGGATGCCTGTATGAACTTGGCACTCTTGACAACCTTTGGCGAACTCAACACAATCTTTCAGCATAGTGGGCCAATATAGTCCTTGTCGAAACAACAACCATTTCATCTTATGGCCTGCTTGGTGAGCCCCACATGCCCCAGCATGCGTCGTCGAAAGGGCCATGTATGCTTCAGTTTCACTTAAACACTTTAGCAACACCCCTTCAGGCGTCTTCTTGAATAACTCATTACCCATGAGTACAAAACTCAACGCCTTGTATTTTGTTTTTCGTTCTGTCGAAGCTCCTGGATTTTGAAGATAGTCCACAATGGGTTTCCTCCAATCTTGCTCTGACAAATTATCAATGAACGAAATCTCGAAGTTTGAGTGATCAGCATATCCTAGCCTCGTCGATTCCAAGTCTGATGGTGATAGACAAGTTGCTTTTATCTTCTCTCGAACTTCGATTGCTCTTTGTAATCTCGTTTTTGAAATCTTATACCCAGATGCAATTTGTGCCAAGTCATTGGCTATTTGATTTTCGACTCTGGGTATGTGTCGAATATTGACACTTTCAAGTTGTTTCAATAAACGATTTGCTATCACAAAGTACATAATGAGATTTTCTCTTATGCATTTATATTCCCTTGTGACTTGCTTAATGACTAACTCTGAGTCTCCCATTATTTCGACTCGAGTTGCCCCCAATTCCAACAATATCTCGAGGCCAGTAATTAGAGCTTCATACTCAGCCTCATTGTTCGAACACGAACCTTCTATTTTGTACTTGAATGTTGTTGGAATTTTATCTGGAGAAATAATCAAGACTCCTACCCCTGTTCCATCTTTATGGCTGGAACCATCGAAGTAGAATTTCCAAGGTTCTATCTCCACATAATTAATATCCTCCACTTGAATTGAGTGGTCGACTATGAAATCTGCAACCACTTGTCCTTTTACTGCCTTAAGAGGCATACAGGTCAAGGAGTATTCAGTTAATGCTAATGCCCATTTGCCAATTCGACTATGCAAAATAGGTTTCGACAACATATATTTGAAAACATCAAAATGAGACGAAACATAAACATCAACTGGTTTTATATATTGCTTGAGTTTTGTACAAGAAAAATACAGACATAGACACAATTTTTCAACTTCGCTATATCTAGTTTCTGCATCATTCAAAACTCGACTGAGATAGTAAATGGGTCTTTCGACTCCATTCTCATCCTCTTGGGCTAACATACTTCCCAGAGTTTTGTCAGATGCAGCTATGTACAATCTCATACTCCTATTGCTACAAGGAGGCACCAAAATAGGTGGCTTAGTGAGGTACCCTTTGATTTTGTCGAAGGCTTCTTGTTGCTCTTGCCCCCATTCGAACCCCTCCTTATTCAGTCGAAGTAAGGGTGAAAAGGCCAGAGCTTTCCCACTTAGATTAGATATAAACCTCCTTAAGAAGTTTATCTTGCCTAAGAGAGATTGCAATTCCTTCTTATTCGACGGCGCTTTCGCTTCCAGAATTGCCTTCGTCTTGTTCTGGTTGATCTCGATTCCTTTCTTGTGGACAACGAAGCCCAAGAAATCTCCAGCTTTCACACAGAACGCACACTTCAAAGGGTTCATCTTCAGACCATGTTCTCTCATTCTTTCGAATGATTGTCGAAGGTGGTCAATGTGATTCTTCCTGGAAACAGATTTTATAACAATATCATCAATATAAACTTGCATAAAAGTGTTAATAAAATCATGGAAGATAGTATTCATTGCTCGCTGGTACGTTGCCCCAGCGTTTTTTAGGCCAAAAGGCATCACTACCCATTCGTAAGTGCCTAAGGCCCCAGGGCATCGAAAAGCTGTTTTCGACACATCCTCTTCAGCAATGAATATTTGATTATATCCTGAATAACCATCGAGCATACTCAGGTATTCATAGCCAGCGGCAGAATCGACTAGCATTTCCGCCACAGGCATAGGATATTCATCTTTGGGGGTGGCAGCATTCAAATCTCTGAAATCTATGCACACCCTTAACGTACCATTTTTCTTAATTACTGGCACAATATTTGCAATCCATTCGACATACCTTGTAACACGGATGAATTTGCATTTCAGAAGTCTTTCGACCTCCGTTTTGATCTTCGACAGTATCTCAGGAGCGAAGCGCCTTGGATTTTGCTTGATTGGCTTCTTCCCAGGTTTGATTGGCAACTGAAGTTCTACCAATCCTCTGTCGAGACCAGGCATTTCGTCATAATCCCATGCAAAACAGTCTTTAAACTCTTTCAGCAATTGGATTACTTCCAACCTAAGTTCTGGATCGATTTTGGCGCTGATGTAAGTTGGCCTTTTCTCTGATCCTTCGCCTAAGTTGATTTCTTCTAAAGGGTCTTGTGCTAACATCTTAATGTTGTTCGCCAAGGGATCCTTTTCGAAGCCCAAAGGCTCATCGTCATATATGGCGTCGAGCCTCTGTTCCTGCATTTCTTCTGGCATGATATCAGGAGGTTTTGGATAGAAATCCTTTCCTGGGCCAACAGTAGATATTTGTTGATCATTGGCCTGTGTGGCCATGTACTTTACTTCGGCTTCGAGAGCCGTTATCATCTTGGTTTCGGCTACATAAGCCGAAATTCGCTTCAAAGATTGTGACTCAGTCATTATCACTGAATTCACTTCCCCAACCAGTTGGTTGGATATCAGTTAGCCCACTGAAGTCTATGTGGGACAAGTCTTCTCTGTCCCATTGGAAACCATGCTCAGGATGCAGGTATAGGGAACAAAAGGTGTTTGGCGCTGGCGCCATGTCGAAGTCAGGTGTTGGACATGGCCCTATGTGAGCCAAGTTTTTGTCGAAATCTGCCACACCCAAGTGATTCACTTCGCCAAGGTAGTAGCTTTGATCTGCCTCTATGTTTTCGACCATCCCATCTGGACGCCATAGCAGCAGTCTTTGGTGCATCGATGAAGGCACAGCGCCAACACCATGAATCCATTCACGGCCTAACAAAAGGTTGTAGTTAGGTTTGGCCGATATGACCATGAACATCGTTGGTCGAAGGATCGACCCAACTTTGATATCTAGCTGGATCACTCCCATGGTGGTCCCAATGCCGCCCTCATAGTTCGACAGGACCATATTGTGAGGTTTAATGTCCTCATCTCTTTTGCCAATCTTCCTTAGCATAGAGTGAGGGATAATATTGATGGTTGCCCCACAGTCGACCAATATTTTATTCACAGTGGTTTCTTCGAGTTTAGCCCTTATGAACAAAGGCTTGAGGTGATTCTTCATCGCCTCTGTAGGTGGCTCGAAGAAGCCATTTTGTTCCTCTGTAGTGCCATTGTCCATGACAAAATAACACACTGGCCTATGTTTGGCCATTTCTTGTTCCACCTCCCAGTCACTTGCTTCGACTTCTACCTGTCGATTGAATTCCCTGGGCAGCACTGAAACAATATTCACCATTATATCCAAAGTATCATCAGACTCAGCATCATCTTCGTCTTCGACTTCACTTTGGTTAGGACAAACTAGCCTGTTGGTGACTGGCTCTCTCTCTAGAGGCTTCCTTTGTTTCCTTTGAGGAACATTTGAACTAGTTTCTGCCTTAGGTTCGTTGGCAGCCTCCCTTTCAGCTTTTCGTCTCCTTTGATATCTCCTCCATTGGGATCGAGACATAGGATTTTTACCCTTGTAGTTGCTGGACACTTGAGTAACCTTAGGTGCAGCAACTTGAGGCTCTTTCTTTTGAGTCAAAGAGGAACCTCTTGGCACATCAAAAGAATGCCATTTCTCCTCACTTGGCCTTTTCCGGCCAGAGGTTTTGTACCAAGTGTCTACTGGCACATTTGTTGGAGGCCTAAAAGTCAATGGCCTCTTGTCTTGGTTAGGACCCCTTCTGGGATCATGTCGAAGGTCAGCATTCTCCCTTCTCTTGTTCGCTGCTCTCACACCTTGAATGTGTTCAGCAGCTTTTTTATCAAAGATCGAACTGCATCTTGGACACAGCATCACCTCTGATTTCTTCTTCTGGCATCTTTGTAAAAAATCTGCCAAGTTTTCGTTTTCCCGAGGGAAAGCCGTCTTATTAGCCTGCTCTTGCCTTATGGCCTCTTCTGATGCTTTTGGATCAGAAAGTTCAACCATGTTGATATTCATTGTATCTTTATTAGCAAGAGTTAACTGCTTCATTTGTATCTCCAGATTCTCCGTCTGGCCTTGAACAGTGGCCAAGTGGGAACTGGGCTTTGGTCCAGTTTTTTGTGCTTCAGCAGTCTTCGACTTCGGGTTCTCGACCTCTTTCTAGACAGCTTCAATTGTCCTCCTGGATAAATTTCCAGAAAAACTGCCAAAGATTGGCATGTTGATGTGGTCCTTTGAAACTTCGACCATGGTAATTCCTGGCTTCTTCGACTGGATCTTGGTTGCCTCTATCATGTTCACCTCAGAGGGTTCAGCATAGTGGGCTTCAGCCTTCAGTGGATTGGAGTCGACAGCCATGGGGGATTTGTCTGCAAACTTTAATCTCCCTTCCTCAATAGCGTCTTGCACAAGATTCCTGAAAAGAAAACATTGAGAAGTTTTATGGCCCAAAAAATTATGATATTTGCAAAAACCTCTCTTCTTTCTTTGATCAAGAGGAGGCACTTTTACCCCAGGGGGTACTATAATTTGGCCATCTTTAACTAGCAAGTCGAATATTTCATCACATTTTGTGATGTCAAAACTATAAGTCTTTTTTGGGAACCTATCGTTGGTCCTGTCTGGACCAATGGGATTTTTCCCATTTGAGGGGACTAACTGTTTACAAGAGTATGGTGGCCCTTGTTTTAGTTCTGCTAAGTCGACTTCTCCTTCTTCGACAGTTAAAGTATCGTCGAGGGATTCTAGATCTTCGTCATCCATCTCAACGTACGCTATCCTTTCTCTCTTGTGAGTTTTCGTTGCCTTAGCTTTTTCAGCTTTGAGGCGTTCGACCTGTCGAACTCTATCGGCCAGTTGGGCCATGTCTCTTAGGTACTGGGTGTCTAGCTTCTTCCTAATGGAATAATCTAAACCGCCTGCGGCTATTTCGACCAACTCATGTTCTGGCACTTGTGTAAAACATCTCGCCTTGAGCAACCTAAACCTATTCAGATATTCGTCTATAGGTTCAGTGAAACGTCTCTTCACACTGGCCAGTTCTTTCAGGCTTATCTTGGTTTGCCCCATATAGAATTGTTCATGGAACAATCTTTCCAACTGGGTCCAATGATGGATCGAATTGGGGGGGAGAGTTATAAACCAAGTAAAAGCGTTTTTGGTCAAAGAACTTGGGAAGTACTTGATCCTCAGGTTTTCATTATTCGAAATGTCTCCTGCTTCGATCAAATATCTTGCCACATGCTCGACAGTAGATTATGTCGTGTCCCCAGAGAACTTAGTAAATTTGGGGACTTTGCTTCTAGGAGGTAAGTCAGTTTGTAACACATATTCTGACAATGGAGATGTAAAGTTGGGCCTTCGAAAGCCCATGTTCATCCCATTCTGAGTCATGATCCTTTCGATCATGGTTGCCAGATTGTTTTCCAAACCCATGTTTTGGTACTGGATATGCTGAACTACTTCGTCAGCATTTTGGTTTCTGTTAACTAACCTTACCTCTGGGGTTATTACCCTAGGTTCCTCGACAGGTTGTTCCAATCGTGTCCTAAGGTTTTCTTCGACAGGCTGTTGAGCTTGGTTAATGGTGGTTTCTTCCTCTACCAATATCCCCTGATTTCCCCTTATTTGCGCCCTTTGGGGCTGTCGAATAGGTGGGGGTACTCCAAAGAAGTCAGCCAAACGCGTCATTTGCGCTGTAACTTGCTGATTCGATTGAGTAGTGTTTTGTATTAGAGGGTTTAGCACTGTACTCAAAGTTTGTGCCAACATTTGCACCATATCATGGTTGCTTTCGTCCATTTGTTGCCTCAAGACTGCTGTCGAGGCATTTGTAAGGCCATGGGCTACTTGGGACGTTCCTCCTAAGAGTTGGGTCCTATTTCTATTCGCCATGCCTACTCCAGAGCCTTGGAGTGGCGAAGAGGCACTCACGAAAGGGTCTGAAAAAGTGGACGCAGCATTCGTCAGGCTTGCCACTTCAGAAGTTGGCATACCATAGAATGGAATAAATCCTGGGGGAACCACAGGCCTTGTGCCTATATTTCCCCTTGGTGGGGGAGTTCCCAAAGGTATCCTGGGGCCTGTTAACGAAGTTATTGGCCCCGTGGTTGTGACCGACACTGCTGGTGTCGAACTAACGTTTGTCGCTTCACTTACGGTCATACTAACCGTTGCTCCCACACTCGTTTGTGGGATTTCGTTATTATTTGGCGGATTCGCCATCTCTTCCCTTCTTCTGGCAGTATTGTTATCGTTAGTGTATATTCTACCACTCCTCAATAACATACAACTCGAAAAGATGAGATTATTTTCAACAATCAACACACAGTCCCACCGGGTGTGCCAATTTGTTTACCTTGGGTTTTGGTAAACAACCGCTGATCCTCCAAATGGTTACTTGTTTGGTTACTCGCAGGATCGATCAGATTGATCCTATGGACATAGGTTGATTTTGAAGTTTGATTAAGGTGGATAAGGCTTTAAATAAAATGTTTCAAGTAAATTGCATAAAGGAAAGACTTGGTAAAATAAACAAGGCTTTAAAGTAAAGGTTCGACAGGAATTTAAAGGAGAAAAGCAAGTAAAATTCTGGGAAAGTAAATGACTTTAATTGATAAAATTGGTGTTTCACACATACATTTCTCAACAATTCTTTCTCACACGCTGGGTACTCGAATCTAAATGAGTGACTATGTATAGAATTGTGAACACACGCGAGAAACTACATGTCTACTCCTATTTATACTAAAACATTCCAAGTAACCGTCGGGCAGTTACACTGCTTCGAGATCAATCCACTTGGCACGTTCTCCATGCTTGACGCTCCAGATCCTTGCACGTTTGCACGTAGTAACTGCTGGAAACCGTTTTCCCTCCAAAAAGCTTGAATTTCAAACTGCTCCACTCTGGACCATCGAACACGTTCGTCAAGAGACATCTTCGACGAGAAACTCCTTCGACGTCGAAGGCAATCAGCCTTCTTCCTTGGAAGAAACCTTCTAAGTACTTTTACCATCTTTCGACGGTTACTTCGACAGACTTAGCCAGTCGAAAGCATCTTTCAGCTTTAATGGCTGACATCAATCAAAACAAAGGTGTCGAATTTAGGAGCCAACAGAATGAGATGAATTTTGAAAATTATACATCTGAAGCAGGATAGTCCTACAAAGATATATTACGACAACAAGTCGACTGTTGCACTGAGTAAAAATCTGATTTTTCATGAACGTTTCAAACATATTGATATTCAATTTTACAAGATAAGAGAGTTGATAGCTGAAAAAGAAGTGGTGATCGAATACTCTTCCATCAAAAACTAAATTATAGATATATTTATGAAACCTCTAAAAATTAACTATTTTATAAATTGAAAAAAATACTTGAAATGATACATACTTGATTTAAGGGAGACAATATAAATATTAAATCAAAAAAATTGTAGAATTTTAAAGAAGTGCCTAGAAGGCTATTCTGAGCAGATATTTTGAGCTTCTTAATTAGTAAGTATTAGATATTTTCTTAATAGATAAGCTAGTAACCAGTTGCACTAGCCATGTTTCTTGCACCGTCAAATATCCACCGCCAATATTATTTAGCTCATAAGATTTTCTTAGTCTATATAAAGGCATGGATACTTTGTAAAATCATCAATCATCAAAATATATGAATGAAAGAGAGTTAAGAAAATGACTTCTTCTTTGTAGAATTTAGTTTATATTTTAAGGTCCCATTTGATATCATTTTAGGAAAAACCTTGCAATCATCTTTTAGGGAAAAACGACACATTTTAGTGATTTCATTTTAGATCCATCAATATAATAGAAGAAATGCGACGCACATATAGGGCATTGCGGTGCATTGTGCGACCAACAATGCCATGTCAGCATAATAAAAAGAACATGGTGCACACTAAGGGCACCCTGACACGTTTGCGCGAGATCCATTTTTTAAATATAATTGCAAGGTTTCCTATTTTCATTACTTTGGAGGCAGATTTTTCATTGAGGGTTTCATCCTCTTATTTTGTAATGTTATTTAACTCTTTTTCCTTTCTTTGCCATGAATTTTCTAAGAATAATTCTTTAGTTTTATTTGATTAGGTCTCAAGATGATTTTTCCTTAAATATGCGTGAATCACGTCTTATTTATGTTAATTGTGATAAAAGTCTATTTTATTATTCAACAATTATTTGTGCCTAAATCTTTTTGTTCGTTTCTGAATGAACAAATTGATATATAATTGGTATTTGAGAACTAACTGTAGATGAAGTGATTGGTTATAATTAAAAGTGAATTGATGATAAAATGATTTATATTTTGATAAGTTTTTGTAAAATTAAATTGAATAAAATATTTTAGAGATGAGATGGATCAGAATGGATCGTCAAAGCCTAAAAGTTATGAGTTGAGCAGTAGTTGGAGATAAGATGGAGTTACTTGCAAGACAATCAAATGTTAAAGTAAGATTCTGTTAGAAATCCACCAAAAGACTATGATGAATTTCTACCACAATGACGATTAGTTATGAGAAAAACAAAGAAAAAAAGACAAAACAATTATTTCTGCAGAGTTCCTCTCTGCTCACAAACTGTGAAAACTTTATTATTCACTTTGCAACTGCAAAATACTGTGAATGACTTGCTTGACTTGTTTACAAAAATAGGGGTTACTCCCTCTATTTATAACTGAGCTTACACCCTAAGCCCAAAGCCCAAAATATCTTTTTGTTACTAAATCAAATCTAATTTATTCTAGACTTAAATCAAATCTATTTAAATCTAAAACAAATCAAATCTTTTCGACACATAGTTTTGACACATTTAATTACAATTTAACACACCACCTAATTCATTGTGTCTAAATTATCTATGTTCATCATGGCTCTTAGCTTTCTGAATACTTCGACTTGCACTCCCTTCGTCATGATGTCTGCAATCTGATTCTCAGTTCTGCAGTGTTTCAAATTCATCTTCCCATCTGTTACCTGCTCTCGAAGATAATGGAACCTCATTTCGATGTGCTTACTTCGACCATGTGCTATTGGGTTCTTCGCCAGATTAATAGCTGACATGTTGTCTATCTTCATGGTAATTGCTCCATGATTTTTTCCTGTTATCTCTTCGACCAAGTTCACCATCCAAGTTGCTTGACATGCACAAAGAGAAGCAGCTATGTATTCTGCTTCGCATGATGATAATGCCACTACTGGTTTCTTTCTTGAATTTCAAGCAACTGGTGCACCACCTAGCATAAACACATATCCTGCTGTTGACTTTCGATCTTCAACATCACTACACCAACTCGAATCAGTGTATCCCACTAACTTGCATTCTTTTCCTTTATCAACTGCAGGAAACAAAATGCCATAATCGAAAGTTCCTTTGAGATACCTTAGTATCCTCTTCACTGCTGCTAGATGTGATACCTTTGGCTTCTGCACGAATCTACTTACCATACCTACACTATATGCTAAGTCAGGCCTTGTATGACAAAGATATCTTAATAATCCAATAAGTCTTCTGTATTGGGTTGGATCAACATCATCTTCATCTGCATCTTTCGACAGTTGCAGTCTTGGTTCTGCAGGTGTCGAAGTTGAGTTGCATTCTTCCATCTCAAACCTCTTGAGAATTTCTCCTGCATATCTTCTTTGATGCATCATCAAACCTCTACCGCTCTTGTAAAATTCGATACCAAGGAAATATGAAATCTCACCCAAATCAGAAATTTTGAATTCCTTATTGAGATCACCTTTGAAGTCTTCGATCTCACTTTTACAGCTACCTGTTATCAACAAATCATATACATAGAGACATAGTATAAGCAATTTACTCTTGCTTCTTCTTACATATACTCCATGTTCAGTTATGCACTTCACAAATTCCTTCTCCCTTAGAAAACTATCAATTTTCTTATTCCAAGCCCTTGAAGCTTGTTCCAATCCATACAGGGATTTATGTAGCCTGTACACCTTTCTTTCTTTGTCATGTTTCACAAACCCAACTGGTTGTTTAACATAGACTTCTTCATCTAAGGGTCCATTTAGGAATGCACACTTCACGTCCATCTGACATATGTGCCAACTGTTTATTTTTGCTAGACCAACAACCAACCTGATTGTTTCGATCCTAGCAACAGGTGAAAAAACTTCATCGAAGTCTATTCCTTCTTTCTGTAGAAATCCTTTCGCCACAAGCCTTGCTTTGTGTCGAGTTACTTCACCTTTCAAATCCGTTTTCACTTTGTATACCCACTTGACATCAATTGCCTTCTTGCCTTGAGGCAATTCGACAAGTGACCAAGTGTTGTTGTCTTCGATAGACTTTACTTCTTCGTTCAATGCTTTCACCCACTTCAAATCCTTTAATGCTTCAGCTGCATTAACGGGTTCGACATCTGCATAGAAAGTGTTCTGGACTGGGCCCGACAGGCCCAAAAGCATTACTAAGGCCCAGTCCAAAGGGACTCACTAAGGACCACACCGGGGCAAAGGGGGTCGCGACCATGCCCGACACCCTAACGTCCTCCTCGACATCTCAACGTCCAGCCCACGCAGTGAAATCATGCTCGACACCCTGCCGCCCGACTCTATGTCCTGGCTTCCAGCTCGACACCTCGCTGTCCAGCTCGAGGTCTTGGCGTCGAGCTCGGCACCGTGCTGTGCAGCTCGACATGGTCTCGAGCTAACTTGCTAGGGCAGACTTAGTCCTCCATTGCCCCAACGATACTCCGGAAAGACCGCGTCTCTGTCCGCCCGCGCTTCACGCAGCACATCCAGGAAGGGGACCACGTGCTGGTCCCCACTACCCACGTAGAACCTGGCAGTTCCTCCACTGGGCCAAATCCGCCCGGCCCAATGAAGGAACCTTGGCCCAGCGCTGGGGGCTATAAATACCCTCTGTTTCCAGAGGGTCAGGTATTGATCATTCTAACCTCAACTCTATTATCTGCTAGTACTCCCACTGACTTAAGCATCGGAGTGCCTTGCAGGTACCCCCCCTCCTCGTTCAAAAAGCCCTCAGCTCGGAGCAGCCGTGACGGTCCAAACCTTCTGATCAGGTCAGATCAGTGGGGACCAAACATCACTTCACATCGGTCGAGCACCCTCAGACCAACGGGCAAGCCGAAGCCGCGAACAGAGTCATCCTCCGAGGACTCAAACGTCGACTCGGTGAAGCCAAAAGAGGATGGGTCGAGGAGCTCCACAGCGTCCTGTGGGCATACCGCACCACACCCCACTCAACGACGGGTGAAACACCATTCCGACTAACGTACGGCACCGAGGCTGTCATCCCAGTCGAAATCATGGAACCATCCCGACGAACGGAGGAACCCCTCGACGAAGAAATGAATGACGAAGCACTAAGGGATGAACTCGACCTAGTCGAGGAAATCCGATCGGGGGCTGCCCTGCGCGAAGCAACCCTAAAACAGCGAGTGGCTCTGCGCCACAACGACAAGGTCATCAAGCGCGAGTTCGAAATAGGCAGCCTGGTACTACGCAGAAACCAGAAAGACTCCCGCGAAGGGAAGTTGGCCGCGAACTGGGAAGGACCTTACCGCGTCCACGGCACCACGGGTACCGGGGCGTACTACCTCGAGCAGTTAGACGGAGAGCCATTACCAAGACCCTGGAATGCTGCTAAGTTGAAGCAGTACTACAGTTAAAAACTGTCAACACCTAGGACCCTCGACCAAAGGCAACCATGCTCGGGCAACGAGGAAAAACGTCCAACTTCGTTTAAGGCTAAGGTACAGGCCGACACACGACCAAAATGGCACGGCATCGCGCGGTAGACGTTGACGATCTATAGTGCCCGACGTGGACAGCTGTACCGAGCACCACCGTCGTCGTACCCATAAGGCAGAACACCCAGCTCGCGATGGGCAGTTCACGCCAAGGGCGAATCGTCCCCACGGGCTCCACGCCCGACTGAGCAACCTCGCTCCAAAATGCCCGACATTCCATCAAGAATAACGGGACATCTACAAGGGTCAAAAGAAAATCTCTCCCCTCGAGCGCAACACTTAAGCAACCCCGACCAACCAAAATAGGGCCGAGATTGCACACAAACGGTGACGAGCATAGTCGCTCGCCAAATCAGAGCCACCTACGGGCACTCCTCGGGCCCGGGACTTGAGCTAAATTCATACACGCATGTGAGTTCGTACAAGGGCAGAAAATCCAAAATAAATAACAAGGTATAAACGCCCGAAGGCAACAAAGCAATATTAAACCGACCAAGAAGGCCGGCGATGTTCATACATGCAATAAACGGGCACGCAGGCCCAAAGAATACAAATTCAAATATCAAGGGCACGCAGGCCCGCTATCCAAAGAATACAAATATCAAACTTCCACGTCATCATCATTGTCGACGCCGGGAGAGTCGGGAGGGGGAATGATCGCGCCACCTACAACCCGATGGGTGTGCCCGATGCCCTCGGTGACCAGGCCGGGATTTAGCAATGAGAGCTGGTCGACCGCTGAATTGAACCCGTCTTCCAGAGCACCGACTGCGTCCGCCTCGAGGACCCGGATATGAGCAATAAGCTCAGCCCGACTCTTCAAAACCACTAGGTCCTCGGGCTCATCTTCGGCGGGTTGCTGAACAGCATTCAGTTCCTCAACCTGCTTACCCAGGCGTTCAACTTCAGCAGCCAAGCGATCCCTGTCGGTCCGGAGCAGCTCCCCTTCCTCAGTCAACCTCCCCGACTTCTCCTTTTCCAAGGTCAGCATCTCCCTCTCGGCATCAAGTATCGCGGTCTGCTCTTGGAACATCCCCTCAGAGCGTTCCAGAGCGACCTTCAACTTCCGCGAACTCGCAGTCAAGGCCGCCTTCTCCTGCTCGAGCTCTTCAACGCGAGCAGCATCCCCTGCATCATCAGACAACACCAGAGCCATTTCGGCCATCTTAACCAGCCCGTCCACGCTGGCGACCAGCCGCGACTTCCTCTCCTCTTTAGTCATCCTCTTTATGGCCTCGGCTTCATGAGCGACCACGGTCGGAGGAAACCGCTCGAAAAAACCATCCTCCTCGAAGCAAGGGGGGAAGGCAAAAGATTGAACGGGACCGGTATCTTCCCCGATAGTCGAACCGCCTTCCACGCGGGTCCTCTTCCTCTGTGTCAGGACGGCGCTGGCGTCAATCACCTCGACATCTGGATCTGACGCCGCCCCCGAGCTCGACGTCGAATCCACCCTCACAGGCTGAGGAGCGTTCAGATTTGTTGGTGGACCCATTCTCGTCGTCTGAGGGGCCGGCACGACCTTCTTGCCTCGCCTCTGCCCGGTTGACAATTTCAGGAGCCTCTCATGTCGGCTGGCCATCGTACCTGCACGAAGTAAAAGAAAAGTCAGTATCGAGCAAAACGCGTAAATAAATAATGAGTAAAGACTTCCAAACAAACAACCTAACAGGCGGGCTGCCTGCCTGTATGTTGAACATTCCACCAACGCCTTGGTGTCGATCGGGCGAGCCTCGAATGTCGGGTAACCGTCCTTGTCGAGGATATCATTCCCTTCCCGCGTAACCCATTGGGCGGGATGAAAACTGTCGACGAAGTTACAGAGAGCCACGTACGCCCGCTGATCCTCCGTGCACATGTCCCCGACTGCGGTATGGAAATATCCGGTTCCATGCTGGAAGTGTCGGGACATCCAGTACACCGGGAACTTAGCCCGACGTCCTAACACGGGGCTCCCGTCATCGGTCAACATTGCTTCCCCGTCATCATCGCTGACCGGCCCTTCCTCCTCGAAGAGGGAATCTACGGCAGAGTCGGTGGTAGGGCGTACCACATACCACTTATCTTTGAACCCCCTCACAGAGTCCATGTACATCCTAAACAGTCTCCTCGACTGCTTCAGGGACACCCAGTTGTGCTTCCCTCCTCGGGACTGACGCTGTAGGTGGAAGACCCTAAAGAAGAGAGGGATGGTCGCCCCTATCCTTAAGTAACGGCACGTCAGCTCAAACGCCCGGATGAAGGCGAGAGAGTTTGGGTGTAGCTGGGACGGGGCCAGCTCCAAATGCGTAAAAACCCCGGTCTCAAAGTCTGTGAACGGCAGCCGCAACCCCAAGTCTTTAAACGCGATCTCGTACATCGCAAAGCTGTAGTCCGGGTACATCGAACAAATTCTGGCGTTGGTCGACGGCAGCATGACCTCGAAATTCGGTTGAAAGTCGGGCTGGTCCTGCCCCTCTTCGATAGCGATGAATGGATGTCGGTCATCCCGACTGTATATCGACGCCGTCCCCCGAGGCTCGGCGCCCACCCATTCCAGCGATGGGTCGGTCACGGTGTCTATAAGGTTGGCCGACTCGTCGGCACTCTGTTCTTCGCTGTCACGACGACCGGAGGAGCTCGGCTCATCCGCCATGGTTACCTGCAGAGCACGGGAAACCAATCAGATTGAGCATGAAGTCCTATGCTCGACATAATCATGTCGTCCATACACTACCACACAAGTCCATTTTCACAAGTGGATGCCTCCCCGACTCTCCTGAATCCAGTGTTCTTCCACAAACCAACTGCGCGGCCACTCTTCAAGCATGTCGATCCGAGGTACGAACATGGCGAGCCGCATTATGAAGCCCACGGCCACGACCATAAACATACCGAGCATCGGCATGAATCAGGCGCCCAGGATCATGAAGACCCCGGGCAGCTCTGAAGTTTTTCACCTAAAACTATGAATGTGTCGGCCACAAGTATGCGTTTGCCGGTCCTAGACATGAATCTGTCGGGCAAAACACGAGTTTACCGGGCTAATCCCACATTAACGGTCCTAAAACATCTACAATTTCCAAGAATCATGCATTCTAAAACAGGAAAATAAAGAAAATGGATCACTTACTTGGATCAAAGTTGGGATCTGGCTAAGAAATGAAGAATCTGAGACGGGGAGTCACGGTTGGAGAGAGTGTTGAGAGTTGCAACGAAGAGAGCACGGAGAACGGAAAACGTATTATGGGGCCCAAGGACCCTATTTATAGTGATGACGTGGAATACCAAACGTCACCTCGTTCAGCCACGAACTCCATCTCCTCGACGCGCTGCTCCCAACGCAATGATGGCCCCACCCCCCTAGGGTGGCGGCACAACTCCCGAAAGATACCTCGTGTGCTCGACCGACGCGCCCGGCAAGGATCCTCCACGCATCCACCACCGAGGACGTCTCCGAGCACGGCACGAGGAGACCCCTCGAGGGTCCACGCCTCCATTCCGGGTACGAGACCTCAGCGACGGAACAACTGTTTCAAGTCATGGCTCCTCGCAAAGGAACCACGACTTGGGGGGCTCCTGTTCTGGACTGGGCCCGACAGGCCCAAAAGCATTACTAAGGCCCAGTCCAAAGGGACTCACTAAGGACCACACCGGGGCAAAGGGGGTCGCGACCATGCCCGACACCCTAACGTCCTCCTCGACATCTCAACGTCCAGCCCACACAGTGAAATCATGCTCGACACCCTGCCGCCCGACTCTATGTCCTGGCTTCCAGCTCGACACCTCGCTGTCCAGCTCGAGGTCTTGGCGTCGAGCTCGGCACCGTGCTGCGCAGCTCGACATGGTCTCGAGCTAACTTGCTAGGGCAGACTTAGTCCTCCATTGCCCCAACGATACTCCGGAAAGACCGCGTCTCTGTCCGCCCACGCTTCACGCAGCACATCCAGGAAGGGGACCACGTGCTGGTCCCCACTACCCACGTAGAACCTGGCAGTTCCTCCACTGGGCCAAATCCGCCCGGCCCAATGAAGGAACCTTGGCCCAGCGCTGGGGGCTATAAATACCCTCTGTTTCCAGAGGGTCAGGTATTGATCATTCTAACCTCAACTCTATTATCTGCTAGTACTCCCACTGACTTAAGCATCGGAGTGCCTTGCAGGTACCCCCCCCTCCTCGTTCAAAAAGCCCTCAGCTCGGAGCAGCCGTGACGGTCCAAACCTTCTGATCAGGTCAGATCAGAAAGCATAATGTACCAGCTCACCTTCATTATCTATTACATCATCTGATGTAATCACACAATCTTGCAATCTTGTAGGCACGCGTCTTGTTCTTTGAGGCCTGCTTGTACTTGGTATATCTGCTGGTTCCTCTTGTCGAATTTCTCTTTCGACTTGAGTTTTTGGCTCTTCAAGAAGGATTCCCTCTGAATCTTTCTTGACATTATCAATCCAATCCCATTTTTTAAACTCATCTATGATCACGTCCCTGCTGATCACAATCTGCTTTTTCACTGGATCGAACAACTTGTAGCCTCCTGTCGAATGATATCCAACTAGAATCATTTGACTTGACTTATCATCAAGTTTTCTTCTCAACTGATCTGGCACATGTCTATGTGCAATAGATTCAAATACCTTCAGATGACTCAAGTTAGGCTTCACACCAGACCAACATTCTTCTGGAGTAATTCCTTCTAGCTTCTTTTTAGGACATCTGTTCAAAATGTATGTTGCAGTCGAAACAACTTCACCCCAAAACTCTTTAGGTAAATTCTTGCCTTTTAACATACTTCTCACCATATTCATGATGGTTCGATTTTTCCTTTCTACAATTCCATTTTGTTGTGGAGTATAGGGTGACACCACCTCATGCACAATCCCTTCCTTTTCACATAATCTGTCGAAGTCTTTCGACACATATTCTTCACCACCATCAGTTCTCAAAACTTTGAGCTTTCGACCACTTTGTCTTTCGACCATAGACTTAAACTTGGTAAATACTTCGATCACTTCACTTTTCTTCTTGATCAGGTAAGTCCATAGCTTTTGACTGAAATCATCTATGAATGTAACAAAGTATTTGTTACCTCCCATCGAATCCACCTAGATTGGTCCACATACATCAGAGTATATGACTTCAAGACTAGCCTTCGATCTGCTTCCTGCATCCTTGCTGAAGCTATTCTTGTGTTGCTTCACCTGCACACATTCCTCACATACCTCGTTTGGAATGTCAATTTCTGGCAATCCTGAAACCATATTTCTTCTCTTCAAATCTCTGATGTCTCTGAAGTTGAGATGGCCTAGTCTATAATGCCATATCCATTCATCTCTGCTAGCTGCAGTCGAAAGGCACTTGTGCTCCATCACATTTAGTTCAATCTTGAAGGTTCGATTCTGAGACATAAGAGCCTTCAAGATTAATCTCCCATCTGCATCAACGACTCTCATCATCTTATCTTCGATTGACACTTTATAATTCTTTTCAACCAACTGCCCTATACTGAGCAAATTGCTCTTCATGCCTGGTATGTACAACACATTGGAGATTACTGACCTTTTGCCATCTTTCCTCATAATCATAACATCACCAATACCTTCAGTTGCTAGGGTATTGTCATTTGCAAATTTTACCATATTTTTCATTGAGGATTTTATATTGACGAACCAGTGTTTCCTTCCATACATATGTGATGAACATCCTGAATCCAAGTACCATTGGTCCTTGAATCTATCTTCATCTCTTGTTGTGACCATCAGCATCATCTCTTCTTCTTCTTCTTCTTCATGTTTTGTAAGCTTTGCATCACTTTCTTGATTCTTTCGTTTTTCTGGACAATCACTCGAATAGTGACCATACTTCTGACAATTGTAACATTGAATGTGACTCTTATCAGGTTTTCGACCACCACCTCTTCCTCTATTTGCAAAACCACCTTTTTGGTTGCCTTGGTATGGTCTTCTTTGATTCGACACGTTTCCTTCAATCTGGTTTCCTCTATCATTCGATTTGTTGTAGCCACCTCTACCTCTATCGAAACACTTTCCTTTGTCTTTGGTCTCTTTTGCTGAATGTGCCTGCAATGCCACATCACTCTTCGATTTTCCTGCAGCTCTTTTGTTCATTCTTTGTTCATGAGATTCAAGCATCCCTTGAAGCTCTTCCTTTGTCAATTTCAACAAGTCTTTCCCCTCTTCTATTGCCACCACTATATGGTCGAACTTATGAGCTAAAGATCTCAAGATCTTCGACACAACAACTCTTATTGTTAACGTTTCTCCACATATCTTGATTTGATTTATTAGTTTTGTAACTCTAGTGAAGAAATCAGATATGCTTTCACTGTCTTCCATCTGAAGCAGTTCATAGGTCCTTTTGTGAGTTTGTAACCTCACTTCTTTCACTTTCTCAGCGCCTCCAAAAGACTTCTCAAGGATTTCCCAAGCTTCTTTTGCAGATTCTGAATCACTAACCTTTTCGAAATTGTCTGGGCTGACACATTGATGAATTATAAATAATGCTTTATAACTCAGCTTCTCAGATTCTATGTATTTCTTCTTTTCTTTTTCTGAAGCATTTTCTCCAAGCGCTTCGACTCCATCTTTTACAAGGTCCCAAAGACCTTGACACCTGAATAAGACTTTCATCTGTTTGCACCAATTCTCATAGTTGTCAACTTTCAGAATTGGTAGAGTTGCTGGATAATTTGCATTCCCATAACTTGTCATTGTGAATTCTTCAATCGTTCTTGATTGACACTTTCCTTGAATCGAAACAAAGCTCTTGATATCAGATGTTGGAAATCCACCAAAAGACTATGATGAATTTCTACCACAATGACGATTAGTTATGAGAAAAACAAAGAAAAAAAGATAAGACAGTTATTTCTGCAGAGTTCCTCTATGCTCACAAACTGTGAAAAATTTATTATTCACTTTGCAACTGCAAAATACTGTGAATGACTTGCTTGACTTGCTTACAAAAATAGGGGTCACTCCCTCTATTTATAACTGAGCTTACACCCTAAGCCCAAAGCCCAAAATATCTTTTTGTTACTAAATCAAATCTAATTTATTCTAGACTTAAATCAAATCTATTTAAATCTAAAACAAATCAAATCTTTTCGACACATAGTTTTGACACATTGAATTACAATTTAACAGATTCAAGGAGAGTGTTAGCAAGTATGAAAGTATGTGAATTAAAAAATCAATATCTGATCCTCTCAAGTGAGAGGGTAATTATAGCTCCAACGCTGCGCTGGGCCCACTACAAAAATATATGTCCCCAGCGACATATAGTAGCGACGTGCTTATCACGTGGGTAGTAGCGACGTGATAACCACGTCGCTAATATATTTTAATGATATTAAATGCAAAGTGGTGAACGTTTTTCAGAGGGAAGTTTGAAATTTTGTAGCGACGTGATAGCCACGTCGCTAAATTTTTGGGGGGAAAAATAATTTCGCTGATGGCAGAGTTGCAGTGTTGGACAGAGAATAGTATTTATGATTAGTTTGTAGCGACGTGATTATCACGTGGCAACGTTGCGACGTGACAGTCACGTCGCTACTAGAAGTTACATATGTTCAACATTTTGATTTACAGTAGCGTGCTTTCTACTAGAATTCTTCCTTTCCTTACAACAATTCTTCTTCTTCCTTACAGCAACTCTTCTTCTTCCTTACAACAACTCTCACAAACCCAAAATTGTTCCTCTCAAACCCAATTTCGCGAATCAATTTTCTTCCATTCCAATTTGTTGAAGAAATCTAAGGTATTCCTATTTTGTTAAATGTTTATTTCGTTTGTTCTTTATTTTTTATACTGGAATGAAATATTTAACATGGTATTTGTTCGGTTGTTCATTATTATTTGTAGAGAAATTTGAAGAACACCAAGAACTATCCAAGAAGACGCAAATTTATTGAAGAAATTATATAGAGGTATTTATGCATTTTTTTTTAGATTTTATATGTATTATATAGATTAGATTTGTATATGTATTTTGTGGTTAGGAAGTATATATGTATATACTGTTAGTAGTATAAATGTACTGATAATAAAAATTTTTAGAAAACATAAAATTAATAAAAAAAAAATTTATAGATGTATATATATATATATATGTTAACAAATATATTTGTTCAGATTGCATATTTTTTAATAACATATGTAATATATTTTTTAAAAAATTTTAGAAAACATAAATTTAATAACATATTTAATAACATGTTTTTTATAGATGTATATTATATTTATTATAATAGTTTTATTTTTTTATTTATATGTTAAAGATATGGAAAAAAATTATATATTAGAATAAGAATTTATAAAAAACATAATTAAAAAAAGAATATATATATTATATTATTATTTTAATATTATTGTTATATATATAATAATAAATAGTATGTATCTTACATTATTTGTTTTCTAATATTATTGTTGTATATATAATAAAAAGTAAATATGTTATATTATTGTTTTTTGATATTATTGTTATGTAATAAAAAATTATATATTTTACATTTGAATATTTATTTATATGTTAGTATATATATAAAAAAGCAAAATTTATATTTTTAAGAATAGTATTAAATAGTTTAAGAATATTTCTAATGAAAAAGACAATGATTGTATAAATGTGCAGTATGGAATATTATCGGTATTATCGCAGTTGGATGTACGATAGAACATATCCAGGAAGAAGTGGACTTAAACCCAATTTTATAGTAGGAGTTGATGGGTTTATTAAGTGGGCGTTTGCTCAGGATTGTTGTCGAAGCGAAGGAGGGGTTAGATGTCCCTGTCTTAAGTGTGAATGTAGACCAATAATTAGTGACCCAGAGGAAGTAACACGTCATCTGCATAGAAGGGGATTCATTGAAAAATATTGGGTTTGGACGTATAATGGTGAAGAACTACCGGTTAATGTACCAGAGACTAGCAACACGCATGCTTCAAGTAGTCGACCGGTTATGGAGTATGAGGAGAACTTTAATTTGATCGGTGACATGGTTGAGGATGCTTTTGGTGTGAACGTGACATATGATGAACCTGAAGATTT
This sequence comes from Vicia faba, assembly GCA_948472305.1. Lineage (NCBI taxonomy): Eukaryota > Viridiplantae > Streptophyta > Magnoliopsida > Fabales > Fabaceae > Vicia > Vicia faba. The sequence goes on from OX451737.1 coordinate 231,162,267, forward strand.
TGACGGGGAAGAGTTGCCGAATGAGGAAGCGCAAAGATTTTATCAATTATTGAACGAGATGAATACGCCGTTGTTTGAGGGGTCGTCAGACTCGAAGCTATCAATGTGTGTGAGATTATTGGCTGCCAAGTCAAATTGGAATGTTTCTGATCAATGTTTGGAACATTTTGCAAAAATGATGTTGGACTCCACCGCTACGAAAGACAATTTGCCTACAAGTTATTATGATGCAAAGAAGTGGGTGTCGAAGTTGGGTTTAAAAGTAAGAAAGATTGACTGTTGCATTAACGATTGCATGTTGTTTTATGACAATGAGTTTGGTACTCAAGATGGATCGTTAGAGGAGTGTAAGTTTTGTAATAGTCCAAGATATCAAGTTCGCAGTAGAGCCGTTAACAGCAAGCAAAAGCGTGTAGCAGTAAAATCCATGTTTTATCTTCCTATAATACCAAGGTTAAAAAGAATGTTTGCTTCAATGCACAGTGCAAGTCAAATGACATGGCATCATACAAACCAAACAAGTTCTGGCACTATGCGACATCCATCTGATGGTGAGGCATGGAAGCACTTTGATCGGACACATCCAGATTTTGCTGCAGAACCTAGAAATGTCAGGCTTGGATTATGCTCTGATGGATTTGCCCCATACGTGCAAGCGTCAGGAAGTGCGTACTCTTGTTGGCCAGTTATTGTAACACCTTACAACCTCCCTCCTGAGATGTGCATGACAAAACCATACATGTTTTTGACGTGTGTTATTCCAGGCCCGCACAGTCCAAAAGCCGGAATTGATGTGTACTTACAACCTTTAATTGATGATTTGAAGAAGATATGGATTGGAGAATGGACTTATGATATATCCCGTAAATAGAACTTCACATTACGAGCTGCCTTGATGTGGACCGTTAATGACTTTCCAGCATATGGCATGTTGTCTGGTTGGGGTACGCATGGAAAAATGGGTTGTCCGCATTGCATGGGATACACCAAAGCATTTACGTTGGATAAAGGTGGGAAAAGCTCATGGTTTGACTGTCACCGCAGATTCCTACCAGCAAATCACCCGTATAGAAGAAATAAGACAAATTTTAAAAAAGATGTACGAGAGAAAGATTTGCCTCCGCCTCGATTGCCACCAGGGGTTATATGGAACCAAGTATGTGAACTATCAAAATTTACAGATACTGGGAAAGCATGCCGAATTGAAGGATACGACGTCACCCACAATTGGACAAAAAGAAGTATATTTTGGGATCTTCCGTATTGGAAAGATAATTTGTTGCGCCATAATCTTGATGTTATGCATATTGAGAAGAATTTTTTTGATAATGTATTTAACACAGTGATGGATGTGACAGGAAAAACAAAAGATAATGAGAAGGCCAGACAAGACATGGAAATTTGGTGTAATCGAAGAGAGTTGGAGTTGAAGCCTCAACCGAGGTACAGTCAACATCAGGTGTCATTCATGCTCAATTTCCCTCATGGTTCAAGCAAACATTGTCTAGCGTTCCTGCACTAACTCCAGAAATACTCCATTTGAGAAACTTGGCAGAAGGCCCTATCCAAAGCGCAAATGATTGGCACACATACTTCGTGAACGGATATAAATTTCACACTGAGGCATGGACCGAAGGGAAAAAAACCATAAATAGTGGTGTTTTTGTAAAAGGAGTTACAGATGGCGGTGAAGACGACTTCTATGGATTTGTTAAACATATCTACGAGTTGGTATACAATTACTTGGACACGGAAAATAAAGTTGTCTTGTTTTATTGTGAATGGTATGATCCAACTAGAGGCACAAAGATAGACAAGTCATATGGTTCTGTCGAGATTCAAATGAACCGGAGATACAAAGAATATGACCCTTTCATAATGTCACATATTGTTAGGCAAGTTTATTATGTTCCTTATCCTTCATTTGTAATACGTAAAAGAGGATGGTGTGTTGTAATAAAAACAAAACCGCTAGGTCATATTGAAACTGGAGATCTAGTGGAAGATGTTGCCTACCAAGTTGATGACGTTGAACAGATTAATGATGTGGTTGCAGCTGAAGACATTACAACTTTGTCCGATACAACTGTTGAGGGCCTTCAAGTTGATGCGTCTATATTGTTGGTTGATAATAATGTGGATGAAGACAATGATGAAGAGTTTGAATCCGAGGACAATATTACATCGGATGATGAACATGATATGGATAACGAGCATGAAGATTTAGATTAATTAATCACTTAATGTAATATTAATGAATATCTATTGAACATGTATATATTGAATTTGTCAATGAATATATATTTATGTCAATGACTTTATTATCTTTGTTTATGAAAATATATATAACTAGGTAAAATGGCACCAAAGAATAAGGATACCGGTAAGAAGTCTCAGCGTCCGAGGGTAGTAACATGTGAGTCTCCTCACTCAGCCATGTGCCCACCCCCTCAGAGTCAGGTTGATCATATGTCCCTGGCCAGTACTCAGGGTTTTGTCCCATTACTCTCCTCCCATACATTCCCGTCTGGGGTACCTGCATCTTTTGTGCCACCTGGAGGCCCCGGTTTTCTTTTCCCACAGACTCGGATGCCGTCTTCCTTCCAGCATGCGGGAGGATCTAGTTTCCCTTTCCCACCGACCCAGATGCCGTCATCCTTCCAGCAGGCGGGAGGATCTAGTGTTCCTTTCCCACAGACTCAGATGCCATCTTCCTTCCAGCATGCGGGAGGATCTAGTTTCCCTTTCCCACCGACCCAGGTGCCTTCATCTTTCCAGCAGACTGGTGTCCCCTCATCATTCCAGCAGACGGGGGGAGGACCCAGTTTTCCATTTATACAGACTGGCGTGCCTTCATCATTCCAGCAGACAGGGGGACCCACACAGATGTATTCATCCTTCCAGCAGGCGGGAGGGTCCAGCACCCCACACTCCACACACATTGGAGGACCCAGCAGTCCACGTCCGGCATAGGCTGCAGGATCCCGCGCCCCACGTCCTAGACGGACCGGAGGGTCACGCACCCCTCATCCCACACAGGCTGCAGGATCCAGCACCCCACGTCCTACACAGGCTGGCGGTGATGCAGATGTCGTAGCTGATGATATAGATGGAGCTGATATTCGTGAGAGATCAGATGATCCGAGTGAGATTCATGTCATTGACGAGAGGTTTTGGATTTGGCCCGAAGGAAGCAAGTAAGTTTCTTATATAAACTTTTATTTAAGTACATATTCATTTTAATATTTTGTATAAATTTATAATTAATATTGTTTATTCAAAATCTTGTTGTTTAGTTTCGCGCCGAGTCGGACGGCTGCCAAGGTTATTAATTATATAATCCAGCAGATGTATAAATCCTCTTGGAAGAACTTTGGCGAGGTTACAAATAAAGAAGAATGGTTTAAAAAATTTAAGGTATTGTTATTTATTTAAGTTGTAAATTTATTATATTTTTTTAGTATTGTTATTTAAGTCACATTTTAATGATAATTGCTTAACTTTTTATTTTAATGTCATACAACATTGCAGGAAAAATGTGTGTGGGATCCGTTGAATGAGAAAATAATGGAAAAAATATATTATAGCAGAACTTCTAGAAGATTTTCTGATATAATGCGGCGGGTTAGGGAGAATTATGAGCTGCATGGTATCCGTCCTAACTGGATAGGCGTAGAGGTTTTTGGCGAACTTCGTACATATTGGAGTTCGCCAGAATTCAAGGCCAAATCCGAAAATTTTAAGAAGATGAGGGCATCCGAAAAGGGGGGATGTGTCAATACTGTTGGAAGTATTAGCACTGCAGAGCATGTCCGGCGGATGGTAAATATTACTAATTTTTTAAGTTATATATATTGTTATTCATAATATTTTTTATTAATTATTTTTAACTTTATTGTTTAGACTAAGGAGATGGGGAGACCACCATTGATCATTGAGTTGATTACGAGGACTCGGACAAAAAAATCGGGAGGTTTTGTCGACGACCGCACCCAGAAAGCTTTTGTAAGTAATTAAACTTATGTTTTTTTTAAGTTAATAACAAAAATAGTGACGTTATTTCCACGTGGCAATCTATAAGTTGTGGCGTGATTATCATGTGGCAACTGATAAATTGCCAGGTGACTGATTTTCATATGGCAACTGATACATTGCCACGGGAAACTCACGTGGCAATTCATAAGTTGATTTGTGAAAATCACGTGACAAATTTTTAATATATTTGAATTTAGTATAATTTAATATATAAATGTTTTAATTTTTTTTTAATTGTATTATTTAATGTATGTGTAGGATGATTATCAGACATTGCTAGCACGTTTTCTGGAACACAATCCGCAATATAGGCCAGCAGAGGGGGAGCCGCTTAATGGGGATGTTGATTTCTATATTTGGAATGAGGTTGTTAATGGAAAAGGGCCTAATGGTTGCTTTTTTGCGGGAGGAAATTTGGCCGCCGGCTTGAGAGTTGGTGATCGTAATCTGTTTCAAAGACTTAGAGATGGAGAAGGGGGGTCACGTCAACCCAATCTGACTCAGGTTCAACTTGAAACAGTACGACAATTGGCGGCCAGTGAAGTGAGACGCGAAATGGAGGCCCAAATGACGACAATGAGGCAAGAGCAGGAGCGTCAGTTAGAGATCATGCGGAAGCGGCAATCTGATATGGAGGAGCAGATGAGACAGTTTATGCAAGGCGGTCGAAATCAAAATGTTCCTGATCATACACAGCCGGATGATGACGGACTTGATGACTTTGATCTTGATAATTTTCCGGGTGAAGATGCCCCGTGAAAACATTTTTTTTATTTCGTTTTTATATTTGCATTTATGTAAGATATTTATTTTTATCATTTTAAATTAATAAATTATATAACATTTAATTATGTGAATTTATTTTATAAAATTCTATTATTCGAAATATAAAATAAAATACTATTATTCTAATAATTTTAATATATAAATTTTATTATATAAAATTTATTATATAAATTTTAATATATAAATTTTATTATATAAATTTTATTATTTAAATTTTATTATATAAAATTTATTATTTAAATTTTATTACATTAATGAATTAATATAAAAAATAATTATTAACAATTTTTAAAAAAATAAAAACGTCCCCTGTAGCGACGTGGGAATCATGTCACAAATTAGTGACATGACTCTCACGTCGCTAATAAAGCTGCCATTAACAAATATGTAGCGACGTGAATACCACGTCACAACTTTGTGACGTGGGAATCACGTCGCTACTTGCTTGCCACTTACTCCCCAGCGACATAACTCACCACGTCGCTAATTTTGCTTTGCCACGTGATTTTGATGTTTGCCACGTGATTTTCACGTGGCAACTAAGCTTCTTTTTTGTAGTGGCCAATATCTCCAATGTTGGACCACGATGAGGCCCAATAATGAAAACTGTCAGGGTTTGCGTGTGTATGAAGTCCATCACGTGGACTTCTCCTTGGTCAACTGTTCCGGGAAAATAAGTGTTGGACCCGTGATTTCTAGAGGACAATTACGATAACAATGACACAGACACGTGGATCACGTCCCCAGCAGATACGCAGGGAATTGTCCAACGATCCTCAATTTGGGCAGCTTATCTTTAAACCTTATACAAGAGTGTTGGATTGGACTTTCCCAATAGTAGAACAAGCACGGATCCAATTCAGATCAAATCTCAAAAATTAAAATTTTTAACTTTAAATAATATCAATTCTAAAAAATAAAGATAACTCTACTCAAGAGTATACAAACATGTTAGAATCAATTCTGCATTTTAAAAATAAATTCTAAATACTCAAAACTTCAAACCATACATATACTAAATCTATTATATTTGTCGAATATTAAATTTTTGTACACTTTTTTTTAGTACTATTGAATATAATTCTAAAGTTCTAGCTTAAATTTAAACAAATGTATTACTTAAATAATTTCATAAGAAAAAAATGTATGTATGCTAAATTCAACCATATAACTTAACATTATTTATTCTTGGATTAAAAAATGAGGCATCCTCGTGTCGGTGAAAAATCATGCGAAATTGTTATGACAGATAAATAATAGATAATGAGAGAGCCATAGTTTAATATAAATGATTCACTTTTGTTATTTCTGGTTTGTCATATTTGACCAAGTCTTCATCTTTTTTCCAAACTCAAAAAGGCCATTGAAGAAAAACAAAAAATAAAACCATGTTGAAATGATAAGATTCTCCGAATCTTGAATATCAACGTGGTTTTAAATTTTAATCAAGAACATCTATAACAGATATTTTTTATGAGGTTTATTGAAATTTTACAAGGTTGTTTGTTCTAGCATTGGATTATAGAACAAACATTTGCATGCTGCATGCATGCACATTATGGATTTGGAAAGGTTAAGGTTTTGTAAATTTGAGGTTCCTTTATAATATTAAGGTTTGTTTAAGGTTCGTGGAAAATGAGTTGTTTTCCATGTTGTGCTTCACAAGAGAGAATCAACAAAAGATCATTGAAGAAGAGTATTAAGGAATACCATGAAGCAAAAACTTTAACCTCGTTTGCAAATATCTCTTTTAAAACTGGTAAGTTAATCTCTAAATTTCATTGTTTTTGTTAATTTGGTTCATAAGTTTCATAAAATTTGATTTGATTCATAGGTTTCATAACTTTATATTGTAGATAGTGGCAAGAGAAGGTTCATAGCAGATGAGATAGCAAAGCTTGGAAAAGGAAATGTTACCTCGAAGGTATTTTCGTATCGCGATCTATGCAACGCGACTCAGAATTTTCATCCCCCGAATATGATTGGAGAAGGAGGTTTTGGAAGAGTATACAAAGGAAAGATTAAAAGCACAAATCAGGTATTACTTCAACGGAGTTGTCTTTGTAATACTTTGTTATTCGAAAAAGCCTAAACTCTAAATAAGTGCTTTTTTACGTTACAGGTTGTTGCGGTGAAGCAACTTGACAGAAATGGATTTCAAGGGAACAGAGAATTTCTTGTAGAGGTTTTGATTTTGAGTCTTTTGCATCATCAAAATCTCGTGAATTTAGTAGGTTATTGCGCCGAAGGTGACCAGAGGATTTTGGTATATGAGTATATGGAACATGGTTCCTTAGAAGATCACTTGCTTGGTAAGTAATTGTTCTTCTTAATAAGTGCTTCTTAATTGACATATAAGTGATTCCTGTAAGAACAATTTGAAGGATCATATCATGTCATTATGTGATAATGAGAACAAATTTATTTCATCTGACCAATAACAAATGGTTATCAGATATAACTCCAGACAGAAAACCGTTGGACTGGAAAACTAGAATGAAGATTGCAGAAGGAGCGGCAAAAGGGCTTGAATATCTACACGAGGAAGCGAATCCTCCCGTGATATACCGCGATTTCAAAGCATCAAACATTTTATTAGATGAAAGCTACAATCCAAAGCTTTCAGACTTTGGACTTGCAAAACTCGGCCCGATTGGTGATAAGACACATGTATCCACCAGAGTGATGGGAACTTATGGCTATTGTGCTCCAGAGTATGCATCAACTGGACAGTTAAGTACAAAATCGGATGTGTATAGTTTTGGAGTTGTGTTCTTGGAGATTATCACGGGAAGGAGAGTCATCGACAATTCAAGACCGTCGGAAGAACAAAATTTAGTCATTTGGGTATGTTCTCAAACCTCATTGAAATAAAGTGTTGAGATGAAAGTTACTACCATATAAACGATACCAAATTTTATGCTAATGTAACATTATTCACTATGTAATTTATGTTTCTTCTTCTTTTTTTTTAGGCACAACCTCTTCTAAGAGATAGAAATAAGTTCACAAAAATGGCAGATCCATTGCTAGGAGATAACTACCCTACAAAAGGTCTATATCAAGCTCTAGCTGTTGCAGCAATGTGTCTTCAAGAGGAAGCTGATACGCGGCCGTTAATCAGCGATGTAGTTACCGCTCTTGAATTTCTAGCAAACAAGATAGATGGGGATGGAGAAAAAGCTACAAAACAGACTTTTGCTTCTCAAGGTGGAAATCATGAATCAAAACTTGTAAATATTGATGAAGACGACGATGAGGATGGTAATGACGACGATGATGATGATGATGATGAAGATGAGGATGACGACGAGGATGGTGATGACGATGACGAAGAGGATGAGGATGGTGACGATGATAATGATGATGAGAAGGTTCATAGAAGATTTAGTGAATGAAATTTGTTTTGCAAATTCATAGCACATTGAAGCTTCAATCCTAATAACATGCCATTCAATTTTATGAATATGGTTTGTGTTAAGATATGAAGCATGCCAACAATTAGCTTAAATCTGTTAAGAAAATTGTACTCATTCTTGCATCAAGTTCTGTAATCAAAAGATCATATCTGAACTCAATATTTGTCTTCATTAATTTAAGAGAGTTTCTAGAGTATAGCTCATGAATCAAAAGGTTTCAACTTTCATTCTTATAAAACAATCTTATGAATAAAACAGAAGAACAAAGTGCCAACATTAATATCCTAAAATTTTATCTCATTTGGTCTTGTTTTTTAATTAACATTCTTTAATTAATTCTACTAAGTTGTCAAGGTAAAGCTCAAAATCAAAACCTCTTCAATAAATTCCATGTTCCCTTGAAATCAGCTTCTGTCAAATTGCTTCACACCAGGAACCTGCAATGTATGTAACAAAGCACTTACTTAGGATGATGTTACTTACAAATCAACCTTAATGAATAGGATTTTTTCGTTAACATAGTATTGAAAAGAGGATTCGGTTGAAGTAATACTTGACTTGTGTTTTTAACCCTTCCTTTTAGGCACTGCATTACCTTCCCTGCTTTTTCTGAAGGCAGAAAAAGACATAGCAAAGCTCAGAACAAGGAAATACGTAATTTGCTATTATTACTGGCAGCTCTTCCTCTTTACTGCAGTCTATCATCACCAAGCTTAATGTTTCCTTTTCTCTCAAGCATTTGGGTGATCTGGACTACTTTCTTGGTATTCAAGTCACCAAGACTGCTTCTCAATCTTTGCTTCTCACACAGTCCAAATACATCAAAGACTTACTGCATAGGACTAATATGCTGGAGTGTACACCTGTAGCTACCCCTATGCAATCTACCTGCAAGCTTACAAAGGTGGGCTCACCTCCACTGACTGATCCTTTTATGTACAGGTCAGTGGTTGGTGCTTTGCAATATGCCACCCTCACTAGGCCAGATATAGCCTATGCTGTGAACAAGGTGTGTCAATTTATGGCACAGCCTCTTGAAGCTCATTGGGTGGCTGTCAAAAGAATTTTGAGGTACCTCAAAGGTACCATCTCCCATGGCCTGCATCTGACTGCTCTTACACCCTCTACTTCACCTACTATTAAGCTGTTCTGTGATGCTGACTGGGCCTCTGACCCAGATGATAGAAGAAGTACCTCTGGTGCTGCAATCTTTTTTGGCTCTAACTTGGTCTCCTGGTGGTCCAAAAAGCAACATGTAGTAGCTAGGTCCAGCACTGAATCTGAATTCAGAAGCATGGCTCATGCTGCAGCTGATTTGCTGTGGATTCAAACCCTTCTTCAGGAACTATTCATCTCTTGCAAGACTCCCCAGATTTTCTGTGATAACCAGTCTGCAGTTCTTCTGGCACATAATCCTATTATGCATACTAAGACCAAGCACATGGAGATTGACCTCTTCTTTGTCAGAGAAAAGGTGCTTAGCAAACAATTACAAGTTGTGCACATCCCAGGCACGGATCAGTGGGCTGATGTGCTCACTAAACCATTAGCTTCCACTGCTTTTTTGACTCTTAGGCACAAACTCAGAGTAGTTGCCTCCTCCTGAGTTTGTGGGGGGGGTATTAGAGAAGATATTGCTGTATAGTAGAAAACTGCCACCTGGCAGTTTCCACCTCTTGGTTACCTGCTGTAACCGGTGCCCTGTTCCTATATAAACAGGTGTCACCTCTTTGTAATCTGTGTGAAAGCTTTTATGAATAACGGAAAGTAGTTACAGATGGAAACAAACTTTCTCTACTCTCTCTATCTTTCTAACATCATACAAACATATATTGTTAAAATACTTTCAATGTAATAATCAAGTAAACAATTAGTAAGGTTTTTGTTTGAGGACTAACCTTGGCATCTTCAATTCTCTATGAAGTTTCTCGAGTCGGCTAATTCTCTCTTCAAGTTTCGCTATGCTCGCATCAGATAAATAGCTATAGCTCCCACCTTGAGTCTCTGGTTCGCATATTCTCTCACTTGACAACCCAGCTTCTTTGCTTTCATTTGCATCTTTAAACTCACCATCTTCCAGCACAGTCTTAAAAACTTCAACAGATATTAAAGGAATCAGAGTGTTATGTTCTTGTGGTAGACTTGAAGTAGCATCAGCATCGGCATCAAATTTCTCAGATTCCAGACCATCTTTAAGAGAATTTCCATCTTGAAGCTTATCATCTTCCGACACAGTCTTACAATCCTCAACAGCAGATATCAAAGGAGTCAAAGTGTTATGTTCTGGTGGTAGACTTGATGGAGCATCAGCATTTTTCTCATCTTTCAAACCATCTTCAGCAGAATTTTCAGATGACATGGTTTTCAAAACTTTAGGAACATCATCGTCAACAAGTTTAGGAGGGGGAAACAAAGCAGAATGATCAGGTCTAAATATCAATAACCTCGCACTTCTCTTACGCCGCACAACGTTCTTATTGAAACCCTGAAGACCCAATATTGATTTTTTCCACCACTTTGCATAACGCGTGGTAACATCAGCCTCAAAAAATCTAGATGGAAAATATAAACTTGTATCCGATGAGGTTCTGGTGTAATTTTTCCAAGCAAGCTCTTTAGTCTCATTGAATCTAGACACATAGCCAGGAACATCTTGATCCATTCCAAATTGCATAGCAACTCTATGTGGTAGATATTGCTCTATACATTCAATTCCAACAAGCTCAGAAGCTCTCAAGCATAGAACAAATGAGAGCATTTTTTTATCCAAAACTTCCATAAATGGTACCAAAATTTCATCATTTGGATAAAACATTCCACACTTATCAGCATATCTAACATATGGACGCCAAAGAAAATCATCTATAGCTGATTCCAATGCGAATCTCACATTGTCAATTTTCAAAGCCCTAACCATATGCCACCTCGACAACACATGGTGTTCATTGTCGATCAAGTTAGGTTGTGGTTGCAAATTTTTGAACCTCTCCCACACCCAAACTTGAACCAAGTAAAATGGTGATTGTACATCAACCTCCAACACCAAAGGAAGTTCAACACCTCGTAATAAACATTTCTTAAAACCTACAATTATTTCCTTAAACAAAGTCAAATCGTTATATAAGCTAGCCAAAACAGCAGGTGCCAAAGCAATAGGATTCCCTCTAGCAAGATGAATAGCAATAGGAAACAAACAACTTTTCACTAGGTTGTATTTGTGAGGAAAAACAAAAATTGACAACCAAGTAACAAGAAATGCTTCATGCTCAATTTCACTCCCTTTATTAATGAAAATATTCATCCAGACAGATGTTGAAGGAGCCATACGTTTTATAATCCTCTCCTGTCTTTCAATGTGTTGGAGCTTCTTTTCCACCTCTCTCATTTCTGGATCTTCAAGTGGTGTAAAAACAGGTTCGCCAAGAATAGAGTAACCACCCAAAACCATAACATCCTCCAAAGTGAGAGTTGCTTCACCAAAGGGAAACACAAAGGTATTTGTCTGACAACACCATTTCTCAGCAACCCCATAAAGCAAGTCTTGATTTTTAGTAATGCGGCTCTTAGTACTCATTATAGGTTCAAAGATTCCAGCTTTTCTCCAAACTGATTCATACTTGGGCTTAAGTTGATCAACCCACTTAACCCATTTTGTCTGTGGATAGCGCCAGCCATTGAAGTTGATTTTCAAAGGGCACCCGTTTGGTTCGGAAACAGATGATGAAGATGAAGGGTTAAGGCTAAACTCGTGAGTGGAGTTTTCAATAGGTTTGAGAAAATGCGCAGTTCTGAAAGTTGGTTCACTATCACCAGCAGGTGAAAGCATGAAATCTTGCCTCACTTCCATGAAGGTATAGTATTTTTGAAATGGGGTTGAAACTTAAGGAACAAGGAGTCTTATAGAAATTTTGCAGGTAAGGTACACACAGTGGCAGTGCTGCGCTAAAATTGGTATAATAGCATGCATGCTTTTCAAAACTTCCACTCACGAAAACCAAATTGTCCTAATATGAGAAACGGATTTGCACGGAAAAGGGCCCACACAAAAATAAAAGGATTTCACTCTCTTTGTCTTATTAATGATTTTGTGTCATTATGTTAATAGTCTAGTATTTCTCAACATGAGAATCATAACTTAAGATCAAGGATTCTCCAAATATTAATTATTTTGTATTATCAATCTAAACATTAATAATTATTTTCCTATTTTATTATTTTCTTTTAGTTTTGTTTTTAAAAGAATTAAAAATAGAAAATAATAAAATTATTATGAAATATAGTTGAGTCTAACTCATTCCTACAAAATTGATTTGCAGAATAAGGAGTGTCCTCACTTACAAGAACATGGTCAGGTCATATATTGACCCTATTTATATTACAGTTTGGTTGGTAAAGAAATTAATTTTGTATGAAAAATAGTTATATGACATTTTGAAAATTTTGCATGAAAATTATAGGAAAATGCTAATCCCACCCTATAGGGTTTGTCCCACACTTTTAGAAACTCGAAAATGTTTTTCTTGTTTTCAGAAATACATCTCTGAAATACACACCGAAGTCATTTAAAGATTTATTTCGGAGATGCATCTCCAGAAATTCCACTAATGCTTTCAAGGCCGCAAAATTGTTTCAACTAAAGGAAATAACTCTAAGAGCTATCTTCCACTTTTAACAATAAACTCTACTCGTGAGTATCTGCAAGATGTCCATGGTGGACAAATTAAAACAAATGGGGTGAGATTACATTCAAATAATATATAATGCACAAAAAAATCAAGATAGATTCGTACATTATAAAGTCATAAAAAATTCAACATGTATCTCGATATCATGTATTAACATCTCACCCATATCTCAATCAAACTCATACAAACCATACACGATTGCTTATAAATACACACACATTTCATCATCATGTAATGCAATGCAACCACGACTCAACTCATGCTCATCACGGTCCCCACTCTAAATGGACTAAAAACTCAACTTTATATGCATGCAGTACCGACTCAACATTTGGTTCTTCATACGAACTGAGTCCCAATCAACTGCGAACTCTGAGTCCCTCATCACCTCCAAGCCCACCACCGATCTTGGGACAAGTCACAAGTCCCCTCACCTAGAATTATAACCCACCTCTTTCACCAACAACAACATAAGATGCATGAATGAATGAATGAATGCATCATCACAACAACTCAACAATATATAACGATATCACTTGAAATTGTATAATTCCTGCACAACAACAACATGAAAGTTTCCACACTGAAACTATAAGTCTCAATTCAAACATGTTATCAACACATGACAATCACACTACCTACAACCATGTCAGCCCATTATAACATTAACTCATCATTGCAAAAATTCAACGGTCCGCTACATAATTCATACACATCATATCATAAATCACAACAGTAAGCACATGATTACAACTAAATTATTTATCTAAGCACTACCATGATGTAGTTTTGAGTGTTAGCTTTCTAACACTTTGAACTAAAACTCATTTGGACTTACGGATAAAAAATTATGTCATTATTAGTTTTACTTCAAAATAATTTGATGCCAGCCTGCAGTAATCGATTACCAATACGTGGTAATCGATTATCGCACCCTAGGTCCAAGGAGAGTACCAGACCAAGAACGATAGCCTCATTGAATACCTAAACCTGGTCAAAGAGAGGATGAAGAGGTTCGCCCGTGCGGAGATCAAACATATATTCCGCAAACAGAACACTCGGGCCGACATACTTTCAAAACTCGCGAGCACAAAGAAGAAATGTGGAAACATATCTGTCATCCAGGAGCCCCTTTCTCGTCCAAGCATTGAAAAATACACAACGTCACCCGAGGTGAATGTCATTGGGGATAATACGTGTTGGATGGCCATAGTGTTCAATCATCTCACCAAAGGGGAATTACCTGCTGACCAATAAGAGGCCAATGCAACCAAACGTCGAGCTTGCTCGAACGTGATGGTCGAGCAAAAGCTTTATAGACGGGGATTATCTATCCCACTCTTGAAATGTGTCGATGAGTCTAAAGTTCCCCATAATTTGCGAGAATTCTACGAAGGAATCAACACCCAACACTTGGGCGGAAGATCCCTGGCACGAAAGGCGCTGGGAGCAGGGTATAACTGGCCCACAATGCAACACGATACGAAGGAGCACGTAAAAAATGCGACAAATGTCAGTGACATACAGACATGCACCTAGCGCCCCCTCATGAGCTCAAAACATTATTGTCACCATGGTTGTTCGCCTGGTGGGGATGGACATCCTCAGACCTTTCACCCAAGGATCATACCAAAACAAATTCCTTATTGTTGCGGTCGACTATTTCCCAAAATGGATAGGGGCCGAAGCCCTCTCCAAAATCACATCGCACAACATACTTTGTTTCTACAAAAGAAACACACTTACCCGGTTCAGAATACCACAAGAGCTCCTTACCGACAACGGGACGCAGTTCACCAACCAAACCTTTCGATATTTCATCGCCAAGCTCTGTACCAAACAAAACTTCACATTAGTCAAACACTCTCAAACGAACGGGCAAGCTGAAGCAGCGAACATAGTCATATTGCAAGGACTCAAATGCAGGCTAGATGAAGCCAAAAAGAGGTGGGTAGAAGAGTTGCACATCGTACTATGGGCCTACAGGACGACACCATACTCGATAATCGGGGAAACTCCTTTCTGACTAACTTACAGTACCGAGGAAGTCATCCCTGTGGAAATCATGGAACCATCTAGGCGAACCGAATTCCCCCTCGAATAAGAACTAAATGACGAGGTCCTGAGGGAAGACCTCGACCTGGTCGAAGAGATTCGATCGGGGGAATGTCTTCGCGAGGCCATGTTAAAACAACGAATAACTATGCGACATGACATTAAAGTCATAAAACACGAATTCCAAGTCGACACTCTAGTCTTACGGAGAATTCAGAAAGATTCTCGTGAAGGAAAGCTAGCCGCCAACTGGGAAGGCCCTTATCGTGTCCGTGAGACGACGAGCAATAGGGTGTATTACCTCAAATACCTAAGTGGAGAACAATTACCTCAACCATAGAATGCTATAAAGCTAAAACAATATTACAACTAAGTCCTAAATAAACACCAGGGCCTAGCAGTCGACGTACCCTCTCTGACAAATGACGATGCTCGCTTGATTGTGGAAGCATGTTGAGGTACGAATATAGCCTCTAATTAATAACAAAAGGCATGTCTTCGTTGATTGGACGAGCGAAACCTTAGCCTGGCGAGGACACCTCGACCGAGCTCCGCTATCAAAGTACCAAACCGGCAGAACACCCAGCTCGCGATGGGGCAGTTCACGCCACAAAGTCAAGGTCTCGACCGCGACCTTGACCTCGTCCGAGCGGAGTCCAAATCTGCCTCCTCGATGCGTCTCCATACGTGTCGACTATAAATAAGGTCGATCACAAATTTCCACACTTCACAAAATAAACATGTCAAGCACAATGACATAATATCTAAATACAAAATATACGAGCAAAGTAAAAACATTCAAAGGCCGACCACGAAGGACGGTGTTGTCTATACATTAAAAAAAAGGGGCACGCTGGCCCAAACTAAAGGCAAATATACAAAAAATAGGCATAGCCCTTGTTGAAAACATTAACAAAATTTTGGCGCGCATGCTAGGTAAACATACGTGCACGCAGACCCAAAACTCCGCTAGTCTTCACACACATCCTCCTCACCATCTGCTTCCTCTTCAGGATTATCGTTAGGAGGATAAATCATCTTCCCATCGACCACTTGGTTGAAAGGCCCAGTTCCTTCGATCATGAGCTCGACCCCACTGTTGATAATTTTGAGCTGCTCCACGATGGTGTTAAAGCCATAACCAAGGGTATCCATGACATCCTGCTCAATCAGGCGAATCTGGGAAATCAGCTATTTCCTAGTCTGAAGGGCCTTCTCCGTGTTAGTTTTCTCATTAGCAGGCGCCACAATCCCCTCCAAATCCTTTACCTGGGCGGACAATCGTTCGTTTTCCTTGGTCTTGGTATCCATTTGCGGTTTTAGCTCGTTCAACTCCTTGAGGATCTCTACTTGGGCCTCATGCTTCATCTGATGATTGATAATATCATTCTTTAGCTTTTCATTATGCCCATTCAGCTTGGCGATTCAGGCATTTGCTTTGTTGAGAGCGGCCTGTGAGCATGTCGCTGCGTCATTTAGGGTCAAATCAGTCTCAAGAACCTTTAGTACAGCAGCCACGTCCTCAGATAGGTTTTTTCGCCGGGTCTCCTTGTCCATAGACAGAATAGATTCCCCCTCCCATTCGTGAGATAGGTTTTTCCACAGACCTAAAGAATTGTCCCCACCAAAGATACCACGGTTGAGATAATAGGGGCAAGACAAAGGTCTCCCTAACATTCTTACCCTTATCTGCAATAACCACACGTTCAGGATCTTCCCCATGCTTCCTTTTTAGGGGTTGTTCAGGGGGAGAAAGCTGGTCACCTTGAGGAGAAGAGGAACCAATGGGATGGGCATTAACCTTAGCATGTTCCCGAGTCTCAGAAGCACCTCCTTTGGGAAAAGTTTTTACACCCTTGGGTCTTAACTTGAGCACACGTTTCGGCATAGTCGCCATCCTACCTACAATTCAAAAAGGAAGCAGTTAGTCTACGAAACAAAACAAACAAATATAAACTATGGTCGCACTCCCTATCTAGGAGTCTCAAAGACTCCTCGTCAGAAGAACATTTGAGGAGCGCTTTTGTGTTTATCAATCGGGAAACATAGATATGCTCCCTATCATCATCAAAAATAAAGTTGTTGTCTGAGTCTAGACATTTAGCAGGGGAGAAACTCTTGACATAGGCCGCTAGCTTATCATAAGCAAGCCTATCTTGAGTGTCCAACACCTCGGGCTTTACTGCATAATATTCTGGCTTCTGCTCGAAATGTTTCCACTACCACTAAAGGGGAATTTTTTCCCTTAACTGCGTCACTTTCCGACCATCCTCAACCTCTTCCAAACGGTCGTACAAAATTTCACGGCCGCGTCTAAAATAGGCTTCACGACGAAGTACCTATCCTTGAAATTCTTGAAAGATTCCAGGTAAGATCGGAACAGTTTTCTAAACTGCTTGAATGACACCCAAGCCTGAAGACCCTCGACAGTATGTCCCTGGAGATGGAAGATTCGTAAGAACAAGGTCAAGGTAGCACCAATCTTAAGGTATTAGAAAATAAGCTCAAATGTCCGCATAAACGCGAGCGCATTCTGGTGAGGTTGAGATGGTGCCAGGTCTAGACACTTGAAAACCCCCACATGGAAATACATAAATGGAAAACACATCCCCGTTTCCTTAAAGGAAAACTCACACTTAGGGAAGTGTTTTCCCGAGAAGGTCGAGCAGATCTCTTGTCCTTGTGCGGAATGAGGATCGACCAGGAAGCGGGGGCATCATCTTCTTTCTCCTAGACGACATAAAACCGTCAGAGGCATCATTAGCAAACTGATACATCATATTTCTGGGCTCGGGAGAGATCCAATTTAGGAGGTTGCTCGTACCCACATTTTCCCCGTTGTTTAAGTTGGGTCAAACAACTCCTTCAACCGGTTGGGCCATCGTACTTGAAAAGTAGGGGAAAGTAGTGAATTCAACATAATCAAATTCACCTACCACCAAAAATCAAGTGAAAGGGAGAGGGGCACCTCGAGGGTAGATCCTCGACTCAAGCCCTTGATGGAAAACACGAAGGGAAGCGACGTCCTCGTATAAGCATAAAATCACGCAGAGACATCTCGTCGATGAAGCGACATCCTTGAACCCCTCCAGTTTACGGGGAGAATATCCTCTACATGAACTCAAATGAATATTCACGGATCTTCATCCAAACCCAGATGAAGTTCATGTATCTTCATCCCAAAATCCATGAATCTTCATCCAAAACTCATGAACTTCATCAGAAAATTCATCCGTTTGCAGGGAGATTCATCTGAAATACCATATCAACCAAAAACTTCGTGCGTTCAATCTAAAATCCTAAGATAAATCAACAAGTGGAAGATAATCACTTACTTTAAAAAGGGATGAACATCGGGAAATTCTACGGTGGCGGTGGCAGTAGTGGAGCAGTTTGCGAATGGATAAGAGATGACGAGAGAGAAAACTTGAAAATGTCTAAGTAAATCTCATCACTCCCTTTTCTATAGTCAATCCCCATCACACAGGGTAGCATTCTAGGGGTCATCATTGCTTAGGCTCTTAGACTGCCCTAGGGAATGATGGCGCTTTAAATAGTCGCCACATGTGGCACACAAAGTGTTACACCAATGACTTCAAAATTTCACGCGTGAAACCATGCACAGACGTTGTTTTGTCTTCATTGGTGAACATATGCTCGACATCATTGTGGCACCTTGCTTATGGGCACGTCGAGAATACAAGCCCAGGGAAACTATGCGTTTCCCTCGCGAACGCGGATCCCAAACGAGCATATAACACTGAATCGCACTGCATATTTGACTCGATTCCCACATGTTTATTAGGTTTTATTTTTATTTTCTTGTGTTATGTTTGCATTTTGTTTTGTTTTCAGTTTTTTTGTCTTTCCTAAGCCTTGCTTGAAGAAATGAAGAAAAACGAGCTAAAAGTCAAGATTTTGGAGTTTTTGCACTCGTGGCTTCCACCATGGCGTCCGCCATAGGGTCAGCCATGAGGTGGCCAACTGACAACTGCCATGTTCTCCACTACTTCTTCATTTTTGGAGCATGGCGGCCGCAACACCCCCATGGCGGGCCCCACTTTTGCAAATTCGTTTCCCGCTCAAAAGAAGTTGGAGGGCATTCTTGTGATTTCCAAAATCCTCCTAGGCCTATAAATAGAAGTGATTTCAGTTCTTCTTCTTCATCCACTCTTAGTTACAACATTAGGCATAAACTTACTCTGTAAAAGCGATAATTCATCACATCGATGGATTATCGCACCATGGTTGTAATCGAGTTGGATCATAGTAGATGGTAGAAGTTAATCCTGTCGCCATTTTCATTTCCAGTCGCATTTATTTCCATTTGTACCTGATTTAAAGCCTCTGATTTGGAGCAGGTTTTTATTTATAAGTCTCGCTTTACTTTGTTTATTTCCTCGCACTCGCTTTACTTTGTTTATTTCCTGGCACTTGCTTTACTTTATTTATTTCCTCACACTCGCTTTACTTTTTTTGTTTCATCGCACTCGCTTTACTTTATTTATTTCCTTGTCTTGCACTTATTTAACATGTCTGTTTACATTTCCATGTCTGGCTAAATTTTAGAGGTTAGAATGTAAGGATCATAGTTAAAATTCCATATAATGTGTCTGTAGAAATACTTAAAGGGTTGTTTTAGTTTTTAACACAAGTTTTCTGCATTTTATTTTTGTTGGGTAAGATCGAAAGTCGTCCAACCTTTAGTTAAACTTGGGTAGTCTTAGTTGTTCAAAGGAAGCGAAAGCGCTTTGTTCAATAAAGTAGGAATCTTTTAACACTTTTAGAAAAACAATTTCAAAACTCTTTTCAGACGCGTTTACGGGTTTAAAGGTCTAGTCCTCTTTTGGTTAGAAGTTCCAAGTCAAAATTACTTTTCAACTAAGTCAAGACACTATATTTCTTAAAAATAGGTTTATTACTTTAACGCAGTGTGCGCCTTTTATAAGTGACAATAAGAGGGTTTGATTAAAGAATAAACTCGGTTCTGAATATACGAAAGCGATAGTTCCTATTAAATTAGTTATTTTCATGAGTAGAAAATATTTCCCTATAAGTAGTTCTATTTAGAAGCATCGGGTATCATCAGACTGTGTGAATTACATTCAAGCCTGTTGTTTTTATCTAAATTTATATTTTCATATTTTACTTACACCGTGCACTCATAAACCCCTGAATTGTTTTACCTTAGATAAACATAGTGATAATAGAATTTGATAGATTGACGTTTTGGTCTCTGTGGGATCGATAATATATTATATTACTCTGACGCGATTCGTATACTTGTGAAAATCACGCATCAAGTTTTTGGCGTTGTTGCCAGGGACCAATTACGTCAAATTTCATACCCTGTTGTTACACCGTCTAGACTAAGGATTAACTAATCGGTCAATGCGAAAAGCTCGCAATACCGGGAGTTTATTAAACCCTTTAGAGGAACCTAAACGTTACGCCCGCCTCTTACTCCAAAGAGTTAGGAAAGCTATGGCCGAAAATCATGACCAAAGACCCCTTAAGGAGTTCGCCCAACCCTCCAACGAAGAACCTAGTTCTAGTATAGTAAACCCTACTATTCCTGCCAACAATTTCAAACTAAAACCCTCTCTATTACAACTAGTACAACAAAATCAATTTGCGGGCCATGCTATGGAGAACCCAAATCAACATTTGAAAATCTTCATTCAACTAGCCAATACCTTTAAAACCAACAGTGCTACATCCGAGGCAATTTGTTTAAGACTATTTCCTTTCTCCCTCAGAGATAAAGCCTATTGTTGGTTAGATTCCCTTCCAGCCAATTCAATAACAACTTGGGAAGACCTCATAAGAGTGTTCCTTGCCAGATATTTTCTGTTCTTTCCTGTTCTTTTCACCCTTTCCTTTATTGGACAAAATAAAAGTCGGTGGAGACTCTTGCTATCTGCAACAATTACGATAAAACGCAAAACACCCAAGTCAATTCTCCCACCGTATTACACTACCCTTTCAAGAATTACACAAATAAACTCACTCGTAAGAGACTTTCCTCACAAAAGCATTTGGCTATAACATCTAGTAAGAAAAAGTAAACATAAAACTTAGAGAGAGAAAGAGAGAGTGAGAGAATGGTAGTGTCAAAATATGATTATGGATGATTTGAAATGAGAAATGATTCCTCTATTTATAGGTAAAAGGTGTTCCCAAAATGAAATTTGCATTCAATTAATTTTACCATTAGCTAATCGAATAGATGAAAGTGATAATTGATTAGATTTCAAAAATTAATCGATTATAAGTTCCCAAAATGGAAGTTTAAGATATATGACAGTTACATATCATTAAGGCGCTGTCTAAATGGCTTGGGGCGTAAGTTTTAGTTTAACTAATCGATTAGACCAAAGTCCTAATTGATTAGATGGACCAAAATTTTCCATCTAGCTATTTCCATAACTCCTAACTCAAATGGCACAACTCCAAGAAATTTTTAAAGATGTTTTCTCTTTGATAAAGATATTTGAAAAATGTTTTAGTGTGTATCTGCTTATAGCAATATACTTTTACGGAAAATCCCCTTCGTTATTACATAAGTTCACTCACTTACTAAACTAGGAGATTAACTCATTTTCTATAAGTCCTTTGTTAAATATTATCTTCTGTGTTGACACGACTTGAGATCACTTGAGACTTTAGATATTTTTCACTTTTGCTTGCCTTCTTTGGATAGTTCGTAACACTTGGGTTTCACTTTATTTCTTTTCCTCGGATGGTCAAATCCATCAAATTATAACATCTAGGTTTGCATCTTTAACCGATTAAGTGTTGTGCTTGACTTATCATTAGTTGTCCTTCAGTTGTCATCATGGTGCCTTTTAGTTGTCATCATAATTGTCCTTTAGTTGTCATCATCAAAAGCTAATGTCTT
This sequence comes from Vicia faba, assembly GCA_948472305.1. NCBI lineage: Eukaryota > Viridiplantae > Streptophyta > Magnoliopsida > Fabales > Fabaceae > Vicia > Vicia faba. Next base: position 231,184,148 of record OX451737.1, read on the forward strand.
GATTAAAGGTCCATTATCTACAAAACAAGGTTCCACAGTATCGACCCTGACCGACCATTCTAATGGTCTGGTATTACTTCCATAATATTTTTAACACAAACACTTTCCTCATGATGTTAACAAAGATCTCAACTGCAAGTGCATCTAACGACTCTTTGTACTTCAATCCTAATAAATAGAGAGTTTGTTATTCTATCTCTTTATTGTATATATAGAAGGTATCTAATTCGTGTGACAAGTTTCCAACATAATTTCAATTCACTCTTCTTCCTCACATACTGACTTGAGCGTTGGACTGCTAATTTTACAAGTCATCCCTCTTCACAACCCTGCAAGGTCAGAAGCACCACAATTTCTGATCATCACTCCATTTATGATTTTAGAACAAAATAATAACCATTATAAGAAAGTGAGTGTGAAGAGATAATGTTATACCTTTGGATGAAAAAAATAGGGCTGGTTGAAAGTGTTTGAAGGCAATTTGCTCTGACAAATAGGAAACTTGGAAGTAACGTAAAGATGTAAGGATTCAGTATCTCCTCTAATGAAGAATTAAGCCTAGAACAAGTAAGAAATGATCATTCCTTACTATAAATGGAAAAGGGTGCTACAAGACCCCTTAGCATATCTAACACGTGTATAAATGATGACAATCATTAACTGCATGTCTCTCCAAGATAGATCCATTATTAGAGATATTTAATGTTGCACGTGGTATTGTCGTCGACGTTTGGTTGACTCTCTCAAGCTCTGCTTGAGGGACTAGCCCCAAACTCTGTTTAAGAGACTCGCCTTAAGTTTTCCTTTAAGAACTAGCCACATGTTCTATTTGAGGGACTCACCCTAAACTCTTCTTTAAGAACTAGCCTCAAGCTTTGCTTAAGGAACCTGCCCCAAGCTCTGCCTAAAAGAACTCGTCTGAGTTTAAATCATAGAGACCCAAGGATCGCAAACAATCGAGTTAAATCACTTAATCTTTTCAAGACCTCATGCTTGTGGGGTTATATAATAGGATAATTTTTATAAGACCAAGAGAGGGAGGTCCAGGAGGAAACACATGAAACCAAACACTTCAGCGACAAGCGAAGTATCCAAGCAATATGATAAGTCGCCTAGAATACAACCAAGTCTACCTATTTTTGGGATGGATAGGCGCACAAAGTATGTTTAGTTGTCCGAAATGGTCTTGGGTCGTCCGAACAGGTTTCCACTATCCGTTTTCCTAATAAATGCGAGTGATGATGTGTTGAAGTAGTAACTAACTAGAAGAATCAGTCGATGGTTCAAGGGATGTCAAGTCCCCTTTTTTCCATGTTTTTAGATGAGGGAGTCAGGGTAACTGTCTTCTAGTTCTTTGATGTTCAAAACAAAGGTGTGTCATCCTTTTCTCTTATTTTTTTCGTTTTTTTCTCCTCGGTGAATTCCACTTTAATTCAAGCTGTATAAAATATAAAATCCTCATGTATGTTGGAGCACAAGGAAGATAAAAGGCAAAAGGAATATTTACTGATAGCTTCAAAAATAAGAATTTACAATGAATTATAATAACCTATTCCACTAGGCTATTTATACACACAAATTAAATCTAAAATATATCTTCTACAAAGATATAAGAAGATCTAAGATTTATATCTTCTAACAAAGATATAAACAATCTAAAATATATTCCTAAATATAAATTAATATCTAATTAATTATAAAATCTAAATTAATTCTAACACCTTCCCTTAATTTATATTTACCCAAAACTGACAACACCAATTTCATCCCTTAAACCAAGAAAGTGATCAGTTTTGATAGCCTTTGTCAGAACATCTGCCAGCTGCTTCTGGGTGCTACAGTGCACAATCTCTATTATTCCATTCTGAACTTGATTCCTTAAAAAAATGATACTTGGTCTCAATATGCTTGCTTCTCCCATGCAACACTGGATTCTTTGCAAGATTGATTGCAAACTTGTTATCAATCATCAGCTTCAGAGGTTTATTTACCTCAATCTTAAGATCTTTTAGCAAGTTCAGAATCCACACAACTTGACATGCAGTCAGAGCACCTGCAATATATTCAGCTTCACATGTTGATAGAGCAACAATAGGTTACTTCTTGGAACACCAAGAAATAGGACCTCCAAGAAATTTGAATAAGTACCCATAAGTACTTCTTCTATCAACTCTATCTCCGCACCAATCAGAATCAGAATAACTTAGAAGTTCTGATTCGATCTTTCTTCCAGAAGGAAATAACACTCCATATTTCAGAGTTCCCTTCACATACCTCAGAATCCTGACTGCAGCTTGGTAATGGGACCACTTTGGTTTGCTCATAAATATGCTAACCATTTAAACTGCATAACAAATATCAGATCTGGTATTACACAAATACCTCAGAGAACCAACCACCTGTTTGAAGGTTGTAGCATCCACATTCTCTCCATCAGAATCAGAATCCAACTTCTGATTCGTATCAACAGGTGTGATAGCAACCTTGCAATTTTCTAGCTCAAATCTCTTTAGAAGCTCTAGTTCATACTTCATCTGATGTAAAATGATTCATTTCTCAGAGTACATAAATTCCATCCCTAGAAAGAAACTCATTTTACCAAGATTTGTCATCTCAAATGCATTCATCAGAACTTTCTTGAACTCAGCTATCTCTTGTTCAGAACTTCCTGTGAGTAATATGTCATCAACATACAAACAGACCAGAATCATATTACCCTCTGAAGTGTGCTGAACATAAACACCATACTCCATCTCACATTTCTGAAACCCTTGTTCCTTGAAAAATGAATCAATCTTTAAATTCCAAGCTCTGTGCGCTTACTTCAATCCATACAATGCTTTGTGTAATTTGAACACCATCCCTTCCTGATTCTTTTTCTTAAATCCAAGAGGTTGTGAAACGTACACATCTTCTTGTAATAAACCATTCAGAAATACATATTTTACATCTAAATGCATCCGATTGTTTCATGTATCGCCACAGGTGCAAACACTTCAAAGTAATCCAGCCCAGGCTTCTGTAGAAAGCCTCTTGCTACTAATATCACTTTGTGTTTGCCAATTGATCCATCTGGCTTTAGCTTCTGCTTGAAAACCCATCTGACGCTGATGGATTTCTTGCCTTTTGGAAGTTCTATCAACTTCCAAGTCGTGTTTCTCTCTATAGCATAAAGTTCTTCTTTCATGGAGTCAGAGTCAGAATCATCTTCTCCTTCTGTATCTTCTTCAGAGTCAGAGTCTTTACCAGCTTCAGAAACATGTATTTCTGACCTTTCTTCAGAAGTTCTGTCATCAGAGTCAGGAAGAGACTTTTCCCAATTCCAAACTTTTGATTCCTCTATAATGACGTCTCTACTGAACTCAACTTTGTTAGTTTCTAGACAATAAAGTTTGTGCGAACCTGTACTGTGATACCCCACCAGCAACATCACTTTACTTCTATCATCCATCTTCTGTCTTCTGGCTTCTGGGACATGTTTGTAACATACAGAACCAAATACCTTTAGATGACTAACACTTTGCTTATCTCCAGCCCACTTCTGAATAGGAACTATTTCCTTTAATTTCTTCGTTGAACATCTGTTGAGCACATAACATGCAGTTGCAACAGCTTCTCCTTATAGAGTATGAGGAAGCTTCTTCTCTTTCAGCATGCTTCTCTCCATATCTAGCAAAGTACGATTTCTTCTTTCAGCAAGACCATTTTGTTGAGGAGTATATGGAGCAGTAACCTCATGCTCAATTCCATTATCCTCACAGAAACTTCTGAATTCTATGGAGTTATACTCACCACCACCATCAGTTCTAAGAATTTTCAGAGTCTGGCCACTCTGAATCTCAGCCTTCAGTCTGAACTTTTTGAATTCAGAAAATACCTCGTGTTTGAACTTTATGAGAGATACCCATGTCATTCTGGTGAACTCATTAAAAAATGACACAAAGTATTTATTCCCTCCAGTCGATGCTACTGGAAACGGACCGCACACATCAGAATGTACTACTTCCAAGGCATGTTTTTCTCTTGGAGCTACTTATGATGCAAAGGGTAATCTTGGTTTCTTCCCTTCCATGCACACCTTGCATGACTTTTCAGGCTTCTTGATTGTAGGAATTCCATATACCGGATTCTTTGATTTCAGATTCCCTAAACTTCTGAAATTCAGATGACCAAATCTTCTGTGCCACAACTCACTCTCCTTGACAACACTTGTTGCACTAAGACATTCAGAGTTTGCAGTTCTAACATTCACCTTGAATGTTCTATTCCTTTCCTATTCTGACTCCATAATCAGCTTCTGATTACAGTCATACAGCTTTAGAAGATTGCTTCAACTCCATGGTAACTGAAAAACCTTTCTCAACCAGTTGTCCCACACTCATCAGATTGGTTTTCATGCCAGGTACATACCAAACATTCTGGATCACTGCTGCTTTCCCATTGTTTAGAATAATTCTGACATTTCCCATACCTTCTGCATCGAGGTATTTATCATCAACACATCTGATCTTTATACTCTTCCCAGAGTCAAAATCAACCAACCACTTCTTGTTTCCAGTAAGATGGTTTGAACACCCTGTGTCTATATACCACCATTCTGATGAATTTAGATCATCAGGTTCAGAAGCCAACAATAGCACAGGTTCATCATCAGACTATCCTCTTACTATATTTGCTTCTTCTGACTTCCTTTCTTTGTTGGATCAGCAATCTCTGGCATAGTGACCAAAGTTCTTGCAACAGTAACACTGAACATTCTTCTTGTTAGACTTCTCCTTTCCCCTCTGGACATTCTTCTGCCTATCAGAGTTTGAAGCTTCTGACTTTTGACCACTATTAGTTTTCTTTCTGGCTTCTGACCAAGTCAGCTTCTGATGCTTCTTACCAGAAGTTACCTTCAGATTCTACTGCTCTACTTCCCTCTCAGAAGTTCTTGCAGTCATACGCAACTCATGCGCCTTTAGACTACTTTGCAGCTTTTCAACTCTCATGGTGCTCAGATCTTTAGAATGTTCAATTGCTACAACAATGTAATCAAATCGAGAAGTTAAAGATCTCAAGATCTTCTCAATAATTACTTGTTCATACATAGTTTCTCCACAAGCTTTCATCTCATTAGTGATCAGAATCACTCTAGAGATGTATTCAGAAACCTTCTCGTTGTCCTTCATGTTGAGATTCTCATATTACTTTCTGAGAGACTGAAGCTTCACCTTCTTCACTGATGCGTCACCACCGTAACATCTGACCAGTGTGTCCCACGCAGCCTTTTCTGTTTCAGAATCAACAATCTTCTCAAACACATTCACATCCACACATTGATGGATGTAGAACAACGATTTCTGACCTTTCTTCCTCAGTGCCTTCTGTGCTATCTTCTAGGTCTCTGTTGCATCTGCTTCTAACAGATTATAGCCATCAGTGACAAGATCTAACACATCTTGAAAACCAAATAACACGCGCATCTGGATCTTCCAACAATTCCAGTTTTTTTCATCAAATACTGGAATGTTGGAATGAATATCGCCACTGTTTCCTTTCATCTTCTACCTTATGCAATTTACGCAGAATTTCCCGTGAATTTCGAATCGGAGCTCTAGATACCAATTGTTGGAGCACAAGGAAGATAAAAGACAAAAGGAATATTTACTGATAGCTTCAAAAATAAAGATTTACAATGAATTACAATAACCTACTCCACTAGGCTATTTATACACACAAATTAAATCTAAAATAAATCTTCTACAAAGATATAAGAAGATCTAAGATTTATATTTTCTAACAAAGATATAAACAATCTAAAAGATATTCCTAAATATAAATTAATATCTAATTAATTATAAAATCTAAATTAATTCTAACAATGTATACATAGAATCATAATTTTGTAGTGTTTGAGGTTATTTCAACTATTTCTGTTCCTGCAAATACTCATCAACCGGAAAAATAATAGAAATTGAGTTAGGTATTGATTGTGTTATTTATTTGTCGCAGTTATGGCTATTTAGTTTCTCACAGATTGTTTTATTTATTTGTTAGAGACACTATCCTCAATGGCTAATTCAAGTGTTGAGGAGGTTGCTTCAACCGGACATGGCATTCGCTTTTTCCAACTCTATGTGAGTATACTCTCCTCGTTAGTTAATTCCAGTGTTTGTCATATGTCTCCCTTGAATGCAAAAACATTTCATGTGATGTGTTTCTAACTTAAAATTCTTAACTATTTTGCTTTATAGCTTAGTCTGTTGTTATTCTTTTATTCTCTTAGGTGGTTAAAGACAGAAATGTGGCTACTCAGCTTGTGAGAAGAGCTGAATCTGCCGGTTTCAAGGAGAATGTGCTTACTGTGGACACTCCAATTCTTGGTCGCAGGGAGACTGATATTAAAAATAGGTTGGAGATCATTTTGAAGTTTCAACAGGAGAAATCTTTATACAAAATTTATCATATCTCAACATAGTTAAATTACTAAATATCTCACTTTTTCCATTTGCTGTTTGTAATCACTTTGCAGACTAATGATTCAGGTCTAGCGTCTTATGTTGCTAGTCGCGCTCACTCAGCTGGAAGGTAACTTGTATCTTTCACATACCGATTAGAACTCCTTGCCTATGACATTATTGCATAGCGAAGTAATTAATGATATGCTAAATCTTATTGCAGGGTGTGAAATGGCTTCAATCAATCACCTCATTGCCAATTTTAGTGAAGGGTGTACTTCCTGCTGAAGATAGTAAGCTTATTACATAATAACAAATATATTATGATGTTATGCTTTCTTATCCATTCATAATTCTATGCTAATAATGTAGCAAAGTTCGCTATACAAGTTGGAGTTGCTGGAATCATTGTTTCTAATCACGGTGCTCGCCAACTTGACTATGTCTTTAGAAGAGGTTGTGAACATATTGCAAACATTGTTATTAGTTTCCCAAATTTGTTAATCTTTTAGTTATGTGTAGAACTGCTACTTTATTACTGTCATACTTTACACCCAACTGTTGCATGGAGTGTTTTGGGTTCCTACCAGCTCAATGTGAGCGTGAGTGGTATTTTGGTGCTTTTGAGAATTGTATTGCATTGCAACTAAAATTGGAGTAAAAGTATGTTTTTTGCAACTTCACAAATACACTCTTAGATAGCCAAATAACGTGATGTATGCTCAAAAGCACCAAGTGATTTTCTCAAACAAGACGAGAGACCAAAAAATATAGAAAAATATTCCAAAATGACAGCAAATTCTGAATCATCTACTTTTGAAAGTAACAAAAGCTCAGTCATAGCAGATTAAGAAAACATCTAATAACTCATCTAAACCAGTATTGTTATCAACTAAATGGTCAGTATGAAAATAACACCACTGTCATAAGTTTGATAAAGAGAGCTTAAAACAAAATAGAGTTTTAAGAAGATGACTGTGGTGGTGGTTGTTGATTCCTTAGAAAACTAGTGAGTAGTTGTCTTAACTCTTCATCTCTCTTCTCCTTCAAAGCCATTAACCGTAACATCTCTTCCTGTCGCCTTGCCAGACGTGCGAGTTCCTCTTGATTCTTCAAGTTTTGCTCTTTTAACAAAACCATGATTTCATCATCTCTCACTTTTTCACGGACGGTTTCTTTAGCAGCCATATCATGAGAAGAAGATAATTTTTTTCTGACAGAAAAGCTTTTGCTTTGAATATCAACTTGCTTCTCATAAGAAACATCAGCATCAATATTCTTATCAGCTATCAAATGATTATGAACAGAATTTTCATATGGAACATCAGCATACAAATCATCAACCTTCCTAGTTTTATTTTTTGAACCATCATAACAAAACTTTCCAAAAATAAGAGTGTCAATAAGATTGGGAGGAAAACCAGGTGGAACACCAATATCATTACCTCTTCTGTTGGCTTTTCCTACATGAGTTCTATGTTTCCTTGAACTTGCACTTCTCTTCCTCTGCACAATTTTCTTAAAAAAACCGCTGTTCCCTAATACAGACTGCTTCCACCACTTTGCATAACGGGCGGTAACATCTGCCTCAAAAAATCTTGAAGGGAAATTCAAATATTTATCGGATATGGGCCTATAGTAGTTTTTCAAGCAATCTCTTTAGTCTCATTAAGTCTAGGCACATAACTTGGAACATCTTGATCCATTCCAAATTGCATAGCAACTCTATGTGGAAGATACTGCTCTATAGAGTCAAATCCAACAAGCTCAGAAACTCTCATGCATAGAACAAATGAGATCATTTGTCTATCCACCAAAACTTTCTTCAATGGTACCAAAGTTTCATCATTTGGATAAAACATTCCACACTTATCAGCATATTTAATATATGGACGCCAAAGAAAATCATCAATAGCCGAGTCTATAGCTAACCTAACATTGTCAATTTTGGGAGCCTTAGCCTTATGCCACCTAAACAATAAAGGCTCTCCATGGTTGAACATCATGGTTTGTGGTTGAGGTTGTAAATTTGTGAACCTCTCCCAAACCCAAATTTGAACCAGGTAAAAGGGAGATTTAAAAGTAACCTCCAAGGGAAAGCTTTCACGACCAACAGGATATTTTTTCAAACCAACAATTGTTTTCTTAAAAAAACTTAAATCTTTATATATGCTAGCCAAAACAGCAGGAGCCAAAGCAATTGGATTTCCTCTAGCAAGTTGAACAGCAATAGGAAATAAACAACTTTTCACTAAAACTCTGTGAGGAAAAACAAAAACGGACAACCAAGTAGCAAGGAATGCTTCATGTTCAATATCACTACCTTTATCAATGAAAATATCCATCCATATTGATGCTAGAGGGCTACCTGCTTGTTGTTTAAGTTGCTGACTTGCAATTATGAGCTTGTCTTCAACCTCTTTCATTTGTTGGTCTTCAAGTAAGGTGAAAACAGGATCACCAAGAATAGGGTAACCTCCTAAAACCATAATATCCTCCAAAGTGATAGTTGCTTCACCAAAGGGAAACACAAAGGTATTTGTCTCACAACACCATTTCTCAACAACCCCATAAAGCAAGTCTTGGTTTTTGTTTATGCGGCACCTTGTGCTCATTATAGCTTCAAATATGCCAACTTTTTTCCACAGTGATTCATATTTGAGCTTAAGTTGGTCAACCCACCTAGACCATTTCGGTTGTGGACGACGCCATCCATGAAAATGGATTGTCAAAGGATATTCCATTGGTTCAGAAACAGAAGATGGTGATGAAAGTGGGTTTATAAGCTGAAAAGGTTGTTCATGAATGGAGTCAGAAATGGGTTTGAGAAAATGGGCTATTCTGAAAGTTGGTTTACTATCAGCAGCAGGCGAAAGCATGAGATCTTCCCTGACCTCCATCATAGTATCATCGGCTGGTTGTTCATCCATGACACTATTCTTCAAAATGTGACGCTAGAGAGTGAGACTGTGAAAAATAGTAGCAAGTTTTGTGCAACTTCGCAATAGCATTCTTGTACATGAAGAAAGGAAACAATGGGAAATGCGTGCACAAAAGACAAATTACCTTTTTGCTGGTTGTAACTAATTTCTGAACCAAAACAAATAAAGGGCAAAATGTGAATTTTCATGAAGGGTGGAATATTGTTTTTTGTCGTTTCTTTTCATGTCCACTCTCTTAAATTT